>OZ025254.1:13868921-14055158 GCA_964019135.1 Arenicola marina | reverse complement strand
TGGTGGTGTTACCCGTTCTACGCCTGGTGGACCGCCCCCATCTGCGGGTGTTACCCGTTCTACGTCTGGTGGCCCGCCCCCCTCTGCGGGTGTTACCCGTTCAATGGCTGGTGGCCCGCCAACCTCTGCGTGTGCTTCCCGTTCTATGTCTGGTGATCCGCCCCCCTCTGCGGGTGTTACCCGTTCTACGCCTGGTGGACCGCCCCCCTCTGCGGGTGTCACCCCTTCAATGTCTGGTGGCCGGCCCCCCTCTGCGGGTGTTACCCGTTCTACGTCTGGTGGCCGGCCCCCTCTGCGGGTGTTACCCGTTCTACGTCTGGTGGCCCGCCCCCCTCTGCGGGTGTCACCCCTTCAATGTCTGGTGGCCCGTCCCCTTCTGCGGGTGTTACCCGTTCCACATTTGTGGCCCGCCCCCCTCTGCGGGTGTTACCCGTTCTACGTCTGGTGGCCCGCCCCCATCTGTGGGTGTCACCCCTTCAATGTCTGGAGGCCCGCCCCCCTCTGCGGGTGTCACCTGTTCAATGTCTGGTGGCCCGCCCCTCCCTGCGGGTGCTTCCCGTTCTACGTCTGGTGGCCCGCCCCCCTCTGCGGGTGCTACCTGTTTAATGTCTGGTGGCCCGCCCCCCTCTGCGGGTGTTACCCGTTCTACGTCTGATGGCACGCCCCCCTCTGTGGGTGTTACCCGTTCTATGTCTGGTGGCCCGCCCCCCTCTGCGGGTGTTACCCGTTCTACGTCTGGTGGCCCGCCCCCCTCTGCGGGTGTTACCCGTTCTACGTCTGGTTGCCCGCCCCCATCTCTGGGTGTCACCTGTTCAATGTCTGGTGACACGTCTCCTCTGCGGGTGTTACCCGTTCAATGGCTGGTGGCCCGCCAACCACTGCGGGTGGTTCCCGTTCTACGACTGGTGACCCGCCCCCCTCTGCGGGTGTTACCCGTTCTACGTCTGGTGGCTCGCCCCACCCTCTGCGGGTGTTACCCGATCAATGTCTGGTGGCCCGCCCCCCTCTGTTGGTGTTACCCGTTCTACGTCTGGTGGCCCGCCCCCATCTATGGGTGTCCCCCCTTCAATGTTTGGAGGCCCGCCCCCCTCTGCTGGTGTTACCCGTTCTACGCCTGGTGGACCGCCCCCATCTGCGGGTGTTACCCGTTCTACGTCTGATGGCCCGTCCCCCTCTGCGACTGTTACCCGTTCCACATCTGTGACCCGCCCCCCTCTGCGGGTGCTACCTGTCTAATGTCTGGTGGCCCGCCCCCCTCTGCGGGTGTTACCCGTTCCACATCTGTGGCCCGCCCCCCTCTGCGGGTGTTACCCGTTCTACGTCTGGTGGCCCGCCCCCCTCTGCGGGTGCTGCCTGTTTAATGTCTGGTGGCCCGCCCCCCTCTGCGGGTGTTACCTGTTCCACATCTGTGGCCCGCCCCCCTCTGCGGGTTTTACCCATTCTACGTCTGGTGGCCCGCCCCCCACTGCGGGTGTTACCCGTTCTACGTCTGGTGGCCCGCCCCCCACTGCGGGTGCTTCCCGTTCAATGTCTGGTGGCCCGCCGCCCTCTGCGGGTGTTACCCGTTCTACGTCTGGTTGCCCGCCCCCCTCTGCGGGTGTTACCCGTCCTACATCTATTAGCCCGCCCCCCTCTGCGGGTGCTTCCCGTTTAATGTCTGGTGGCCCGCCCCCCTCTGTGGGTGTTACCCGTTCAATGTCTGGCGGCCCGCCCTCCTCTGCGGGTGTTACGCGTTCTACGTCTGGTGGCACGCCCCCCTCTGTGGGTGTTACCCGTTCTACGTCTGGTGGGACGCCCCCCTCTGCGGGTGTTACCCGTTCTACGTCTGGTGGCCCGCACCCCTCTACGGGTGTTACCCGTTCTACGTCTGGTTGCCCGCCCCCCTCTGCGGGTGTTACCCGTTCAATGGCTGGTGGCCCGCCAACCACTGCGGGTGGTTCCCGTTCTACGACTGGTGACCCGCCCCCCTCTGCGGGTGTTACCCGTTCTAGGTCTGGTTGCTCGCCCCCCCCTCTGCGGGTGTTACCTGTTCAATCTCTGGTGGCCCGACCCCTTTGCGGGTGTTACCCGTTTTACGTCTGCTGGCCCGCCCCGCTCTGCGGGTGCTTCCCGTTCAATGTCTAGTGGCCCGCCCCCCTCTGCGGGTGTCACCTGTTCAATGTCTGGTGGCCCGCCCCCTCTGCGGGTGCTTCCCGTTCTACGTCTGGTGGCCCGCCCCCCACTGCGGGTGCTTCCCGTTCAATGTCTGGTTGCCCGCCCCCCTCTGCTGGTGTTACCCGTTCTACGCCTGGTGGACCGCCCCCATCTGCGGGTGTTACCCGTTCTACGTTTGGTGGCCCGACCCCCTCTGCGGGTGTTACCCGTTCAATGGCTGGTGGCCCGCCAACCTCTGCAGGTGCTTCCCGTTCTATGTCTGGTGATCCGCCCCCCTCTGCGGGTGTTACCCGTTCTACGTGTGGTGGCCCGCCCCCCTCTGCGGGTGTCACCCCTTCAATGTCTGGTGGCCCGCCCCCCTCTGCGGCTGTTACCCGTTCTACGTCTGGTGGCCGGCCCCCTCTGCGGGTGTTACCCGTTCTACGTCTGGTGGCCCGCCCCCCTCTGCGGGTGTCACCCCTTCAATGTCTGGTGGCCCGTCCCCTTCTGCGGGTGTTACCCGTTCCACATCTGTGGCCCGCCCCCCTCTGCGGGTGTTACCCGTTCTACGTCTGGTGGCCCGCCCCCATCTGTGGGTGTCACCCCTTCAATGTCTGGAGGCCCGCCCCCCTCTGCGGGTGTCACCTGTTCAATGTCTGGTGGCCCGCCCCTCTCTGCGGGTGCTTCCCGTTCTACGTCTGGTGGCCCGCCCCCCTCTGCGGGTGCTACCTGTTTAATGTCTGGTGGCCCGCCCCCCTCTGCGGGTGTTACCCGTTTTACGTCTGATGGCACGCCCCCCTCTGTGGGTGTTACCCGTTCTACGTCTGGTGGCCCGCCCCCCTCTGCGGGTGTTACCCGTTCTACGTCTGGTGGCCCGCCCCCCTCTGCGGGTGTTACCCGTTCTACGTCTGGTTGCCCGCCCCCATCTCTGGGTGTCACCTGTTCAATGTCTGGTGACACGTCTCCTCTGCGGGTGTTACCCGTTCAATGGCTGGTGGCCCGCCAACCACTGCGGGTGGTTCCCGTTCTACGACTGGTGACCCGCCCCCCTCTGCGGGTGTTACCCGTTCTACGTCTGGTGGCTCGCCCCCCCCTCTGCGGGTGTTACGGGATCAATGTCTGGTGGCCCGCCCCCCTCTGTTGGTGTTACCCGTTCTACGTCTGGTGGCCCGCCCCCATCTATGGATGTCCCCCCTTCAATGTCTGGAGGCCCGCCCCCCTCTGCTGGTGTTACCCGTTCTACGCCTGGTGGACCGCCCCCATCTGCGGGTGTTACCCGTTCTACGTCTGATGGCCCGTCCCCCTCTGCGACTGTTACCCGTTCCACATCTGTGACCCGCCCCCCTCTGCGGGTGCTACCTGTCTAATGTCTGGTGGCCCGCCCCCCTCTGCGGGTGTTACCCGTTCCACATCTGTGGCCCGCCCCCCTCTGCGGGTGTTACCCGTTCTACGTCTGGTGGCCCGCCCCCTCTGCGGGTGCTGCCTGTTTAATGTCTGGTGGCCCGCCCCCCTCTGCGGGTGTTACCTGTTCCACATCCGTGGCCCGCCCCCCTCTGCGGGTGTTACCCATTCTACGTCTGGTGGCCCGCCCCCCACTGCGGGTGTTACCCGTTCTACGTCTGGTGGCCCGCCCCCCACTGCGGGTGCTTCCCGTTCAATGTCTGGTGGCCCGCCGCCCTCTGCGGGTGTTACCCGTTCTACGTCTGGTTGCCCGCCCCCCTCTGCGGGTGTTACCCGTCCTACATCTATTGGCCCGCCCCCCTCTGCGGGTGCTTCCCGTTTAATGTCTGGTGGCCCGCCCCCCTCTGTGGGTGTTACCCGTTCAATGTCTGGCGGCCCGCCCTCCTCTGCGGGTGTTACGCGTTCTACGTCTGGTGGCACGCCCCCCTCTGTGGGTGTTACCCGTTCTACGTCTGGTGGGACGCCCCCCTCTGCGGGTGTTACCCGTTCTACGTCTGGTGGCCCGCACCCCTCTACGGGTGTTACCCGTTCTACGTCTGGTTGCCCGCCCCCCTCTGCGGGTGTTACCCGTTCAATGGCTGGTGGCCCGCCAACCACTGCGGGTGGTTCCCGTTCTACGACTGGTGACCCGCCCCCCTCTGCGGGTGTTACCCGTTCTAGGTCTGGTCGCTCGCCCCCCCCCCCCTCTGCGGGTGTTACCTGTTCAATGTCTGGTGGCCCGACCCCTTTGCGGGTGTTACCCGTTTTACGTCTGGTGGCCCGCCCCGCTCTGCGGGTGCTTCCCGTTCAATGTCTAGTGGCCCGCCCCCCTCTGCGGGTGTCACCTGTTCAATGTCTGGTGGCCCGCCCCCTCTGCGGGTGCTTCCCGTTCTACGTCTGGTGGCCCGCCCCCCACTGCGGGTGCTTTCCGTTCAATGTCTGGTTGCCCGCCCCCATCTGCGGGTGTTACCCGTTCTACGTCTGGTGGCCCACCCACCTCTGCGGGTGTTACCCGTCCTACATCTATTGGCCCGCCCCCCTATGCGGGTGCTTCCCGTTTAATGTCTGGTTGCCCGCCCCCATCTGCGGGTGTTACCCTTTCAATGGCTGGTGGCCCGCCAACCTCTGCGGGTGTTATCCGTTCTACGTCTGGTGGCCCGCCCCCCTCTGCGGGGGCTTCCCGTTCAATGTCTAGTGGCCCGCCCCCCTCTGCGGGTGTCACCTGTTTAATGTCTGGTGGCCCGCCCCCTCTGCGGGTGTGACCCGTTCTACGTCTGGTGGCTCGCGCCCCTCTGCGGGTGCTTCCCATTTTACGTATGGCGGCCCGCCCCGCTCTGCGGGTGTTACCCGTTCTACGTTTTGTGGCCCGCCCCCCTCTGCGGGTGTCACCCATTCAATGTCTGGTGGCCCGCCCCCCTTTGCGGGTGTTACCCGTTTAATGTCTGGTGGCCGGCCCCCCTCTGCGGGTGTTACCCGGTCTACGTCTGGTTGCCCGCCCCCCTCTGCCGGTGCTTCCCGTTCTGCGTCTGGTGGCCCGCCGCCCTCTGCGGGTGTTACCCGTTCTACGTCTGGTGGCCCGCCCCCGTCTGTGGGTGTTACCCTTTCTACGTCTGGTTGCCCGCCCCCATCTGCGGGTGTTACCCGTTCTACGTCTGGTGGCCCGCCCCCCTCTGCGGGTGCTTCCTGTTCTACGTCTGGTGGCCCGCCCCCCTCTGCGGGTGCTTTCTGTTCTATGTCTGGTGGCCCGCCCCCCTCTGCGGGTGCTATCCGTTCTACGTCTGGTGGCCCGCCCCCCTCTGCGGGTGCTTCCTGTTCTACGTCTTGTGGCCCGCCCCCCTCTGCGGGTGCTTTCTGTTCAATGTCTGGTGGCCCGCCCCCCTCTGCGGGTGTCACCCCTTCAATGTCTGGTGGCCCATCCCCCTCTGCGGGTGCTACCCGTTTAATGTCTTGTGGCCCGCCCCCCTCTGCGGGTGTTACCCATTGTACGTCTGGTGGCCCGCCCTACTCTGCGGGTGTCACCCCTTCAATGTCTGGTGGCCCGCACCCCTCTGCGGGTGCTTCCTGTTCTACTTCAGGTGGCCCGCCCCCCTCTGCGGGTGCTTCCCGTTTTACGTCTGGTGGCACGCCCCCCTCTGCGGGTGCTACCTGTTCTACGTCTGGTGGCCCGCCCCCCTCTGCTGGTGCTTCCTGTTCTATGTCTGGTGGCCCGCGCCCCTCTGAGGGTGCTTCCAGTTCCACGTCTGTTGGCCCGCCCCCCTCTGCGGGTGTTACCCTTCTTCGTTTGGTGGCCCGCCCCCCTCTGCGGGTGTCACCCTTTCAATGTCTGGTGGCCCGCCCCCCTCTGCGGGTGTTACCCGTTCTACGTCTGGTGGCCCGCCCCCCTCTGCGGGTGCTTCCTGTTCTACGTCTGGTGGCCCGCCCCCATCTGCTGGTGCTTTCTGTTCTATGTCTGGTGGCCCGCCCCCCTCTGCGGTTGTTAGCCGTTCAAAGTCTGGTGGCCCACCCCCCTCTTCGGGTGTTACCCGTTCAATGTCTGGTGGCCAGCCCCCCTCTTCGGGTCTTACCCGTTCAATGTCTGGTGGCCCACCCCCTCCGCGGGTGTTACCCGTTCAGTGTCTGGTGGCCCGTCCCCCTCTGCGGGGGTTACCCTTTCTACGTCTGGTGGCCAGCCCCCCTCTGCGGGTGTTACACGTTCTACGTCTGGTGGCCAGCCCCCCTCTGCGGGTGTTACCCGTTCTACGTCTGGTGGCCCGCCCCCCTCTGCGGGTGTTACCCTTCCTACGTCTGGTGGCCCGCCCCCCTCTGCGGGTGTTATCCGTTCTACGTCTGGTGGCCCGCCCCCCCCCCTGCGGGTGTTATCCGTTGTACGTCTGGTGGCCCGCCTCCCTCTGCGGGTGTTACCCGTTCTACGTCTGGTGGCCCGCCCGCCTCTGCGTTTGTTACCCGTTCAACATCTGGTGGCCCGCCCCCTTTCTGCGGGTGTCACCCGTTCAATGTCTCGTTGCCCGCCCCTCTCTGCGGGTGTTACCCGTTCTACGTCTGGTGGCCCGCCCCCTCTGCGGGTGGCACCTGTTCAATGTCTGGTGGCCCGCCCCTCTCTACGGGTGCTTCCCGTTCTACGTCTGGTGGCCCGCCCCCCTCTGTGGGTGTTACCCGTTCAATGTCTGGCGGCCCGCCCTCCTCTGCGGGTGTTACCCGTTCTACGTCTGGTGGCCCGCCCCCCTCTGTGGGTGTTACCCGTTCAATGTCTGGCGGCCCGCCCTCCTCTGCGGGTGTTACCCGTTCTACGTCTGGTGGCACGCCCCCCTCTGTGGGTGTTACCCGTTCTACGTCTGGTGGCCCACCCCCCTCTGCGGGTGTTACCCGTTCTACGTCTGGTGGCCCGCCCCCCTCTGCGCGTGTTACCCGTTCTACGTCTGGTTGCCAGCCCGCATCTGTGGGTGTCACCCGTTCTACGTCTGGTGGCCCGCCCCCCACTGCGGGTGCTTCCCGTTCTACGTCTGGTGGCCCGCCCCCATCTGTGGGTGTTACCCGTTCTACGTCTGGTGGCCCACCCCCCTCTGCGGGTGTTACCCGTCCTACATCTATTGGCCCGCCCCCCTATGCGGGTGCTTCCCGTTTAATGTCTGGTTGACCGCCCCCCTCTGCGGGTGTCACCTGTTCAATGTCTGGTGGCCCGCCCCCTCTGCGGGTGTTACCCGTTCTACGTCTGGTGGCTCGCGCCCCTCTGCGGGTGCTTCCCATTTTACGTATGGCGGCCCGCCCCGCTCTTCGGGTGTTACCCGTTCTACGTTTGGTGCCCCCCCCCCCTCTGCGGGTGTCACCCATTCAATGTCTGGTGGCCCGCCCCCCTTTGCGGGTTTTACCCGTTCAATGTCTGGTGGCCGGCCCCCCTCTGCGGGTGTTACCCGTTCTACGTCTGGTGGCCCGCCCCACTCAGCCGGTGCTTCCCGTTCTACGTCTGGTGGCCCGCCGCCCTCAGCGGGTGTTTCCCGGTCTACGTCTGGTTGCCCGCCCCCCTCTGCGGGTGTTACCCGTTCTACGTCTGGTGGCCCGCCCCCCTCTGCCGGTGCTTCCCGTTCTACGTCTGGTGGCCCGCCGCCCTCTGCGGGTGTTACCTGTTCTACGTCTGGTGGCCCGCCCCCGTCTGCGGGTGTTACCCTTTCTACATCTGGTTGCCCGCCCCCATCTGCGGGTGTTACCCGTTCTACGTCTGGTGGCCCGCCCCCCTCTGCGGGTGCTTCCTGTTCTACGTCTGGTGGCCCGCCCCCCTCTGCGGGTGCTTTCTGTTCTATGTCTGGTGGCCCGCCCCCCTCTGCGGGTGTTATCCGTTCTACGTCTGGTGGACCGCCCCCCTCTGCGGGTGCTTCCTGTTCTACGTCTTGTGGCCCGCCCCCCTCTGCGGGTGCTTTCTGTTCTATGTCTGGTGGCCCGCCCCCTTCTGCGGGTGTCACCCCTTCAATGTCTGGTGGCCCATCCCCCTCTGCGGGTGCTACCCGTTTAATGTCTTGTGGCCCGCCCCCCTCTGCGGGTGTTACCCATTGTACGTCTGGTGGCCCGCCCTCCTCTGCGGGTGTCACCCCTTCAATGTCTGGTGGCCCGCACCCCTCTGCGGGTGCTTCCTGTTCTACGTCAGGTGGCCCGCCCCCCTCTGCGGGTGCTTCCCGTTTTACGTCTGGTGGCCCGCCCCCCTCTGCGGGTGCTTCCCGTTCTACGACTGGTGGCCCGCCCCCCTCTGCGGGTGCTTCCTGTTCTACGTCTGGTGGCCCGCCCCCCTCTGCTGGTGCTTCCTGTTCTATGTCTGGTGGCCCGCCCCCCTCTGCGGGTGCTTCCAGTTCCACGTCTGTTGGCCCGCCCCCCTCTGCGGGTGCTTCCCGTTCAATGTCTGGTGGCCGCCCCCCCACTGCGGGTGTTACCCGTTCTACTTCTTGTGGCCCGCCCCCCTCTGCGGGTGTTACCCGTTCTACGTCTGGTGGCCCGCCACCCTCTGCGGGTGCTTCCTGTTCTACGTCTGGTGGCCCGCCCCCCTCTGCGGGTGCTTCCCATTCTACGTCTGGTGGGCCGCCCCCCTCTTCGGGTGTTACCCGTTCAATGTCTGGTGGCCATCCCCCCTCTGCGGGTCTTACCCGTTCAGTGTCTGGTGGCCCACCCCCTCCGCGGGTGTTAGTTACCCGTTCAGTGTCTGGTGGCCCGTCCCCCTCTGCGGGGGTTACCCTTTCTACGTCTGGTGGCCAGCCCCCCTCTGCGGGTGTTACACGTTCTACGTCTGGTGGCCAGCCCCCCTCTGCGGGTGTTACCGTTCTACGTCTGGTGGCCCGCCCCCCTCTGCTGGTGTTACCCGTCCTACGTCTGGTGGCCCGCCGCCCTCTGCGGGTGTTACCCGTTCTACGTCTGGTGGCCCGCCCCCCTCTGCGGGTGTTATCCGTTCTACGTCTGGTGGCCCGCCCCCCTCTGCGGGTGTTATCCGTTGTACGTCTGGTGGCCCGCCTCCCTCTGCGGGTGTTACCCGTTCTACGTCTGGTGGCCCGCCCCCCTCTGCGGGTGCTTCCTGTTCAATGTCTGGTTTCTTGCTCCCCTCTGCGGGAGTTACCCGTTCTACGTCTGGTGGCCCGCCCCCCTCTGCGGGTGTTACCCGTTCTACGTCTGGTGGCCCGCCCACATCTGCGGGTGTTACCCGTTCAATGGCTGGTGGCCCGCCCCCCTCTGCGGGTGTTACCCGTTCTACGTCTGGTGGCCCGCCCCCCTCTGCGGGTGTGAGCCGTTCTACGTCTGGTGGCCCGCCCCCCTCTGCGGGTGTGAGCCGTTCTACGTCTGGTGGCCCGCCCCCCTCTGCGGGTGTCTCCTGTTCAATGCCTGGTGGCCGGCCCCCCTCTGCGGGTGTGAGCCGTTCTACGTCTGGTGGCCCGCCCCCCTCTGCGGGTGTTACCCATTCTACGTCTGCTGGCCCGCCTCCCTCTGCGGGTGTTACCCGTTCTATGTCTGCTGGCCCGCCCCCCTTTGCGGGTGTTACCCATTCTACGTCTGGTGGCCCGACCCCCTCTGCGGTTGCTTCTCGTTTAATGTCTGGTGGCCCGCCCCCCTCTGCGGGTGTTACCTGTTCTACGTTTGGTGGCCCGCCCTCCTCTGCGGGTGTCACCCCTTCAATGTCTGGTGGCCCGCCCCCCTTTGCGGGTGTTACCCATTCTACGTCTGCTGGCCCGCCCCCCTCTGCGGGTGTTACCCGTTCTATGTCTGCTGGCCCGCCCCCCATTGCGGGTGTTACCCATTCTACGTCTGGTGGCCCGACCTTCTCTGCGGGTGCTTCCCGTTTAATGTCTGGTGGCCCGCCCCATTCTGCGGGTGTGACCCGTTCTATGTCTGTTGGCCCGCCTCCCTCTGCGGGTGTTACCCGTTCTACGTCTGGTTGCCCGCCCCCCTCTGCGGGTGCTTCCTGTTCAATGTCTGGTTTCTTGCTCCCCTCTGCGGGAGTTACCCGTTCTACGTCTGGTGGCCCGCCCCCCTCTGCGGGTGTTACCCGTTCTACGTCTGGTGGCCCGCCCACATCTGCGGGTGTTACCCGTTCAATGGCTTGTGGCCCACCCCCCTCTGCGGGTGTTACCCGTTCTACGTTTGGTGGCCCGCCCCCCTCTGCGGGTGCTTCCCGTTCTACGTCTGGTGGCCCGCCCCCCTCTGCGTGAGCTTGCCGTTCCATGTCTGGTGGTCCGCCCCCCTCTGCGGGTGTTACCCGTTCTACGTCTGGTGGCACGCCCCCCTCTGCGGGTGCTACCTGTTCTACGTCTGGTGGCCCGCCCCCCTCTGCTGGTGCTTCCTGTTCTATATCTGGTGGCCCGCCCCCCTCTGAGGGTGCTTCCAGTTCCACGTCTGTTGGCCCGCCCCCCTCTGCGGGTGCTTCCCGTTCAATGTCTGGTGGCCGCCCCCCTTGCGGGTGTTACCCGTTATACGTCTGGTGGCCCGCGCCCCTCTGCGGGTGTTACCCGTTCTACGTCTGGTGGCCCGCCCCCCTCTGCGGGTGCTTTCCGTTTTACGTCTGGTGGGCCGCCCCCCTCTGCGGGTGTTACCCTTCTTCGTTTGGTGGCCCGCCCCCCTCTGCGGGTGTCACCCTTTCAATGTCTGGTGGCCCGCCCCCCTCTGCGGGTGTTACCCGTTCTACGTCTGGTGGCCCGCCCCCCTTTGCGGGTGCTTCCTGTTCTACGTCTGGTGGCCCGCCCCCATCTGCTGGTGCTTTCTGTTCTATGTCTGGTGGCCCGCCCCCCTCTGCGGTTGTTAGCCGTTCAAAGTCTGGTGGCCCACCCCCCTCTTCGGGTGTTACCCGTTCAATGTCTGGTGGCCAGCCCCCCTCTTCGGGTCTTACCCGTTCAATGTCTGGTGGCCCACCCCCTCCGCGGGTGTTACCCGTTCAGTGTCTGGTGGCCCGTCCCCCTCTGCGGGGGTTACCCTTTCTACGTCTGGTGGCCAGCCCCCCTCTGCGGGTGTTACACGTTCTACGTCTGGTGGCCAGCCCCCCTCTGCGGGTGTTACCCGTTCTACGTCTGGTGGCCCGCCCCCCTCTGCGGGTGTTACCCGTCCTACGTCTGGTGGCCCGCCCCCCTCTGCGGGTGTTATCCGTTCTACGTCTGGTGGCCCGCCCCCCTCTGCGGGTGTTATCCGTTCTACGTCTGGTGGCCCGCCTCCCTCTGCGGGTGTTACCCGTTCTACGTCTGGTGGCCCGCCCGCCTCTGCGTTTGTTACCCGTTCAACATCTGGTGGCCCGCCCCCTTTCTGCGGGTGTCACCCGTTCAATGTCTGGTTGCCCGCCCCCCTCTGCGGGTGTTACCCGTTCTACGTCTGGTGGCCCGCCCCCTCTGCGGGTGGCACCTGTTCAATGTCTGGTGGCCCGCCCCTCTCTACGGGTGCTTCCCGTTCTACGTCTGGTGGCCCGCCCCCCTCTGTGGGTGTTACCCGTTCAATGTCTGGCGGCCCGCCCTCCTCTGCGGGTGTTACCCGTTCTACGTCTGGTGGCCCGCCCCCCTCTGTGGGTGTTACCCGTTCAATGTCTGGCGGCCCGCCCTCCTCTGCGGGTGTTACCCGTTCTACGTCTGGTGGCACGCCCCCCTCTGTGCGTGTTACCCGTTCTACGTCTGGTGGCCCGCCCCCCTCTGCGGGTGTTACCCGTTCTACGTCTGGTTGCCAGCCCCCATCGGTGGGTGTCACCCGTTCTACGTCTGGTGGCCCGCCCCCCACTGCGGGTGCTTCCCGTTCTACGTCTGGTGGCCCGCCCCCCTCTGCGGGTGTTACCCGTTCTACGTCTGGTTGCCAGCCCCCATCTGTGGGTGTCACCCGTTCTACGTCTGGTGGCCCGCCCCCCACTGCGAGTGCTTCCCGTTCAATGTCTGGTTGCCCGCCCCCATCTGCGGGTGTTACCCGTTCTACGTCTGGTGGCCCACCCCCCTCTGCGGGTGTTACCCGTCCTACATCTATTGGCCCGCCCCCCTATGCGGGTGTTATCCGTTGTACGTCTGGTGGCCCGCCTCCCTCTGCGGGTGTTACCCGTTCTACGTCTGGTGGCCCGCCCCCCTCTGCGGGTGCTTCCTGTTCAATGTCTGGTTTCTTGCTCCCCTCTGCGGGAGTTACCCGTTCTACGTCTGGTGGCCCGCCCCCCTCTGCGGGTGTTACCCGTTCTACGTCTGGTGGCCCGCCCACATCTGCGGGTGTTACCCGTTCAATGGCTGGTGGCCCGCCCCCCTCTGCGGGTGTTACCCGTTCTACGTCTGGTGGCCCGCCCCCCTCTGCGGGTGTGAGCCGTTCTACGTCTGGTGGCCCGCCCCCCTCTGCGGGTGTGAGCCGTTCTACGTCTGGTGGCCCGCCCCCCTCTGCGGGTGTCTCCTGTTCAATGCCTGGTGGCCGGCCCCCCTCTGCGGGTGTGAGCCGTTCTACGTCTGGTGGCCCGCCCCCCTCTGCGGGTGTTACCCATTCTACGTCTGCTGGCCCGCCTCCCTCTGCGGGTGTTACCCGTTCTATGTCTGCTGGCCCGCCCCCCTTTGCGGGTGTTACCCATTCTACGTCTGGTGGCCCGACCCCTCTGCGGTTGCTTCTCGTTTAATGTCTGGTGGCCCGCCCCCCTCTGCGGGTGTTACCTGTTCTACGTTTGGTGGCCCGCCCTCCTCTGCGGGTGTCACCCCTTCAATGTCTGGTGGCCCGCCCCCCTTTGCGGGTGTTACCCATTCTACGTCTGCTGGCCCGCCCCCCTCTGCGGGTGTTACCCGTTCTATGTCTGCTGGCCCGCCCCCCATTGCGGGTGTTACCCATTCTACGTCTGGTGGCCCGACCTTCTCTGCGGGTGCTTCCCGTTTAATGTCTGGTGGCCCGCCCCATTCTGCGGGTGTGACCCGTTCTATGTCTGTTGGCCCGCCTCCCTCTGCGGGTGTTACCCGTTCTACGTCTGGTTGCCCGCCCCCCTCTGCGGGTGCTTCCTGTTCAATGTCTGGTTTCTTGCTCCCCTCTGCGGGAGTTACCCGTTCTACGTCTGGTGGCCCGCCCCCCTCTGCGGGTGTTACCCGTTCTACGTCTGGTGGCCCGCCCACATCTGCGGGTGTTACCCGTTCAATGGCTTGTGGCCCACCCCCCTCTGCGGGTGTTACCCGTTCTACGTTTGGTGGCCCGCCCCCCTCTGCGGGTGCTTCCCGTTCTACGTCTGGTGGCCCGCCCCCCTCTGCGTGAGCTTGCCGTTCCATGTCTGGTGGTCCGCCCCCCTCTGCGGGTGTTACCCGTTCTACGTCTGGTGGCACGCCCCCCTCTGCGGGTGCTACCTGTTCTACGTCTGGTGGCCCGCCCCCCTCTGCTGGTGCTTCCTGTTCTATATCTGGTGGCCCGCCCCCCTCTGAGGGTGCTTCCAGTTCCACGTCTGTTGGCCCGCCCCCCTCTGCGGGTGCTTCCCGTTCAATGTCTGGTGGCCGCCCCCCTTGCGGGTGTTACCCGTTATACGTCTGGTGGCCCGCGCCCCTCTGCGGGTGTTACCCGTTCTACGTCTGGTGGCCCGCCCCCCTCTGCGGGTGCTTTCCGTTTTACGTCTGGTGGGCCGCCCCCCTCTGCGGGTGTTACCCTTCTTCGTTTGGTGGCCCGCCCCCCTCTGCGGGTGTCACCCTTTCAATGTCTGGTGGCCCGCCCCCCTCTGCGGGTGTTACCCGTTCTACGTCTGGTGGCCCGCCCCCCTTTGCGGGTGCTTCCTGTTCTACGTCTGGTGGCCCGCCCCCATCTGCTGGTGCTTTCTGTTCTATGTCTGGTGGCCCGCCCCCCTCTGCGGTTGTTAGCCGTTCAAAGTCTGGTGGCCCACCCCCCTCTTCGGGTGTTACCCGTTCAATGTCTGGTGGCCAGCCCCCCTCTTCGGGTCTTACCCGTTCAATGTCTGGTGGCCCACCCCCTCCGCGGGTGTTACCCGTTCAGTGTCTGGTGGCCCGTCCCCCTCTGCGGGGGTTACCCTTTCTACGTCTGGTGGCCAGCCCCCCTCTGCGGGTGTTACACGTTCTACGTCTGGTGGCCAGCCCCCCTCTGCGGGTGTTACCCGTTCTACGTCTGGTGGCCCGCCCCCCTCTGCGGGTGTTACCCGTCCTACGTCTGGTGGCCCGCCCCCCTCTGCGGGTGTTATCCGTTCTACGTCTGGTGGCCCGCCCCCCTCTGCGGGTGTTATCCGTTCTACGTCTGGTGGCCCGCCTCCCTCTGCGGGTGTTACCCGTTCTACGTCTGGTGGCCCGCCCGCCTCTGCGTTTGTTACCCGTTCAACATCTGGTGGCCCGCCCCCTTTCTGCGGGTGTCACCCGTTCAATGTCTGGTTGCCCGCCCCCCTCTGCGGGTGTTACCCGTTCTACGTCTGGTGGCCCGCCCCCTCTGCGGGTGGCACCTGTTCAATGTCTGGTGGCCCGCCCCTCTCTACGGGTGCTTCCCGTTCTACGTCTGGTGGCCCGCCCCCCTCTGTGGGTGTTACCCGTTCAATGTCTGGCGGCCCGCCCTCCTCTGCGGGTGTTACCCGTTCTACGTCTGGTGGCCCGCCCCCCTCTGTGGGTGTTACCCGTTCAATGTCTGGCGGCCCGCCCTCCTCTGCGGGTGTTACCCGTTCTACGTCTGGTGGCACGCCCCCCTCTGTGGGTGTTACCCGTTCTACGTCTGGTGGCCCGCCCCCCTCTGCGGGTGTTACCCGTTCTACGTCTGGTTGCCAGCCCCCATCGGTGGGTGTCACCCGTTCTACGTCTGGTGGCCCGCCCCCCACTGCGGGTGCTTCCCGTTCTACGTCTGGTGGCCCGCCCCCCTCTGCGGGTGTTACCCGTTCTACGTCTGGTTGCCAGCCCCCATCTGTGGGTGTCACCCGTTCTACGTCTGGTGGCCCGCCCCCCACTGCGAGTGCTTCCCGTTCAATGTCTGGTTGCCCGCCCCCATCTGCGGGTGTTACCCGTTCTACGTCTGGTGGCCCACCCCCCTCTGCGGGTGTTACCCGTCCTACATCTATTGGCCCGCCCCCCTATGCGGGTGCTTCCCGTTTAATGTCTGACTGCCCGCCCCCCTCTGCGGATGTCACCTGTTCAATGTCTGGTGGCCCGCCCCCTCTGCGGGTGTTACCCGTTCTACGTCTGGTGGCTCGCGCCCCTCTGCGGGTGCTTCCCATTTTACGTATGGCGGCCCGATCCGCTCTGCGGGTGTTACCCGTTCTACGTTTGGTGACCCCCCCCCCTCTGCGGGTGTCACCCATTCAATGTCTGGTGGCCCGCCCTCCTTTGCGGGTGTTACCCGTTCAATGTCTGGTGGCCGGCCCCCCTCTGCGGGTGTTACCCGTTCTACGTCTGGTGGCCCGCCCCCCTCAGCCGGTGCTTCCCGTTCTGCGTCTGGTGGCCCGCCGCCCTCAGCGGGTGTTTCCCGGTCTACGTCTGGTTGCCCGCCCCCCTCTGCGGGTGTTACCCGTTCTACGTCTGGTGGCCCGCCCCCCTCTGCCGGTGCTTCCCGTTCTACGTCTGGTGGCCCGCCGCCCTCTGCGGGTGTTACCTGTTCTACGTCTGGTGGCCCGCCCCCGTCTGCGGGTGCTTTCTGTTCTATGTCTGGTGGCCCGCCCCCCTCTGCGGGTGTTATCCGTTCTACGTCTGGTTGCCCGCCCCCATCTGCGGGTGTTACCCGTTCTACGTCTGGTGGCCCGCCCCCCTCTGCGGGTGCTTCCTGTTCTACGTCTGGTGGCCCGCCCCCCTCTGCGGGTGCTTTCTGTTCTATGTCTGGTGGCCCGCCCCCCTCTGCGGGTGTTATCCGTTCTACGTCTGGTGGACCGCCCCCCTCTGCGGGTGCTTCCTGTTCTACGTCTTGTGGCCCGCCCCCCTCTGCGGGTGCTTTCTGTTCTATGTCTGGTGGCCCGCCCCCTTCTGCGGGTGTCACCCCTTCAATGTCTGGTGGCCCATCCCCCTCTGCGGGTGCTACCCGTTTAATGTCTTGTGGCCCGCCCCCCTCTGCGGGTGTTACCCATTGTACGTCTGGTGGCCCGCCCTCCTCTGCGGGTGTCACCCCTTCAATGTCTGGTGGCCCGCACCCCTCTGCGGGTGCTTCCTGTTCTACGTCAGGTGGCCCGCCCCCCTCTGCGGGTGCTTCCCGTTTTACGTCTGGTGGCCCGCCCCCCTCTGCGGGTGCTTCCTGTTCTACGACTGGTGGCCCGCCCCCCTCTGCGGGTGCTTCCTGTTCTACGTCTGGTGGCCCGCCCCCCTCTGCGGGTGCTTCCCGTTCTACGACTGGTGGCCGGCCCCGTCTGCAGGTGTTACCCGTTCTACGTCTGGTGGCCCGCCCCCCTCTGCGGGTGCTTCCTGTTCTACGTCTGGTGGCCCGCCCCCCTCTGCTGGTGCTTCCTGTTCTATGTCTGGTGGCCCGCCCCCCTCTGCGGGTGCTTCCAGTTCCACGTCTGTTGGCCCGCCCCCCTCTGCGGGTGCTTCCCGTTCAATGTCTGGTGGCCGCCCCCCCACTGCGGGTGTTACCCGTTCTACTTCTGGTGGCCCGCCCCCCTCTGCGGGTGTTACCCGTTCTACGTCTGGTGGCCCGCCACCCTCTGCGGGTTCTTCCTGTTCTACGTCTGGTGGCCCGCTCCCCTCTGCGGGTGCTTCCCATTCTACGTCTGGTGGCCCGCCCCCCTCTTCGGGTGTTACCCGTTCAATGTCTGGTGGCCAGCCCCCCTCTGCGGGTCTTACCCGTTCAGTGTCTGGTGGCCCGTCCCCCTCTGCGGGGGTTACCCTTTCTACGTCTGGTGGCCAGCCCCCCTCTGCGGGTGTTACACGTTCTACGTCTGGTGGCCAGCCCCCCTCTGCGGGTGTTACCCGTCCTACGTCTGGTGGCCAGCCCCCCTCTGCGTGTGTTACCCGTTCTACGTCTGGTGGCCCGCCGCCCTCTGCGGGTGTTACCCGTTCTACGTCTGGTGGCCCGCCCCCCTCTGCGGGTGTTATCCGTTCTACGTCTGGTGGCCCGCCCCCCTCTGCGGGTGTTATCCGTTGTACGTCTGGTGGCCCGCCCCCCTCTGCGGGTGCTTCCTGTTCAATGTCTGGTTTCTTGCTCCCCTCTGCGGGAGTTACCCGTTCTACGTCTGGTGGCCCGCCCCCCTCTGCGGGTGTTACCCGTTCTACGTCTGGTGGCCCGCCCACATCTGCGGGTGTTACCCGTTCAATGGCTGGTGGCCCGCCCCCCTCTGCCGGTGTTACCCGTTCTACGTCTGGTGGCCGGCCCCCCTCTGCGGGTGTTACCCGTTCTACGTCTGGTGGCCCGCCCCCCTCTGCGGGTGTGAGCCGTTCTACGTCTGGTGGCCCGCCCCCCTCTGCGGGTGTCTCCTGTTCAATGCCTGGTGGCCGGCCGCCCTCTGCGGGTGTTACCCCTTCTACGTCTGGTGGCCCGCCCCCCTCTGCGGGTGTTATGCCTTCTACGTCTGGTGGCCCGCCCCCCTTTGCGGGTGTTACCCATTCTACGTCTGCTGGCCCGCCTCCCTCTGCGGGTGTTACCCATTCTACGTCTGGTGGCCCGACCCCCTCTGCGGTTGCTTCTCGTTTAATGTCTGGTGGCCCGCCCCCCTCTGCGGGTGTTACCCGTTCTACGTTTGGTGGCCCGCCCCCCTCTGCGGGTGTCACCCCTTCAATGTCTGGTGGCCCGCCCCGCTTTGCGGGTGTTACCCATTCTACGTCTGCTGGCCCGCCCCCCTCTGCGGGTGTTACCCGTTCTATGTCTGCTGGCCCGCCCCCCATTGCGGGTGTTACCCATTCTACGTCTGGTGGCCCGACCTTCTCTGCGGGTGCTTCCCGTTTAATGTCTGGTGGCCCGCCCCATTCTGCGGGTGTGACCCGTTCTATGTCTGTTGGCCCGCCTCCCTCTGCGGGTGTTACCCGTTCTACGTCTGGTTGCCCGCCCCCCTCTGCGGGTGCTTCCTGTTCAATGTCTGGTTTCTTGCTCCCCTCTGCGGGAGTTACCCGTTCTACGTCTGGTGGCCCGCCCCCCTCTGCGGGTGTTACCCGTTCTACGTCTGGTGGCCCGCCCACATCTGCGGGTGTTACCCGTTCAATGGCTTGTGGCCCACCCCCCTCTGCGGGTGTTACCCGTTCTACGTTTGGTGGCCCGCCCCCCTCTGCGGGTGCTTCCCGTTCTACGTCTGGTGGCCCGCCCCCCTCTGCGTGAGCTTGCCGTTCCATGTCTGGTGGTCCGCCCCCCTCTGCGGGTGTTACCCGTTCTACGTCTGGTGGCACGCCCCCCTCTGCGGGTGCTACCTGTTCTACGTCTGGTGGCCCGCCCCCCTCTGCTGGTGCTTCCTGTTCTATATCTGGTGGCCCGCCCCCCTCTGAGGGTGCTTCCAGTTCCACGTCTGTTGGCCCGCCCCCCTCTGCGGGTGCTTCCCGTTCAATGTCTGGTGGCCGCCCCCCTTGCGGGTCTTACCCGTTATACGTCTGGTGGCCCGCGCCCCTCTGCGGGTGTTACCCGTTCTACGTCTGGTGGCCCGCCCCCCTCTGCGGGTGCTTTCCGTTTTACGTCTGGTGGGCCGCCCCCCTCTGCGGGTGTTACCCTTCTTCGTTTGGTGGCCCGCCCCCCTCTGCGGGTGTCACCCTTTCAATGTCTGGTGGCCCGCCCCCCTCTGCGGGTGTTACCCGTTCTACGTCTGGTGGCCCGCCCCCCTTTGCGGGTGCTTCCTGTTCTACGTCTGGTGGCCCGCCCCCATCTGCTGGTGCTTTCTGTTCTATGTCTGGTGGCCCGCCCCCCTCTGCGGTTGTTAGCCGTTCAAAGTCTGGTGGCCCACCCCCCTCTTCGGGTGTTACCCGTTCAATGTCTGGTGGCCAGCCCCCCTCTTCGGGTCTTACCCGTTCAATGTCTGGTGGCCCACCCCCTCCGCGGGTGTTACCCGTTCAGTGTCTGGTGGCCCGTCCCCCTCTGCGGGGGTTACCCTTTCTACGTCTGGTGGCCAGCCCCCCTCTGCGGGTGTTACACGTTCTACGTCTGGTGGCCAGCCCCCCTCTGCGGGTGTTACCCGTTCTACGTCTGGTGGCCCGCCCCCCTCTGCGGGTGTTACCCGTCCTACGTCTGGTGGCCCGCCCCCCTCTGCGGGTGTTATCCGTTCTACGTCTGGTGGCCCGCCCCCCTCTGCGGGTGTTATCCGTTCTACGTCTGGTGGCCCGCCTCCCTCTGCGGGTGTTACCCGTTCTACGTCTGGTGGCCCGCCCGCCTCTGCGTTTGTTACCCGTTCAACATCTGGTGGCCCGCCCCCTTTCTGCGGGTGTCACCCGTTCAATGTCTGGTTGCCCGCCCCCCTCTGCGGGTGTTACCCGTTCTACGTCTGGTGGCCCGCCCCCTCTGCGGGTGGCACCTGTTCAATGTCTGGTGGCCCGCCCCTCTCTACGGGTGCTTCCCGTTCTACGTCTGGTGGCCCGCCCCCCTCTGTGGGTGTTACCCGTTCAATGTCTGGCGGCCCGCCCTCCTCTGCGGGTGTTACCCGTTCTACGTCTGGTGGCCCGCCCCCCTCTGTGGGTGTTACCCGTTCAATGTCTGGCGGCCCGCCCTCCTCTGCGGGTGTTACCCGTTCTACGTCTGGTGGCACGCCCCCCTCTGTGGGTGTTACCCGTTCTACGTCTGGTGGCCCGCCCCCCTCTGCGGGTGTTACCCGTTCTACGTCTGGTTGCCAGCCCCCATCGGTGGGTGTCACCCGTTCTACGTCTGGTGGCCCGCCCCCCACTGCGGGTGCTTCCCGTTCTACGTCTGGTGGCCCGCCCCCCTCTGCGGGTGTTACCCGTTCTACGTCTGGTTGCCAGCCCCCATCTGTGGGTGTCACCCGTTCTACGTCTGGTGGCCCGCCCCCCACTGCGAGTGCTTCCCGTTCAATGTCTGGTTGCCCGCCCCCCTCTGCGGGTGTTATCCGTTCTACGTCTGGTGGACCGCCCCCCTCTGCGGGTGCTTCCTGTTCTACGTCTTGTGGCCCGCCCCCCTCTGCGGGTGCTTTCTGTTCTATGTCTGGTGGCCCGCCCCCTTCTGCGGGTGTCACCCCTTCAATGTCTGGTGGCCCATCCCCCTCTGCGGGTGCTACCCGTTTAATGTCTTGTGGCCCGCCCCCCTCTGCGGGTGTTACCCATTGTACGTCTGGTGGCCCGCCCTCCTCTGCGGGTGTCACCCCTTCAATGTCTGGTGGCCCGCACCCCTCTGCGGGTGCTTCCTGTTCTACGTCAGGTGGCCCGCCCCCCTCTGCGGGTGCTTCCCGTTTTACGTCTGGTGGCCCGCCCCCCTCTGCGGGTGCTTCCTGTTCTACGACTGGTGGCCCGCCCCCCTCTGCGGGTGCTTCCTGTTCTACGTCTGGTGGCCCGCCCCCCTCTGCGGGTGCTTCCCGTTCTACGACTGGTGGCCGGCCCCGTCTGCAGGTGTTACCCGTTCTACGTCTGGTGGCCCGCCCCCCTCTGCGGGTGCTTCCTGTTCTACGTCTGGTGGCCCGCCCCCCTCTGCTGGTGCTTCCTGTTCTATGTCTGGTGGCCCGCCCCCCTCTGCGGGTGCTTCCAGTTCCACGTCTGTTGGCCCGCCCCCCTCTGCGGGTGCTTCCCGTTCAATGTCTGGTGGCCGCCCCCCCACTGCGGGTGTTACCCGTTCTACTTCTGGTGGCCCGCCCCCCTCTGCGGGTGTTACCCGTTCTACGTCTGGTGGCCCGCCACCCTCTGCGGGTTCTTCCTGTTCTACGTCTGGTGGCCCGCCCCCCTCTGCGGGTGCTTCCCATTCTACGTCTGGTGGCCCGCCCCCCTCTTCGGGTGTTACCCGTTCAATGTCTGGTGGCCAGCCCCCCTCTGCGGGTCTTACCCGTTCAGTGTCTGGTGGCCCGTCCCCCTCTGCGGGGGTTACCCTTTCTACGTCTGGTGGCCAGCCCCCCTCTGCGGGTGTTACACGTTCTACGTCTGGTGGCCAGCCCCCCTCTGCGGGTGTTACCCGTCCTACGTCTGGTGGCCAGCCCCCCTCTGCGTGTGTTACCCGTTCTACGTCTGGTGGCCCGCCGCCCTCTGCGGGTGTTACCCGTTCTACGTCTGGTGGCCCGCCCCCCTCTGCGGGTGTTATCCGTTCTACGTCTGGTGGCCCGCCCCCCTCTGCGGGTGTTATCCGTTGTACGTCTGGTGGCCCGCCCCCCTCTGCGGGTGCTTCCTGTTCAATGTCTGGTTTCTTGCTCCCCTCTGCGGGAGTTACCCGTTCTACGTCTGGTGGCCCGCCCCCCTCTGCGGGTGTTACCCGTTCTACGTCTGGTGGCCCGCCCACATCTGCGGGTGTTACCCGTTCAATGGCTGGTGGCCCGCCCCCCTCTGCCGGTGTTACCCGTTCTACGTCTGGTGGCCGGCCCCCCTCTGCGGGTGTTACCCGTTCTACGTCTGGTGGCCCGCCCCCCTCTGCGGGTGTGAGCCGTTCTACGTCTGGTGGCCCGCCCCCCTCTGCGGGTGTCTCCTGTTCAATGCCTGGTGGCCGGCCGCCCTCTGCGGGTGTTACCCCTTCTACGTCTGGTGGCCCGCCCCCCTCTGCGGGTGTTATGCCTTCTACGTCTGGTGGCCCGCCCCCCTTTGCGGGTGTTACCCATTCTACGTCTGCTGGCCCGCCTCCCTCTGCGGGTGTTACCCATTCTACGTCTGGTGGCCCGACCCCCTCTGCGGTTGCTTCTCGTTTAATGTCTGGTGGCCCGCCCCCCTCTGCGGGTGTTACCCGTTCTACGTTTGGTGGCCCGCCCCCCTCTGCGGGTGTCACCCCTTCAATGTCTGGTGGCCCGCCCCGCTTTGCGGGTGTTACCCATTCTACGTCTGCTGGCCCGCCCCCCTCTGCGGGTGTTACCCGTTCTATGTCTGCTGGCCCGCCCCCCATTGCGGGTGTTACCCATTCTACGTCTGGTGGCCCGACCTTCTCTGCGGGTGCTTCCCGTTTAATGTCTGGTGGCCCGCCCCATTCTGCGGGTGTGACCCGTTCTACGTCTGGTGGCCCGCCCCCCTCTGCGGGTGCTTCCTGTTCAATGTCTGGTTTCTTGCTCCCCTCTGCGGGAGTTACCCGTTCTACGTCTGGTGGCCCGCCCCCCTCTGCGGGTGTTACCCGTTCTACGTCTGGTGGCCCGCCCACATCTGCGGGTGTTACCCGTTCAGTGGCTTGTGGCCCGCCCCCCTCTGCGGGTGTTACCCGTTCTACGTTTGGTGGCCCGCCCCCCTCTGCGGGTGCTTCCCGTTCTACGTCTGGTGGCCCGCCCCCCTCTGCGTGAGCTTGCCGTTCAATGTCTGGTGGTCCGCCCCCCTCTGCGGGTGTTACCCGTTCTACGTTTGGTGGCCCGCCCCCCTCTGCGGGTGTCACCCCTTCAATGTCTGGTTGCCCGCCCCCCTCTGCGGGTGTTACCCGTTCTACGTCTGGTGGCCGGCCCCCCTCTGCGGGTGTTACCCGTTCTACGTCTGGTGGCCCGCCCCCCTCTGCGGGTGTGAGCCGTTCTACGTCTGGTGGCCCGCCCCCCTCTGCGGGTGTTCCCCTTCTACGTCTGGTGGCCCGCCCCCCTTTGCGGGTGTTACCCATTCTACGTCTGCTGGCCCGCCTCCCTCTGCGGGTGTTACCCGTTCTATGTCTGCTGGCCCGCCCCCCTTTGCGGGTGTTACCCATTCTACGTCTGGTGGCCCGACCCCCTCTGCGGTTGCTTCTCGTTTAATGTCTGGTGGCCCGCCCCATTCTGCGGGTGTGACCCGTTCTATGTCTGTTGGCCCGCCCCCCTCTGCGGGTGTTACCCGTTCTACGTTTGGTGGCCCGCCCCCCTCTGCGGGTGTCACCCCTTCAATGTCTGGTGGCCCGCCCCCCTTTGCGGGTGTTACCCATTCTACGTTTGCTGGCCCGCCCCCCTCTGCGGGTTTTACCCGTTCTATGTCTGCTGGCCCGCCCCCCATTGCAGGTGTTACCCATTCTACGTCTGGTGGCTCGACCTTCTCTGCGGATGCTTCCCGTTTAATGTCTGGTGGCCCGCCCCATTCTGCGGGTGTTACCCGTTCTATGTCTGTTGGCCCGCCCCCCTCTGCGGGTGTTACCCGTTCTACGTCTGTTGGCCCGCCTCCCACTGCGGGTGTTACCCGTTCTACGTGTGTTGGCCCGCCCCCCTCTGCGGGTGTTACCCGTTCTACGTCTGTTGGCCCGCCCCCCCATGCGGGTGTTACCCGTTCTACGTCTGGTGGCCCGCCCCCCTCTGCGGGTGTTACCCGTTCTACGTCTGGTGGCCCGCCCCCCTCTGCTGGTCCTGCACCAAGGCCAGAACTTGGAAATTGAAAGCCGCTATTGATGCACGACTACGTTCAGCGTGGCCGGTTTGCTTGTGAGTTTTCACCTGATCACGTACGCCTTATATAACTCTGATTGACATCAAATTCATGATTTGAATCTCTGACTTAAATGGGGGAAATGGACGTTAGATGTTAAGAACTTCTCGAATGCGTATCATGTTGTCTAAACTATTCGTCTGTAAACTATTAATTTACCGACTATCATGTGCTGGAGTACATTTGTATTTAGAAGATCCAACGTGAACACACTGGACCTCTGGGCCGATCAGAAGGTTCTGGGCGCGCATCGGGGCCTGTGGGGTTTTTTTTATTCAGTCATCTTTCATTTGTGTTCAGTTTGTGTGCATAATAGCGGCCTAAAACACCAGTTTATTTCAAAACCAATTGAATTATACACTAACATCTTATTTGTAGTGTGGCAAAGGACACATATGGCAGCGTTGGATGCTTGTAGCCCTTACATCGCCATGGAGCAGCTATGTTCTGCGGCACTATCAACCCATTCAGAGTCTCCCAAGACCTGTGTTTTCAATTTAGAAAACGCCTTGATCGACAGCGTTGTGGGGGACATCGTTTGTGGCATGGTTTATATTGCCACCGGCCTGGTTGATAACCAGTAAGTTCTGGTGGGTACATATAGTTAGTCTCTTGTTTATGTTTCTCCAATTTACGATACATAAGAACACTGAAACTAATGAAATTTCAGTTCTGTTATGCAATTGTTATTTAGATACCACACTGCAATGTCACATGGATATGAATTCAGCATTTTGCATCCAGTGAGTATATGGCGCAAATACAAGTGAACATCATTAAGGATCATTATGACGGTCTTTTTCTTCCACCGTCCCTGTCACATTTGAAATGGCGTTCCAGTTTCTTTCTAGCGAAAAGTAGTTGCCATTGAAGTGTGACGTGAATATTGTTTCTACGCAAATAAAGAGCATGCCCGAGTGTTCTTTTTATTCCTAGATGTTTTACCAGTTTTATCAGTTATGTGGTAAGCTTACCTAGAAAAGAGGAGGATATTGACAGAGTATCGGTTTCTTCATGGTTATATTAGGGATGGTGTTTGTTCTCTAATAAAAGCCCTTTGCATTTTGCATGGCCTGTTTCAGGTTGTGAGTTGAAGTCTCACCTGGGTATTAGAGAATAAATCCAGTGTTGTTATGAAAAGCTGAAATTTGTGAAAATAATGTATAACTCACAAGTTCTTTTTGTTGCACTTACTTAACTACCAAAACCTGCAGGGACGTACATAAAATCTTATCTTGCGTTGTATCTCAGTGTGAAACATGGTTTACGTATATTTTCTTACTTTAATGACGTTCCCGATTGTTGTTTGTGCTGGTCCTAGCAGCTGTACAGTATATTGCGGATGAGAACCTATACATAATACGATTTAATATGCTCCAAATACGAGTGGATGTTAATTTTAGTGCTCTGTTTATGGTTCTTTTAAAAACGTCTTCGATATATTCAATCGGCCATATTTATATTTGGAAGTATATTATATGTACTGTTCATTGTTTTTTAATGGAGGATTTTGTACACGAGGTGGATCGATAGCGGTGCTCTGTCAGGCTTTGTCCGGCGACATCGACATGTACTCCGAGGTGGATCGATAGCGGTGCTCTGTCAGGCTTTGTCCGGCGACATCGACATGTACTCCGAGGTGCAGGACCTTTCGATAAGCAGGAGCTGCTTTGTGAAGTCATGACAGCGTGCAATATATAGACCAGGAGGCAGTGGTACCAGCAGGCGTTGTCAGAGAAACGGTCATCAACATCTTGTATGTTATGCATACATGTACACTTTAGTATAAGTCTCTATCTTCGATCTTTTTTAAGATAATTTATATAACTGAATTGGCCATTCCTATTGTTTTAATACCATCATGAAGGGACGCCAGATCTGTATTTAATACAGTACACACATACTGATGACGCTGATGAATTGTGTGCATGATTCGTGTGCGTCTCTGGATGTATTAAGCCTAACATTTATAAATATGTACACTGTACAATAACGGTTGTGGTCTCTGTCTCTTGTGGTTATGTTTACACTTCCATATAGACATTGCAGATACTGTTTATTGCGATTATTTTGGCGATTGCACCATCACCTTCCATCATTTATCCGAGATTTTTCACAACCGCGTGTACGTTCTGTATCATCGATGGTCTGTGGCAAATATCTGTCTTCGTAGACATGGCACTACATGATTACTACAGCTAAAAATAGTATATATAACTTTAAGATTGAAGATAACCTCGAAATGCTTTGAAACCTTTTAGTCAATCATTCTTTTCCAACGATTGGCGGATATTTGCGTATTATGATATTAATGGCATGATAGATCAGGTCACCTGCTGGCTCACACAGCCACTTTAACAGGGTTTTGTGGTACTCCAGTAATGTTATGAGTAGTCATTCCTGAGCAATAAGGAAACAAGACACGTGCTCCACTTTTATTCCGCAGTTGTTGAGACGGGGACGTTCACTATGAGCGCCGCAGACCAGGCTGTGACTGACCCTGCCGCCAGCCGCACCTGTCTCGGCGCCCGGGGTCCAAGCACGTGCGCCCACGCGTGTGTCAATGCCGGCAGCTGGTGCCGGATGTTCCAGTTCAGCCGGACAAGGGACACCTGCTGCCTATTGGATTACATGAGCTGCACCTCCATTCGTGCAGCTCAATCTGGGACTTCGATCTGGATCAAGGACTAATGGAACAGCCGCAGGCCGATACTTTCAAGGCAATTTTGTGCGATATTTATTGCTTGGGATTTTTGTTCTTAGCCGATGCCTTATTTCTTCAGATATTGCTCTGCATTCGTGTTCAGTCGTCATTGCTAATACAGTGGTAGGAAGACGATTTCATCATTGGTCATTTATATAATTACCAATTCTGAATGTAACTTAATTTGTTACCAAAATGTCTTCTTTTCTCCGTGAGACATCTAAGCAACTCGACGTCAGGTAGACTCATGAATATAAAGAAGTATAAAAAAGAGCAAGTTAAAAGGCTATATGCGCCTGAACAGATTGAATAAGATGTAGACTTCGTATCCGTACTGCTCACATACTTGTGGTGCATTAACGTCAACAACATGTCAGCACTCTATCGGTGTACGCATGTAAAAGTTCTTTTCAAAGTCGTCTAATGGTTATTCGCAAATTGCTGCTTCTTGTTCTTTAAGTTGTTTTTAGAAAATAAACATTATTCAGTATGCCGTAAATGATGTGGCTTGTTAGCATTTCTAATGGGAATTATAGAATATCCCTGTAGATCGTACCGTAAAGTGACATACGCAACGATGCCTTATGCCGATGGAAACTTGGTGTTTTGTGCTTGCTTAACGCGTGCTGATCAAAAAGTCAGCAGTGAGTTAGTGTAGTGTACTCTAGTAAGAATAGTATAGAACATTCCCAAGCCGACTTCGCGAATTAAAGTTATCCCACTGTGAGGCGACACTGCATGTGTGATTCATCTGGGTATTATCTTGGTCTTAGCGAGGTGTCAAGAAGGCGTCATCACATGACAACACATTCTGTAGGCAATTAGATATACGACGTTTCCATCTATGTAAAGAAAAGTTCTGCAGGTAAGTTAGACCAGCGGATTACTTTTAGCATTGCCCTGCTAATTACCCTGAAGATAGTGTTTATCTCCCTGGAAATCTCAAGATAATGTCAAAATACTTCCCTGTATTATTTGCGCCAGTCATGCTTTTCCCAAGATGGCGTATAATTGCGACAGGTTGTGATGCTTGCTGTAGAATCCTTGCAGTCACAGTCTCCAGCGGATTTTGAGACTCCTCCAAGAGAAAACAAATGTGTCGTACGATCTTTTAGTAGGCAAGTGTATTTATTTCTGCGCTGTAGACTCACACGTTATATGTATGACAAATATAAAGGACACATATTCATCTTAAAACTATTAATATCCGCACATAAGATCATCGTACCGGTGTAACGGCCAGGCCCCTGCCCGCTTCGAATTACACATGTTAGTGGCGCCATCTAGCGGATAGCAGCAGCGTAAGTCAGGATAGGTGGAAGAGGACTCGCTCGGGGGAGCTGGGGTAGTAGTACAGGAAGTAGGACGGTAACTCGGTAGGGGGCATGGCTAAGATTGGGTTTTGTAAGTATTTTGATGAATAGTTTAGTTATCATTTTATGTAGATTAGTTAACAGGTAGCTTTACAACTTTGAAGTGTAGACAGTCGCATTTTAGGTCTATTTTCAAGCGTAGATATACAGTTAGCTTGATTATCGCTCATTGGCTGAGAGGGATTAGGGGACGCTTAGCTGTAGACTTTATTCATTGCACGGTAGCCTCAGTGGCCTATCTTCGTTACACGGTAGCCCCGCTGGTCTGTATTCATTGCACGGTAGCCTCGGTGCCTATCTTCGTTACACGGTAGCCCCACTGGTCTATATTCATTGCACGGTAGCTTCGGTGCCTATCTTCGTTACACGGTAGCCCCGCTGGTCTGTATTCATTGCACGGTAGCCTCGATGCCTATCTTCGTTACACGGTAGCCCCGCTGGTCTATATTCATTGCACGGTAGCTTCGGTGCCTATCTTCGTTACACGGTAGACCCGCTGGTCTGTATTCATTGCACGGTAGCTTCGGTGCCTATCTTCGTTACACGGTAGCCCCGCTGGTCTGTATTCATTGCACGGTAGCCTCGGTGCCTATCTTCGTTACACGGTAGCCCCGCTGGTCTGTATTCATTGCACGGTAGCCTCAGTGCCTATCTTCGTTACACGGTAGCCCCGCTGGTCTGTATTCATTGCACGGTAGCCTCGGTGCCTATCTTCGTTACACGGTAGCCCCGCTGGTCTGTATTCATTGCACGGTAGCTTCGGTGCCTATCTTCGTTACACGGTAGACCCGCTGGTCTGTATTCATTGCACGGTAGCTTCGGTGCCTATCTTCGTTACACGGTAGACCCGCTGGTCTGTATTCATTGCACGGTAGCTTCGGTGCCTATCTTCGTTACACGGTAGCCCCGCTGGTCTGTATTCATTGCACAGTAGCCTCGGTGCCTATCTTCGTTACACGGTAGACCCGCTGGTCTGTATTCATTGCACGGTAGCTTCGGTGCCTATCTTCGTTACACGGTAGCCCCGCTGGTCTGTATTCATTGCACGGTAGCTTCGGTGCCTATCTTCGTTACACGGTAGCCCCGCTGGTCTGTATTCATTGCACGGTAGCTTCGGTGCCTATCTTCGTTACACGGTAGACCCGCTGGTCTGTATTCATTGCACGGTAGCTTCGGTGCCTATCTTCGTTACACGGTAGCCCCGCTGGTCTGTATTCATTGCACGGCAGCCTCGATGCCTATCTTCGTTACACGGTAGACCCGCTGGTCTATATTCATTGCACGGTAGCCTCGGTGCCTATCTTCGTTACACGGTAGACCCGCTGGTCTGTATTCATTGCACGGTAGCCTCGGTGCCTATCTTCGTTACACGGTAGACCCGCTGGTCTGTATTCATTGCACGGTAGCTTCGGTGCCTATCTTCGTTACACGGTAGCCCCGCTGGTCTGTATTCATTGCACGGCAGCCTCGATGCCTATCTTCGTTACACGGTAGACCCGCTGGTCTATATTCATTGCACGGTAGCCTCGGTGCCTATCTTCGTTACACGGTAGACCCGCTGGTCTGTATTCATTGCACGGTAGCTTCGGTGCCTATCTTCGTTACACGGTAGCCCCGCTGGTCTGTATTCATTGCACGGTAGCTTCGGTGCCTATCTTCGTTACACGATAGCCCCGCTGGTCTGTATTCATTGCACGGTAGCTTCGGTGCCTATCTTCGTTACACGGTAGCCCCGCTGGTCTATATTCATTGCACGGTAGCCTCGGTGCCTATCTTCGTTACACGGTAGACCCGCTGGTCTGTATTCATTGACGGTAGCTTCGGTGCCTATCTTCGTTACACGGTAGCCCCGCTGGTCTGTATTCATTGCACGGTAGCTTCGGTGCCTATCTTCGTTACACGGTAGCCCCGCTGGTCTGTATTCATTGCACGGTAGCCTCGATGCCTATCTTCATTACACGGTAGACCCACTGGTCTGTATTCATTGCACGGTAGCCTCGGTGCTTATCTTCGTTACACGGTAGCCCCGCTGGTCTGTATTCATTGCACGGTAGCTTCGGTGCCTATCTTCGTTACACGGTAGACCCGCTGGTCTGTATTCATTGCACGGTAGCTTCGGTGCCTATCTTCGTTACACGGTAGACCCACTGGTCTGTATTCATTGCACGGTAGCTTCGGTGCCTATCTTCGTTACACGGTAGACCCGCTGGTCTGTATTCATTGACGGTAGCTTCGGTGCCTATCTTCGTTACACGGTAGCCCCGCTGGTCTGTATTCATTGCACGGTAGCTTCGGTGCCTATCTTCGTTACACGGTAGCCCCGCTGGTCTGTATTCATTGCACGGTAGCTTCGGTGCCTATCTTCGTTACACGGTAGCCCCGCTGGTCTGTATTCATTGCACGGTAGCCTCGGTGCCTATCTTCGTTACACGGTAGACCCACTGGTCTGTATTCATTGCACGGTAGCCTCAGTGGCCTATCTTCGTTACACGGTAGCCCCGCTGGTCTGTATTCATTGCACGGTAGCCTCGGTGCCTATCTTCGTTACACGGTAGACCCACTGGTCTGTATTCATTGCACGGTAGCCTCAGTGGCCTATCTTCATTACACGGTAGCCCCGCTGGTCTGTATTCATTGCACGGTAGCCTCGGTGCCTATCTTCGTTACACGGTAGCCCCGCTGGTCTATATTCATTGCACGGTAGCTTCGGTGCCTATCTTCGTTACACGGTAGCCCCGCTGGTCTGTATTCATTGCACGGTAGCCTCGGTGCCTATCTTCGTTACACGGTAGCCCCGCTGGTCTATATTCATTGCACGGTAGCTTCGGTGCCTATCTTCGTTACACGGTAGACCCGCTGGTCTATATTCATTGCACGGTAGCTTCGGTGCCTATCTTCGTTACACGGTAGACCCGCTGGTCTATATTCATTGCACGGTAGCCTCGGTGCCTATCTTCGTTACACGGTAGCCCCGCTGGTCTGTATTCATTGCACGGTAGCTTCGGTGCCTATCTTCGTTACACGGTAGACCCGCTGGTCTGTATTCATTGCACGGTAGCTTCGGTGCCTATCTTCGTTACACGGTAGACCCGCTGGTCTATATTCATTGCACGGTAGCTTCGGTGCCTATCTTCGTTACACGGTAGACCCGCTGGTCTATATTCATTGCACGGTAGCCTCGGTGCCTATCTTCGTTACACGGTAGCCCCGCTGGTCTGTATTCATTGCACGGTAGCTTCGGTGCCTATCTTCGTTACACGGTAGCCCCGCTGGTCTGTATTCATTGCACGGTAGCCTCGATGCCTATCTTCGTTACACGGTAGACCCGCTGGTCTATATTCATTGCACGGTAGCCTCGGTGCCTATCTTCGTTACACGGTAGCCCCGCTGGTCTGTATTCATTGCACGGTAGCCTCGACGCCTATCTTCGTTACACGGTAGCCCCGCTGGTCTATATTCATTGCACGGTAGCCTCGGTGCCTATCTTCGTTACACGGTAGACCCGCTGGTCTGTATTCATTGCACGGTAGCTTCGGTGCCTATCTTCGTTACACGGTAGCCCCGCTGGTCTATATTCATTGCACGGTAGCCTCGGTGCCTATCTTCGTTACACGGTAGACCCACTGGTCTGTATTCATTGCACAGTAGCCTCGGTGCCTATCTTCGTTACCAGGTAGACCCGCTGGTCTATATTCATTGCACGGTAGCCTCGGTGCCTATCTTCGTTACACGGTAGACCCGCTGGTCTGTATTCATTGCACGGTAGCCTCGGTGTCTATCTTCGTTACACGGTAGCCCCGCTGGTCTGTATTCATTGCACGGTAGCCTCGATGCCTATCTTCGTTACACGGTAGACCCGCTGGTCTATATTCATTGCACGGCAGCCTCGGTGCTTATCTTCGTTACACGGTAGACCCGCTGGTCTGTATTCATTGCACGGCAGCCTCGGTGCTTATCTTCGTTACACGGTAGACCCGCTGGTCTGTATTCATTGCACGGCAGCCTCGGTGCTTATCTTCGTTACACGGTAGACCCGCTGGTATACTTCATTGCACGGTAGCCTTCAGGTTTAGTCCAGTTTATACAAGTTTAGGTTTAGGGTGAGGGATATATGCCTGCTTGTGTATGCCGCCTTTGCCGCTACTGTGGCAATCATCATTTCTGGGGTTTAATCTTGGGTTAGAAATGTAGGTATTTAGGGTTAGGTTTATTTGGCAAGACACTGTCTCGGTTATAGGAAGATATTCTGTATAGTTTTACGTTAATACTCATAAGGATTCAGTGCTGTGGGAAGTTGCTGCTGCTGTTTTAGTATGGGAGAAGTCATTATTGTTGTGTGAAGAGCTTGGGGCGCACTACCAAAATCGTGTGAGAGAATCTGGGTGGATAATGACTTATCAAGGCCTAGACTAAAGAATATTTATTATTGTTATGTGAAGTGTGGTGTGTGATGTACAAATAAATCCTGGAAAGTACATTGGTATATTTCTTCCGCGACTGCTTGTGTAGATTTAATCGAACTCGAGAACTTGTGACGAAATATAAGGGATGCGAAAAAACGATTCAATAGTAGTAATGCTGAGGCACAATTTAATATGACAATTAATACGCTAACAAATTCCATAAGTTAGATTAAGGCACACGCACGCTACGACACCCCACCCCATCGGCACGTTACACCATAATACCGATGGGGTACATCGAACAATTACCATTATATTTTATTCCGGAGAGTATTAAAATAAATATGCATCTGGTGTACTTGAATGATCTTTGGTACATGTTTCAGGCAAAATTCCCTATGCGACGAATATTTAATAAACAACATAAAGTAAACTTTCTATGATTTTCTGCCGTGTTTGACACAATCTGGCGCCCTTGATCTTTCGTCTAATTGAACTTGACTGTGCGATGATGTTTCCATTTGCAATGTGATGAACAAATATATGTATATGCATAAAAATCATCGCACAAATTAGACCAGTGACTTATACAGTGTCATGTTATTCCCGAGCCAATCGTCTGCACAAACATGTTTGCTCTTGGTGATCCCTGGACGACCGTTTGCGCGTCCCCGTTGTTCTTCTGAATCAAGTAGACGTCATATCACACCGGTAGACATCTGGTTAAGCGTCCAGCGGTATTGGAACCCCCAACGGACGAGCCCTCAAGGTCATCTGGCTTCCGGGCGACGGCTCAGAGCCTGATCCAGATGGAGGTTCCGGTCTGGGGGCCCAAGGTGTAACTCACCCCGTCCAGTAGACAGCAGCCCACGGGCGCCCGCCGATACTCGAAGCCCTGACATACCTCGTGGGCCAGCTCCGAGCAGGCCGCAGCACAGTGGACGCTACGTGTGGCGCCGAGATAGGAGCGGCGGGCGGATGGGTCGCTCACCGCCCGGTCATGAGCACTCAGCGTGTACATGTCGGTCTCTACCCCTTAAATAAAGGAAATGAAAAGAATGAAAGGGTGGAAGCATGCTATGGATGAGGTTCCCGAGTCCGGATTCGAACCTAGGGCCTATTGGTCTGTAATCTAACAATGCACAATGAAACCCCCCTCCCCCACACCCCCGCCCACCCCCCTGAAATTTGGGACCGATCATAACCGAATCCAAATGCGGCTTAATTAGTAATGTTGTGATCCCTTTTACAATTTGGTCGCTTGAGAATGCTATTCCCCGTGGCTGTCAGCTTTCATTTATTTGCACTAGATGAAAATAACATGTGGCACAAACCACATGTGTACGACACTGCTAAAGTCAGAAAAATATAATCTTTACTACATATACATGTATACCTACATATATAATGCATAATAATTATAAAGTAAACAAAGTATGATATATTCACCGATGAGAGCAATTAGAAACTTTAACCCCTGGGGGCTATCATATCGTTATATTACGATATTTATTCTTCCGTACATTACCGGCATTTATTGCAAACATGGGAGCTATCGTCGTATATTCGGATACAGTCGTTTCTTCAGACAGAGTGGTTTCTTCGGATAAAGTCGTTTCTTGAGATACTTCTTCTGATACTGTTGTTTCCGTAGTTATAGTAGTTTCTTCGGATGGAGTCGTTTCTTCAGTATGTAGTAGCACGGTTGTGACGTCACGTCTTATGTTATCTACGGAAGTTGCCCACAGCGTGAAGTTAAAGGTCCCGGGAGAAGGGTTGAGATCAAGGGCGTGGGATTCTTTGTACTTTTGTCCGTATAGCCAGGCAGCAAATCTGCGATCAGGAGTGTATAAATAACATTCTTGCTCTTGTGAGAATAAATAAGGTGTAAAACAGTATCCGTTGGGTATTACGAAATATCCCTGACGTCACACAAAAAACAATTCTTGATATGGATTTGAAAAACCGCTTAGCTCCCCTGGACGCGTTTCTGGCAACCAGGAAGAAGCGAGAAATCATGTAAATAGCATGCGGCGCAATCACTGGGCTTCTGATATCCCGGTTTTGACATGAAACAGTGACACTATTATCAGAATATGTCATATATGACACGTAATACCATAATGAACGGATCTCAAAGTGGTTCAAAACAGATCTTCAAGCGAGCAGCTCAAAAGTCGTAATTCACGTACATGCTAAACTAAACGATTTAGAGAAATTCAACGAGCCGTTCTAAGACGCTGAAAATCTCGCAATTATCAGACGATTGAGAGAATAGTTGACTTAGATTAAGGGCAAATAAAACGGCTAACATAACCACACAAAACTCGTGCCATTGCTATGATTACGAATTGATATTCATGTGTCTTTGGTTCTTTGGTTTTTACAACGTTTGAAGTAACATTTATAGCAATTGGTTCAATACATGTCGGGAGCTAGACGCCTTCACTGCACCATATAACGTGGCCAAGAACGTAGAAAGTACGGTTAGGCTCGATGTTAAAATCTGTGAGCATGATGGCAGCCACTTGATGTTCGTGATAACTGGTACGATAGTGTTTGATCTGAAGGCGGCTAAAATATGTAACTTGACCCAAGCTTTCGCACTTTTAATAGGCAATCGTAGCCACAGTAACCCTCCGTTGGGCAGTGAACCATGACGTCATGCTAAATAAATTGTGGTTATTGAGTGTTGCGTGGTTTTAGGCATTTTAATAGCCCGTCATTAATCCGTACCAACCACCGGGTGGATAACAGAGATTGACTGGCTCCGGCAGCTTGATATCATGCCAATAAAGTTTTCTAGCGCCTCGCTAACTCTGACTCACTATTTTTGTATTATTGTTTGCGTAATAGTAGTTTCCTCACCTAACATTGCCCGTGTGTTTCAGTATGTGGGCCCCAACGGTGACAGGCACTTGTGTGGCGAACAGCTCTCCGGTCTCCCTCCAGATGGGGGAGAGTGGTGCTCCATCCAGCAGGACCCCATCTCGGGCGGCAGTGGGTACCGCCATAGCCAAAGTGTTGGTGAACTCCCCACTAAGGGAAGCCATAGTGGAGAACACGTAGCTGGAGCTCAGCGGGGTCCGCTGGCGGTAGGGCCATTATGAACGGATCCGAGTTCCCATCAAGCTCATCTCCAGTGGACATGGCCAACTGGGCCACCAGGACCGGACAGCTGCCTCCAGCACGTGGCTGAACCCCGAGCTCAGGGTGTGGATGTCTAGTTGACTGCGGTTCAGGGGTAGGCCCACCACTCCGATAGATGTCCCGTCAGCCCCCGTGATGGAGTACGTCGTATCTGAGCAGAGACCTGGTGGAAAGAGTTCCTTGTCGTTTATGGCAAGCCACAAAAAAACTGAGGGTGCACCGATATATTTGTTGTCCTATTAAGGGCCGATGAGGCATGATGGCGGGTTAGGGGTGGGGGAGTGGGAGGGGGGGGGGGTACGTGCACTCTTTGCTCAAATTAATTTGATCCGCTATAGCATTTGCCACCCTCCCATGATGGTTTCAGTGAGATGTGAGTGTCAGTGACACCAACAGTGTCACACATTCCACAAGACACCTACCAACCACGTTGACAACGTCCCCCGTGCTGCGCCCCTCCACAGGCTGGATGACGTACTTCCGGCCAACTTGTTCCACAGGGGGCAGCACTGTGACTAGATGGCCCGGGTCGGTGTAAGTCCCGACGGATGAGGAGTGCGATCCTGACATCACGAGGATCTGTTTGCTGGCCACGATCGTTGTACCTGAGAAATCTCTCCCATCGCTGTAGGCAAACTGAAACTGATCATGGTAGCCCAGGCGTGTGAACATGACATGTCCAACCTGGTATACTGGAAGGTGTTGCAATGAGTTCCGTATATCGGATGGAGCTACTGAAAGTCCTGAATGAATAGAGCGTAGGTGATATGCTATGATATGTGCTACATGATATGTGTTAGATGCAGGATGATATGATAAATTTTGGCTATTTTTTACACTTCGTGTCTCTTGTTTCCTGCTTATGGCTGCAAAAATATGAAGGTCCATATTCCACACAAAGGATTCTGAATGAACTACTTGAAAATAAATGAAAATAGAAGGGATAATAATCATCGTGAAAACAATGAATAACATCGAGTAGACCAAAATAAGATTTTCTTTTCTAATGTGATCAAACCAGGTGAGATAATTGGCTTTGTATGGATATCACATGTGTTCGATTTTTCGTCGCAAATGTGTGCATCATATGTACAATGCAGCAGCAGGAGTCAGTATAATGCAATCATATTTATAACACTAGCCGCAATCATATTTATAACACTAGCGTTCGTAGTGATAAGCGAGACAGTACGGGATTTGCTTGTTTTGATGACGGTTCGGGCGATAAGGCGTTGGGAGAAATAGTATTACTGTTGGCACCAAGCCAGGTAGCCCGCCGCAGGCATGGTCACCATGCGCGATAAGCACCCGAAAGCGATATTATGCCGCGGGATAAGGTGATAAGCACCCAGCGGTTGTGTTAACACATGCGATAGCTTTGACACATCCAAGAGCGACGGCTGGATATTAATAGGTTCAAGACGGCTGCTGCTGCCAATGGGCTCTTGCATGCCGCGGCATAGTGGGACAGACAGCGCATAGTGGGACAGACAGCTTCATTTTATTAGTATACATGTGATCACTGTACACACGGGGGTAGATCATATTAATTTCTCAAATTATCAGGTAATGCAGATCTTGGCCAACTTCGGATGCAAAGAATTGATGGTTAGAGGATTAAACAGGGCCGGTTCGACGGTTCGACAGTTCGATGAATCTTGCCACGTATACAGACCTGGGCAGTTTGAAAGCTATCGAGCGTGAATGTGATGAGGTCTCCAGTGACGTAGGTCACCCCACCGAATGTCACTGAAAGGGCCTGGGGTCCGTGGAGGTCTATTGTGACGTCAGTAGTGTCATATGGAGCTATAATTCCGAAGTCAAAAGGTCCCTGACATTATGGATAAGTTTGTATAATGATAGTGAGACAACATATAAATGGGATTCCACTCACCCCTGGGGCCTCAAATTCGGATCATATATATCCGAACTGCGAACTTCTACGTTTAGCATGCTTCACGGTAGTTCCTTTGCAAATGAATTGATCAAAGATTGTTTTACCAACCTTTGCATATTCTGTCATATTTCTTAATACATTTCACATCGGCAAAAACATGCATAAATGCAACTACTTATCAAGTTCAAAGAAGAACTGTGCGTGACATTGTCTTATTCCTCGTGGAGCTGACGTTAGCAGGGGAATTATTTGATTTTAATCAAAACCAGTATAAAATAACCAAACGGAAGCCTCGATAAGATGTACGCTACCTGGCTTGAAGTCGAGCCCAGGAACTTGTAAGTAATAGCCGTGTATACCCTGCCCAGTTGGTTGACGGGCGGAACGCGGAAACCGTCTACGTCATAGATTCCTGCGTTCATCGCCTGTACCGTCACAGGCTGATCTGACGTCACTCGTATGCCTGAGAAAAAAATACACATTGGCACTTGTTATAATTACATCTTCAGAAAGTTTGCTTCGCTGTAATTGGATTACTTAACTCCAAATGTCCATGTTGATCACTGTCGCAAATCTTATTATTTATTGATGTCAGCCTGTTCTCTCATTGTTTAACAAAATGATGTTACATTTACATTTAGCATATGGAATGCGATACGGGGCAGTAATACACATGGGTTGTGTAGCATGTGCAGTTATACCGCATCCACGCTGTCTTGATGTCTGGCTGGGCGGTGGAGAGCTTATGTGAGCTGGGCGGTTTTGCCTGGCGGACCTGTAACATTCTGGAGGGTGCATGCCGTTGGGACTTGTCGGGTATACCGCACGGTATACTCAAGCTCTTCCAGTCCTGCTGATACGGCTACTCTGAATGCCCATGAAATGTTCACACCGGTCATACCCGGTGCATTTAGGGGCAATGGAACCATCCTAGTGCGTCACTTTTCAATCAGCCGCTATCTTTTACCGATTTTCCCGTGCTGATTTGAACGGGACACAATCGGGCAGCTAACCAGTCGTGTATTTGATGCCAAACTGTGAATTTATCTTCGATTAGACTAATTTCAATTTTCGCGTATAAAGGATAATTCTTGTGGTTATATTTGACACGGGGCAGAGAGACTATGGCGTGAGCGTAACGCCCTCTACCGGGAGATCGTTAGAAGAAGTGTCGGGAGGTAATGATGTGACGCGCGTACGCGGCTTACATTATAGACATACCTGGACTACCAAAGAACTGCATAGAAAAGCTATGTGATGACGTATTGATTGAATGATGTCATGGTAACCATTAAACAAAGGCTCATTAGACGACTACCCTGCATCACAGGACCGGATAGATATGTAGCCATTGTTGCCGAAAGTGTCGAACGTCTATAGAATTGATACTGACAGTGCGATCGAGCGAGTGATATCTTAGAAGTTCGTACTGAAGCAGTTCGCTCAAGTGTATTCGGTTTGTTGTAGTGACCTGACTTAATCCTAAATTGTCGCCACTTGTCACCATCAATATTAAAGCGTGTTTTGGTCATTCGTATTACAGTACCTGCATTATAACGGAAACGCAATTACTTACCTTAAAGTAGTCAGTCATTGCAGCAACTATGTCAGTGTAATGTATTGTAAATACAAAGAATTACCGTCGGGGGGAAATCGGATATCTTTGGTTTGGGACATTAACGAGAACGTCGGTCATGTGACCACTGACAGCACAACTTTTTAAAAAGACATGTAGCCAAACGACACGCCACGTAATAAAAAGCTGTGAAGCCAACCACAGCAGGCTTAGCCTTTTTTCCAAGAGAACCTAATTGGCGACGAGGTTACAACAGACGAAAACGTAAAACAGTATGACTTTTAATGCCGGTGCCATATTTCCTGACACATGGGGGATTTCATATGACGGTTGATTGGACACAGAGCATTACTTTGACTCCAATGACATTGAAAATGAAGGCAGGTCCATATTTCTTACAGTGGTAGGTGCCGAAATTATAACTCATCTACAATGCAATTACTAGGCTGAAGGACATATACGAAATTAATGGATATGGTTCAGCAGTATACCTGTCGTCAGCCCAATGTAATTGGGCAAAGGTATAAATGCAATACACGCATGCGTCCATCGACCGAAAATGTGTCGTCACATGTCAATGAAGTGCCAATTGCCAGTAAATGTGAGCATGGGCAGCACTTAGGTGATAGCCTCAGAGACAGTATCTGATGTCTGATTACAAGCCACACATGTCTGCATTTGAATCGAATATTTTCAGACTTGATTAGATACGTTGCATAACCTGCATTGGATATCATACTGCTTGCGTTCAGCCTCCAGTTACTGTATCAACGTTAAAACGATTGAGCGTCACGTCTGGGGAGGAAACAAAATTTCGCGTTGAAACTTATGCCTCTTCAATTACAGACGTCTCTACATGAAATGTGAAGCTCCTGCCGCGAAGAAACAAACCAAGAATCCATCTCAATTACATCCAACTACAATCACTTCGAATAGATGGATTTGAAATAAGACATAACAGACTACCATGTTTTAAGACAAATTGGGCGACCAACTTACCTTTGTCTTCGATTCCAGAGCCGCTCATCTGGGGTGTATCATCTATCGACAAGGATGCGTAGCCCCCTGGCGGCACGTTGAGGTCGGCGTGGATTGCGCCGGGTCCATTCGTCACTTTTGGGGTGTTGACAGACACGGCGGCGGTAACTTCGCCAGGGTTGGTGACGAAAATCTTGCCGGTAGGGAATCCCCCGAAGGTCGGGCCCTCCATGAAACCCATCACAAAGTCCGTGCCTCCGGCGCAGCGACCCACTGCGGCGGCGGGGAACGAACAGAAAGTATTTGAATTAGACATCAACAAATTTACGTTGAAGTAATAAATAGATACATAGCCCGGATAGATAATTGGTCCTATTATTTCTTGAGGAGAATTACAAGAAATCATTGGTAGAATTTAAAATATATCTGGGTTACAATGGATTTATGTTAATGTCCCGTTACTTTCACTCAGTTCTAAAACGTGACTTCAGTAGTACCTGTATACATGAGTTATGCAGGTACTTGCGACAACACAAATATATATACGATGTGCAATTATTAAATGGCACATTGTTTACACATGTTACTGGACCGTTTCATCTCTAATGGCAAGCTTTGACTCTCTGGTGTGTTAGTCATGTGCAGCAAATTTCGAAAAAAGCCTGGTTGGCAAATGTATGTAGGGGCATTTCTATATCTCAAGTATATCAAGACTAGTTGTCTCCAATAACGTATAGCATTCAGTGCGCATTATTGACATACGGGACGACAATTATGCTTTGGATGCTCGTTACGGTCCTATACAAACACAATTCTGTCAGTTTAACGTTTGTACGCAATGTAATAAACATAATATTGTATAATATGCACCCAGACTTCCGTGACCTGAATGGACACACAGGTATGTCTTAAGCATTACGTATACGACGTTTTAGTCAGCGGCATATGGAATTAGGCATCTACTTAACACTATGTAACAAAATCGGCGCCTTATATATACAGATATATAAATGCAAGCCCCAATATAGGTTCCTTTTGAAATCATTAAGATGAACACTAACCTGTCGCCATGAAAATTATAATCTTGATCAGCATCGTGAGTGTGTATCCTACGTGAGACGCTCGTTTGATACAATTGTCGCACCGTATGATTATCTAGAATGTGACATTCGCTAGGGAATGACGGGCAACAACCCAATGAACAAACCGAAAACACAGGCTGATGATCTACCATCTGATTAGATGCATTAATGTTGGACGGGAGTGTAAAAATGTTTCAGGCATTGTCATTGGACGAGGCATTGTGGCAAGAGACCGATGTTGAACAGATATGTGTTTCTGTCCTTAGTGAAGAAAGGAATGGGTCGATGGAAGCAAAGGTCTTAAACAAACTCCCCGTCTAACATCAGGATACCTAAAATATTATATAATAGATGTATTCCTATTGTAGGTAAGTCAGCTATGGACACTAGCATTCTGCGTACATTGCGTGAGATTTTCAAGTTGGTCATAAGCATAAATATCCTAATTGTTTTGCACGTACTTGTTCAGTTTAAGTGTTATAAGGACTGGAGTTTGACATTTTAGCATTTAATTTGACAGACATATAAAATGATCTTTTATTTGATATTCAGTATAACATTTAATTTGACATTTCATTTGAAATTTAATTTGACATTTCATTTGACATTTAATCTAATTATTGATGCGCCCCCCTCACAGACCCCACTCACACCTTTTGAATTGAACGCATTGAACTACCGCATTGCACTACCGCATTGCGACTTCATCCATAAAGAAGCGTTGTTGTGTGCCTAGTATATTAACGATCGATGGCTACTAAAATCGTGTAACATGACCAAAAACCGCCTTGCGGCCCGTTCCATGAACAATCGTTGCCATAGTGACATTGCGTGGAACAATGAAGCATGACGTCACATAAAAACAACTCTGGTTATGTATATAGACTGCCTGCCTATTCACACGTGCCGCGTTTCTTACATATACTGACTTCTGGCATGGCAAGAGACAATGCTATCAGGTTAATTATATCATGAAGTAGGGTTTACCAGATTAGTAAGAGAGGATCTCAACGTATTTTAGAAACTTCGTACGATATACAGTACAAAGAGACCCACCAATCGATTAACAAGAGGTGTAGAACGCTTGCGATTGTCAGCCCATAACAGGTCGTTAAATACTTCTAGGGATGCATGCAATTGCGGCGCATAGTGAAAATAAGGTCGGGCCAATAAACTCGCACAACGCCCCGCTAACTTGCGCTACTGCTATAATGTGTCGCGTCTCAACTATTTGAGAGATAAATGAAGAGAAACCGGGTATAACATAATTCCTTTGCGTTCGCAATGGATTTCGACGCAATGTGCGACAAGAAACACATGGCTCATATATCAGAGCCCTAGCTGATCAATGGGAAGTGCGATAGGTTTAGTGGCGTCGTTTTAGTTTACAGAAAACGTTTTATCCTACTTGTCTCGGGAGGAACTTTTTGTTGAGGAGGCTTGCGGTAGTGGCCTCACAGATAACGTATCAATAAAACAACAACGTGAAACAATACGGAGAATGGAATTCAATGGTGGACATGCTGTAGGACATACTTAAGAGACAATGCGATCAGAGGTTCTGGAGTACACGCTGGCGGAGAGCTGCAGCTCCCAGTATGCATGGCTCGCGTTTCTTTTCGCGATTTTCGCAGGAGTATAAGGAACAAATCCAATAACCACGCCTCACTCAACTGCAATATATACGATGTAATCAAGTGTTGAACAAGGGGGGATCCAGAATTTTGAAAGAAATGGCAGCCGACTTAGGTTTCCATGATATATCAGAAATAAGGAGAGGGCTTCATTTGTAGTGGACTGAGAAGGTGAAGGGGGTGGGGGGACTGAACGATTTTCGACTGGACGGGTCCACCAAAGAATAGGGAAAGGGGGGTGCATTAAGCCCCGTTGCCGGAAGTGCAAGGCATAAAATTATATCAATTATTGACCTTTAAAGGAGCATTCATTTCACGGAATTTGATGGTGGACTGATGGTGCTAAGGCCACCGTTGAATTCGCATTCCATGCCTTTTCGGTGTGAATTCCGTTTTCTGTTTGTGTAGCCTGTGTGTTTGCTGTGCTACACCGTGCATTCACTTATATCAAAGATTGTTACACCATTGCATGTATAATTGAGTTGCTAACTGCCCAGCAAACAGGCTAACGTCATGACATGACGTGAAAATGTATGTTTTTTTTACTCTGCCCGAGCGTGTTCAGATAAGTTAAACGTTGTCAGACAACATTTTCTAAGCATTCTACAACCAGTTTTTAGTACAGTAAAATTGAAATGCAACAAGAAAGTAATCAAATTTCATAGGATTTATAAATTATTCGAGTCTAAAAATAAAATGAAACCTTTATTCAGTGCATGACAAATAAAAGTAATGGTGGGGAACCACAATACTTCAATATAAATCCTACATGCCAGCATGTTCAGAATTCAATATGCCAGTCCTGTGACCCACTGGCCGCATGTTCCTGTCAGCCCTGCGGCCGGTGGGCCATGTTACATTCACAGACAACTGTCACTGACGTCTTAGCAAGCCAGTCTACCACATTAATAACAGCATTAACGTCTTGCAATTGCATTGTTCATTTCCCCCACCATATATGTCGTTAAACTTATGGATATCATCATACCTTGCGGGGTAGCTGCTAACCAACATTCTTGTGCACGCACCGGATCAATGGTCCGACGGTGACTCGGATAAATAAAGTAAAATAAGGCATTGGATTAATCTTCTCCAATAGGCGGCGCTGCTAACCCAGCATGAATACCACAAAGGCCAGACCAAATCAATCAATTTCAATGGAACCCAACCCCACTAATGCGACCGCCGAAGCAACAGCAACGAGTAAATGGTTTTTGTGACGGGCGACAATGCACTCGTGGGCATTGATGCGTGAAAAGACAGTAACACTCATCATCAGGGACACGGCCGCTGGCTTTGTCTTTTTTGTTGGTGTTCATTTTTTTGATTAAAGGTTGCGGATTAACCTCGTGCCGACTGATGTACGGTATTGATTGCGCTGTATGTGTGAACATTGATGCGTACAAAGACAGTAACGCACATCGGGATTTGTTCTGTGATATCAGGGATACGGCCGAGGGCACTGTATCTTAGTGATGTGTTTATTTTACAGATTAAAGATTGATTGCGCTCATCAGGCATGGCAACAGTAATCAACTTCTTGTAAACTGGCCCAGCCGTTCGGCTTCAATGATTTATACCTGACTTGATTCTGATAGATGCAGAAGGGGATCCCAGTTCAATACCAGGGTGTGTATAAAAGGGCGAGCAAATTTGGAGGGTTCTCATATATGCAGTGTGTTCCAGAGACTTGTTTTCTTACTACATCACCGCCATTCACATCAGCCAACCCCCTGCACCTCACCGCCATATTGTTGGCGTCAGTGATAATCTCAGTGATAATTACACTAACTGTTGTTATTGGGGAAGTTTCGCTAATGAGACCACCCCGCTAATGAGACCGCTTTTGCTCAGTCCCGTAGGTGGTCTTAATAGCGGGTTCCACCCCTGATAAATACGGTTTACTTACAGCAAATGTGTATTAAACGGGAAACACAATAATTCTAACGGTAACATAGCCATCATGACGTTTCATCTAGCTTAACGCGCTCCTTCATAACTGTTAATCCGGTTTCGATTCAATATGATAACACATTTAATTTCAACAACATTGTATATCCAATGCGTTAATCATGTTATAAAGCTGCACCAACTTGCTAGCTTACATGACATACATGTGTTTGTATGACTACGACGTATTTTTTGTCGCTCTATAGGTCTACCGCAAGCAGTTACGCACGGCTGCAGATGTCGTTTGATACCAGGCAAAACGTCAAATAAACCGTTTTATTATACTAGTTATCTGGATGTGTGAGTTCGTTACCATAACCCGCGAAGATCTGAGCTCGAACTTGTTTTCCCGATGTTCGACGAATTTTCTTGGGCAAATGTTCCGTTCCCATGGAGATGGAATTGAGACACGTGTTCGCCGTGAGCGTGCCCTAAGTCTCTTGTATTCGTCAGCATCTCTCACTATGGCGAAGTGAAATCGTCCAGCCGGAAGTACGGCATATTGAAGGAAGTGTGATTATCTCCATAGGATCCAATGTTAAATGTATTATATTGTATATAGCCAACAGTAATAAGGTTATGTCACCATATTCACAGTTGACGACTCCTCTCAATAGTGTATACCAGAATATGTCGCCGTAAAGATGAGAGATTGACGTTTTTAACATGAAAAAAACCCTTGTTTAAATCATTTGTGTAACTTCCGCCCTCTATAACTAAGTGCAACTATGATAATGTTTCCGGTGTTAGTTTCAGTCGGCTCAGCCCATGTCTCGCACATCGTGATCGGTTTGAAAGAAGCGATACTGCCTTAACACATACCTTTTAAATTGTGTCAGTGATAATCCTTCTTTTAACAGACAACATTGTATGAAACAGGTTATGTGAGTGGGTAAAATTAAGGTGTAGCAATTAAAGTTAAATGTGTTCGTGCCACGGCAAAACAACTTTAGCTCATATTAATCTTATGTGTTGCCATGGTCATAGTATCGAGCTGTAATGCCCCAAATAGTTAAAGGGCGTACTTTTTCCACTTGTTTTCGCAACTACCAATTTAACTTCTGCGAACGAGGAAAGTGATGTCGAAGGGGAATACAAACTCATGTGCTTTTATATTGAGACTCAGATGCTGTCTGCTCATTGGCTTGAACTCAACGAAACGCAATCAACCAGGAGAACAATACACGCCCTCCACCACAGTTGTCTACTTACTGCATCGAAGCTCACCTGTCAATCTTGTGACATCATTGGGGAATTTTCAAATAACGCTCAGATGCAATGCTCCCAGAAATAAACCCTCCGGATCTCACTTTTGCTACTTTGACGAACGCGTTTATAGTGATATCGTGGAATAAAAAATGTAAACTCCCATTAACACAAATTGTTATTTGTTTGTCTTCCCCAAACCAAGTTAACTCTGAGCAAGACAAAATCGTGGCACGAACACTTTAAGAGATACGCCTTACTATTAAGGGGTGCTCCTTACAGCTTAAATCATTAAATCAGAGCCAGATGGGCCAATGGGGGCCATTGTGGTGATAGTGGGGCCGAGTGCTTTAGTTCCAACGTGCATGACACGCAGATTACCTTCGTCAGAAGCGCTTTAAATCGTTTCGCGGACTGTCGTCAGTGGCTCTTGGGTTGAGTGAGTCACAAACCAATATTTGTAGCCAGATGTTAATTTCCCAAACGCTGATATCACAGCGCTGTATATGAAAAATAGGATAATATATTAAATACATAAAAATGTGTTAGTATTACATAGTTTGTTTTGGGCACAGAACTCCAATAAGCGTTGTTCAGTTTCGTTTTGAGTTTTTGAACGTCAATATGTGCTGATCCTAATTTCGCCAAGGGTTTCTCCTCTAGGACAACAGTATCTCACTGGTGAACGACACATACATTTTTTGGCTGCAATTTGTGATGATAGCCAACCCAGCGTAAACACTAGTTTGCATGGTGCTGAAATGGATTGGTTGAAGGGAAACTCTGGATTATATGTGACAGTATGAAGAAACGTTGGATCCACGTTTGAAATGCATCTTTCATACCTTGTTCGCAGATTTTGAAAAACACAATCGATTATTTGCGTAGTAGTCCGAGGAAAGATCGGAGGAGGGGCGGCGGAGGGGGGGGGGGGGGCGGTAATAAGCCGGTTTATAAAACCGGGACGCATACCTGGATCCAGTTTTGCCAGGGGCTCTTTTAGTAAATAAACAGCGAGCCTTTCGAGACTGTATCAAGCCGGACTTCATCTTGATTGTTTGTCCACGCCTCGATCGCGTTTTTCACGTGAGGTGAGCGTACCAGGACAGACTGCAGTGATCCTAAATATAAATACCCGCCATAATGGCCCAGTCCGCCCTGCATAATCATCTTCGTCCAGGGCACCAGCTTTATAATTCATTGATGCCACTCTGTAACCCGTTAATGAACAAAATTGGGTTGCGTTGTCGGCAGGTATGACGGCAAAGCAATCAATATAACGGATGGAACTCACCTCATGAGATATCAGTACAGGGCTAAGCTAACTTGCAGAAGGTACCGCTCACTGACACATTTTACAATCACCAGCACAGTGAAAACACTGTCGTGTGCAAGAGGAATAATGTCTCACGTAGTAGTTATTGCCGTTAGGCTACTCTCAGTCATGGCAGTGGGTGAGTGGCTTAATCTTACGGTTCCAATTGAAAACGCGCGTGTAGATGGTCAAGCGCCTTTGATGAGCTCGCGTTGGATCACTTGGTCGTTATAAACTATAAGCATATATGCTATCACCAAATTGTCAGGAAAAATGAGTGCGACCTGTAAAAGTGCTAACAATTTTAAACCACGTGTTAAACCAACTGTCGATTTGGAGTTGTGGTCAAAAATGTATCTGTTATCACGGATGGATCAGGTGAAAGTGAGAACCAGAAGGTAACGTCGCGTTAAATTGTGAAAGGCATATTTCATGCTATTTAAATAACTCGGTAATTGGCTTAAACATATTTTATTTTGCAATTAGGAAACAGGCAATGCCTATACAAATCCATCTTGCTTACATGTGATGCACAAGTAACAAGCAGAACAATAGTTAATCTTAAACATACATATTAATGACATTCGATCAGATTGAAGGCGTAACATATATCATCTCCTAAAGCGACCAGACGTGGCAATGTAGTCATGCACTTCTTTAAATATAGCTTGATTTTCCTTTAGTGATAGGTTTGGGCTTCCATACAAGATGTTACCGATGGTGGGCGAAGTTAATTTCATGACAGAATGGATCAGTTTATCGCGAAGTATAGTGTACCTTGGGCATTCAAAAAAGTAATGATATGGATCCTCTCTAGGCGAGCCGCATATACACTGAGGGTTATCTACTACGTGCATATCATACAGGTGACCTTCTAACCCATTACAATTCATCCTCATCCGGGCATGGATAACATTAGTAGAGCGATTACCGAATGAATACAATTCGCTACTGTTCTGAGACATAGGATATTCATGTTTCCGCAATGTTTCTTTGAATAATTTAGGATCCTGGATAAGCCGTATGTTGTTTGGTAACTCATTCCAAAGCCTGATGGCACTCGGTAAAAACGAATTATAGTGAGATGCAAGTCTAGCCTTAAGTGTAGTTACATTCATTGTTTGAGCACTGCGTAATCCATACGAGGTTCTGGCTGACACAGATTGAGGTATAAGTTCACAAAGGTAATTTGGAGCCTGATGGTAAAACATTTTATGAAATAAAACTAATTTAAATCTTTTCCGACGAGTACACAGTTTTTCCCAGCCAAGCTCGTTGTAGATAAGACTGTGACTAGTATATTTGGTCGCTCCAGATACGAGGCGACCAGCTCTAAGTTGCACCGATTCTAACTTATCCGCGTCTGACTGGGTACAGCCGTCCCATACAATACATGCATACTCCATGACTGGACGTACAAACGTCCGATACATCAAGTCTAATGAACTGCGACTCATTACACTACGTAGCCGCGCTAACATGTCTACTCGCCTGCTGGCTTTTAAGCAAATTTCATTAATGTGGGCTGACCATGTTAACTTGGAGGTTATTGTCACACCTAGATGTTTATGTTGCGTAACATTTTCTAAACAGTCATTATTCATTATTAGAACTGGTGCATTGCTGACATGTCTCTTTGATATCACCAGCGACTTAGTTTTAGGGGCGCTAAACTTAATGAACCATTGAGTTGCCCATTTCTCCATTTGACCCAGGTCCTCCCTAAGGATGCTATTTGAAGACCCCTCTCCCCAAAACAAACACTTACCCCTCCATAAATAAATGTTAATACTGGCATATGTGGCAGTTTTCAATGGTACAGTCGTAGGAGTAATTATCTAGAATAGTGATTTTGTTGTAGTTTGCGAATCCATGTATGCTGTGCGTGTCTATTTTAGAGAGAACACTGGTGGGCTCATTTTTAATTAGATCAACAAGACTATGTCTGATACACTTAAGGGCAAAGGAATGTCTGGCTCTACTGGTAAAAACATACGATTTACGTCTGGTATTATGATGGTGTATATCACAAAGCGAAGTGAGCGGTAGATTCAAAAAGTATTCTGGAAGAATTCTCTTCTTTTGTTTGTAATAAAATTTTAGCAGCTGTAGTTTATGTATGTCCATTATCTTTAGGCATCGCAGTTGTTTAAACAGAGGCTCGGAGTGCGCATTCCATTTACTTAGCGTAATAGCCCTCATTGCCTTTTTCTGTAATCTAAACAAACTGGTGTTGTCATAACCCCACAGTAGGACCCCTGTTGTTATATGAGGCAGAATCAATGAATTATACAGGCTTAGTAAAACGTGTTGGGGAAGGATATGTTTTAGTCTATGCATAATGTCAATGGATTTGTTTATTTTGTTTGCAATTTTTCTTACATGATTATGCCACTTAAGATGTTTATTTATGGTGATACCCAACAGATTAAATTCATCAACACACTCCAAATGCGTATTGTTAATTGACAACTCTATTGGGTTTACTTTTCTTTGTGGCGTATAAAAAAGCATATATTTAGATTTCTCTACGTTAAGAACTAGCCGATTTGCAGACAATCACTCATTTATTTTTTTAAGTTCTGCATTGATAATAGTAGAAGATGTTCCAGCTGTAGATATGTTAAGTGAGAAAAAAAGCGTGGTATCATCCGCATATATTATATATTTAAAGAATTTACTACACTGTTCTATGTCATTAATATAGATTATGAATAATAATGGTCCTAAAATGGAACCTTGTGGTACACCTGTCGTTATGTTCGTCATGTTTGACGTGACGTCATCCAGACAAACACATTGCGATCTATTTGTTAAATAATTCTCCAGCAAACTCAGGGCCATTCCGCGGATTCCGTAATGATTTATTTTTTGATTAATATGTCGTGATCAATAGTGTCGAATGCCTTAGAAAGATCAAGGAAGATACTAACGGGAAGTTGGTTTTGATCCATTGATATAAGGACTCGACCTACAACCTCTAATACAGCTAGGTCTGTCGAATGTTTAGAGCGAAATCCGTATTGACTATTTCTAAACAGTTTATTTGCGTCAAAGTAACTGTAGAGTTGGTTAGCAATTATTTTCTCAAAAACCTTAGACATAGCCGGCAAAATAGATATTGGACGATAGTTTCTAATATCATTTTCATTTCCCTTCTTATAAACTGGTACAACTTTGGCAATTTTCAGTTTAAACGGAAAGATGCCTGTTGCTAGTGATTGATTCACAATAAAGGTCAGAGCTACGGAGATTTCATCTTTAATAAATTTTACAAGGTTAACACAAAGAGAATCTACGCCTTTACTGTGCTTAGGCTTAAGATTATTTATAACATCGATCACAGTGTTCGAGGAAACGAATGTAAAGTTGAACTCGGTATTAGGCTTGTCTTTAAGATAGTCTTCAAATCGACGAGAAGTTGTTGTTAAATTTGCCTTTGCAAGCTCTTTACCAGCCGTAGCAAAAAATGAATTAAATTTCTCACAAATTGTTAAGCGATCAGTGTTTTTATAACCATCAAATTTTATAGACTTAGGGAAGGTCCTTTTATCGTTTGAAAGTTTGAGTAAATCTTTCACGGTATCCCAGGTCCTTTTTAGATCATTTTTGCAGCTAAGGAATCGACCATTATAATAATCACGCTTTGCTAAATAAATATTTCGTTTTAGGATGCGATTATACGTTTTTAGATTAGTTCTATAAGTCTCATATAATGGAGAATCTGGCGGCGTTCCTTTTAGTGTTTTATACTGTTTATCTCGGAACTTGATCGATTTCATAATACCCTTAGTTATCCAAGGATTTGATTTGTGCCTGAATTTTCTGAACTTAACTAGTTGAGAGGGAATATGTTTTTCTCTGGCACGAAGGACGGACCTTTCTAGTATTTCGTAATTCACATTTGGGTCAGATGAAATGTCATTATTTAGCATGTTTTTGATTGCCATAGATTCTACTTCTTTATTGAAGTTTGAAAGTGAAACGGGGTCTTGGCAAACCAATTTGACCATTTTCCTGCCAACTGGACGGAAATGTTCATATTTTACACACAAGAAGTAGGGCCGGTGATCCGACATGGAGTTTATAATGACACCCGCCAGTGACTCTGTTAAGTCGTCACAAATATTGCAATAAAAATTATCAATCAAGGTAGCACGTAATCTGGACAGTCTGGTTGGCAATGTAATTTTGGGAAAGAACCCACATGCTAACACGGCGTCAAAGAATTCCGCCACAGATTGTTTTTCATTAATTCTAAGAAGATCTATATTATAATCACCAGATATAACAACAAGCTTATTTTTACGATTAAAATATGTAAGCGTGTTAGTCATTTGTTCAGAGAAAGTCTTGTAGCTCTCCACTAATTCTAGCGGGGGCCTGTAGATATTTCCAATTACAATATTCTTACTCACAGAAGCAGTTTTCACCTCAATAAATTGACCTTCCCATTTCGTTTTTTCACTAGGCACAGATAACAGTTCATATCCAAATGCACTATCCAAATATATGACTAATCCACCATGTGCACTACACATTTTGGTTTGGAGAGATTGTGTGATACCCTTCAAGATGTAAATGGCTAAGATCATCGTCATCTGACAACCAACTCTCTTGTATACAAATAGCATGTAATATAACTTTTCGTTCTCTTAATTCATCGATGAGGATTCTTAATTCATCTATCTTAGCTGATAATGAGCAAATATTGATACTTAGGATGTTAAAATGACTTTCGTTGCTCATGGTACTTTCTACAGAGTCTACTTCAAAGTAGGGGGAGTGCTTTAGAATACACGGCTCAGGGTCATCAACCTCGGTTTCCTCACGATCGGTACAGTTGTCAAGAATATTAGTTAAAGAGTTTGAACTCAGACCTCCGTACCGATTTAAAATAAATTCATCTAACACTCCAGCCATAATAATGTAGCAATATACCTTAATGTCTCATTCGACCATGACATTTGACATATCTCCGTACCAGAGAAATAAATAACTTGTAGCATATTTAATAATGGACTACCTTTCATATTTTCCCCCACCAGTGTTCCCTACAACAAACCGCAACAAAGTCAAACAAATCAAGTAGTTCAAACACATAAGGTGTAACCAGTAACCATATAACCCTGATATACGATCATATTTTAGGCACTACTTGACGGTATATACTTTTCTATGCACGACCTATTGGTGTGTAACCTAGATCCACGAGAAATGTGTTATTTTTTTTAGGCCTTGCCAAGGCCGCTACCTCAGGCCGCTAGCCCAGGCCCCTGGCCCAGGCAGCTTTGCCCAGGCTGCTAGGCCACGCCGCTAGCTTAAACCAAGCTCCTAGCCCAGGCTGACCGAGGAAGCATGGGGTTAGGGGGGCGGGGGCATAGGGTTGACCAAGGAAGTATTGTCATGTGGAAGGAGGGGGCATGGGGCTGACCGAGGGAGTATTGTCTTGGGGGGGGGCGGAAGTGGGAATGGCCTGACCGAGGGAGTATTGTCTTGGGGGCGGGGAGTGAGAATGGGGCTGACCGAAGGAGTATTGTCTCGAGGGGGGGGGGGGCTGGCTGAGGGTGGATTGTCTTGGGGATGGGGGTCATGGGGCTGGCCGAGGAAGTATTGTCATGTGGAGGTACGAGGCTGACCGAGGGAGTATATTCTTGCGGGGTGGGGCGGGATGAAGCATGGGGCTGATCGAGGGAGTATTGTCATGCGGGGAGGGGGCTTGGGGCTGACCGAGGAAGTATTGTCATGTGGAGGGAGGGGGCATGGGGCTGACCGAGGAAGTAGTGTCATGTGGAGGGAGGGGGCATGGGGCTGACCGAGGAAGTATTGTCATGTGGAGGGAGGGGGCATGGGGGTGACCGAGGAAGTATTGTCATGTGGAGGGAGGGGGCATGGGGCTGATCGATGGAGTATTGCCATGAGGGAGGAGGGGGAATGGCCTGACCGAGGGAGTATTCTCTCTTGGGGGGGGGGGGGAGTGGGAATGGGGCTGACCGAAGGAGTATTGTCTCGAGGGAGGGGGGGGGGGCTGGCCGAGGGTGTATTGTCTTGGGGATGGGGGTCATGGGGCTGGCCGAGGAAGTATTGTCATGTGGAGGGAGGAGGCGTCGGGCTGAGCGAGGGAGTATATTCTTGCGGGGTGGGGCGGGATGAAGCATGGGGCTGATCGAGGGAGTATTGTCATGTGGGGAGGAGGCATGGGGCTGACCGAGGAAGTATTGTCATGTGGAGGGAGGGGGCATTGGGCTGACCGAGGGAGTATTGTCTCGGGGGGGGGGGGGGCATGGGGCTGCCCGAGGGAGTATTGCCATGAGGGAGGAGGGGCGTGGGGCTGATCGAGGGAGCATAGCCTTGGGGGGCGTGGGGGGGTATGAGCCGTCGGGGCTGATCGAGGGAGTATTGTCATGAAGGGGACAGGGTGATTGTCAAAGGGGAGGGAAGTGGCGGAAGGAAGCATTGTGTGTGTAGGGGGGGGGGGGGGGCACGGTGAGGGAATTGTGGGGATTTGCCCGGGATGGGGGGAAGCAGTTGTCCGGGGATAATTCAGCCGGTAGGGAGGGCGTCTTCAAGACACAGATTGACAGATTGCAGATCAGCAGATTGCAGTTTCACGCAATTATTCGTTAAATGAGTCCACCAATGGAATACCATGTCATCCATATGTACTCTAACATACCAGAATGCCATGGGGCTGACCGCAGGAGTATTGACATGAGGGGGGAGGGGCCTGGAGCTGACCGAGGGAGTATTATTTGGGTTTTCCCAATATCGTTGTGTTGTGCCGTCTGTCTGTGATAGTACTGTGGCCCATAGGTACAACGGTGGCGCTGAGGGTATTTCTTCGCTCCGCGAGGTGAAACGGCTCCGCGGAGGTCTGGCGAAATGTACCGTGCGGAGCGGAGAAATAGACTGCGCGGAGCGAAGAAATGTACTGCGCGGAGCGGAGAAATGACCTCCGCGGAGCCGTTTCACCGCACGGAGCGGAGAAATATACTGCGCGGAGCGGAAAGATATACTGCGCAGAACGGAGATACGTACTGCGCGAAGTGAAGAAATGTACACGCGAAGCGAAGAAATGTACACGCGAAGCAAAGAAATGTACTGCGCAGAGCGAAGAAATGACCTCCGCAGAGCCATTTCACCTCGCTGAGCGGAGAAATACCCTCAGCGCAACCGTTGTACCTATGGGCCACAGTATAAAGGCGACCGCGGTGCGTGCCTGCGTCGCATTGAAAGAAGCCACCTGGTTGACTGCGGGTACTAGATTCCGCCACCAGCCAACTCATCCCCTCTACCAGCGCTGTAGTGTATAATTCTGACGAGTGAGGGTGAAGAAGGGGGGGGATGACTGCAGGAGCCTGGTGGATGAGAGTGGGGGGGAGGGATATGAGTCCGTGAGGCTATGGGCGGCTGCGGGGGCGATTCATTCCTGGTTCCTGTTCTTCTCCCTTCCCACGACTGTGCCCCTCCCCCCACCCTCCCGCCTCTCCCAATATATCACATCACAATATATCAACAATACGGTGCCTTATCGCGAACCGCGCTCACTCACTGTCATTCCAAATCCGGCGCCGACTTTAACATGGGAATCCCCATAAGGAATGTTTGGCCCTCTAGCGGGAAAAGTAAAATAGAAAGACGTCCTGTGACCCGAATCCGATCTCTCTATTCCCAATATTAATTATACAGTGAATTTAATGCGTATTCAAATGTTTCATTTTTTGACGTCATGTGACGTCATTGACGGCGAATTTGTCTTCGGAAAATGAGTCATACCGACTTTCTGAATACATCATTGGAGGTTGGCGACGATTGAGAAAGTCAAAGTGGGAAAACAACGTGCATCTAGTTTGAACATAAGGACAAGGTGAACTGCGACGTAATTTTGCGCGAAACTTCTTCCTACGCGCAAAAATATGGTCCATATTAAAGTTGTGTCCCCTAATCAGTGGAACATTATGACGCTTGTCGCATCTCTTTAGGACAAATATTAAGAAAGCCTTAGCACTTTTACATTTTTCCTTTAACCGGACGGCCTTGACCTTTGACCTCTGACATTGGAAAGTCCATCACTTTAAAATTTTAGAGGTTCGGACATGCCACATTTCCATAAATATTGGTGAACGATAGCTGTTGTCGTTAGGGCAGTAGAGGGTACGAAAGAAATGCAAACAAACAAACATTGTTGTTCAAAAAATCGTCCTTCCGACATTATGATAAGACATGTCTCCGATATTTCGTCTTAACAAACTAAAGCGAACATGAACATGTCAGTAACAATTGATTTGGTCACATTAATCGTATGCCGGATGAGTGCATTGCAAACGATATGCTACATGACGAGCTTGCCGCAGTAAAAACAGCTGAAAGGTAAAAGCGTTAGGTTCTTAGCAAACGTGACAAGGCTTTCGACATCGCTTTGAATTCGTCGGATGATTTAGGAACCCGGTAAAGAAGTTGGGCCCGTTTCATGCAAGATGGAATAGTCCACCACGACCAGCTCTGGTTTGAGATACTGAATTTGAAATGTCTAACTACTGTAACGGTTATTCCCCTTTCTGCTCTGACTTCCATGTTCAGTAGTAACCTCTCGCGAATAGCGAATAGCGGCCCTTGTTAGGGCAGGGTATTTTCACATAAAGTAGGACGGTAACTCGGATGTGGGTGATATTGTTTGCAGATTGGGAGGAATCAAGAGTTTTTTATGAAGAGTTTAGCTGCACAGTTCTATGTAGGTTATTTAGCAGATCTATCTAGTAAAATGAACTGTAGTCAGGCATATTTAATTTTATTGTTAAGCGTAGGGCTGTACTTACTTTGATTATCGCCCATTGGCCAAGAACAGGTAGGGGTTGTTTGGGCCTCAGTCAGTTTAAATAGGGGTGCGTCTCCGGCTCGCGACATAAGTTGCTGCAGTCTCCATGATCGAGGGGAAGTTAGGGCTATACAGAAACATTAAAGCAATATACTTACATGCGCCATCTTAGATTGTTTACATGTTAGAATTAAGACTAAAAGTATCTCAAAATAATGATGCATATATGTTTTAGATCTCTGAGAGTCTGTAAAACAACAATTTCAGCATAAAACTGCGCGGTTTATTTTTATCGCGCGCGGACGTCCTAGCGAGCCGCGGTCGACATCACACACAAAATAGCGAACTGCGAACAGGCGCGCAGGGATATAAAGCCGGCCACCAACTTCTGCTCCGTTGACCAAAAGGCTTCTCTCCGGATAGCCCACATGCTTTCAGGATTCAAATTCAAGACAGAATATACTTATTTGACATGGGGAAGAGGTTGGTAATACAAAAAATTACGGAATATATTGCTTTAAATCCACGTCCAACATACATTTTGCATACGTTGCTTCCGCGTTTGGAAAAGCCTCATTCGGTCTTTTGCATTGGCCGTGAAATGAATGACCAATCAGCAGACAAAACTGATTTTAACAACCTGGAAGCCAATTTTGCCAATTTGTTTTACTTTGTAAATTGACAGCGATACTTCGGACGCCGTTGTGTAGTAACCACAATAAAATTAATGACTTTCGTCAACATGCTGAACCGATTGAGGAACCTGGAAGCCAATTGCAAAGTTGTTTTGCTTTGTAAGTAGACAGCGAGGCGCCAATACGGCTACGTACGTGTTCATTAGCGTTTATAATTTATTGATGCCACTCTAAAGCGAAGAAAAGCATAAGTTACTACATCGGTCGCTTAAGTGCGACGGCGTAAATATAGGCTCCCACCGTATTTTACCAATATATATATATATCGTTGGCAGAATGTAAGCCTCGCCAAAGCTTTATCGTCGTCAGCACGGTTGAAACACTTCTTTCGAGTTTAGCAGCAACGATGTCTCGGAACGTATATATTGTCTGTTGGATTTTAGTAGCCACGGCAATAGGTTAGTGGTGTTACTTTATTTTTCAATTGCAAAATCAGTTACGTATTGGATTCATTCTTTCGTGTTAGTATGATATGTCAATTATGTAGAAGCGACCAGGTAACGATCGACAACGACGAGACGCCGATACGGCTGAGGACTGTCCGGAACTGATTTGGTATGAGAGCACCTACAGGCAAAAGTCAGCACATATCTTTAGAAATATTAGTTACGGGTGCGCGAAATCAATCCATTACCTCCACAGACAACACATTTCGAGGCTTTATTTGTTATAATTCTTGCATTAGAAATTGAATCTATTATCTAGCACGAATCTGCTGGTTCGATGCAATGAATAAAGAACAACATTAATTTTAGGATGCATATGTTGTTGGTTCGATTTAATGTCGGGTAACAAAGTTGTAGCGAATTTGACGCTGCCTGATACTCATGAATCGACGCCTCCACCATATATGGTATTTGCCGAGAGATTCTGTTTTTTTGTTTTGAGTCGAAAAGCCGTATATTATCGCATGCATTTGTTCAAAGAATCACCTTGGCTTGACAAACACAACAATCTTAGCCTTTGGTGGATGTGCGATTTGAAATGGCTCCATCATTAAATGGCAGCACAACCCTTTACGATGTACAGCATGTGTCAGATGAACGTTTGCAGCTATATTTTGGCGAGCGAAGGCATTAATACGGCGACGGAACGCGATCCCTTTGCTCACCTCGTGTCAAGAATGGAGCTCCGTACATAACAGATTCTGTCTGGTATTCCACAGTCGCGAACTTCAAACAACAGTACACAATGTGGTGGTCTAGGTTACATATAAGGTGGTGGGGAAGGGGTGGCACTCCACAATTAGTAATTGGGAGAGTGTAATTATTAAATCAAGCAGAGTCATAGACCAATTTGTACTTTAAGTAACTGTCATCGTGGAAACCTTCGAAAATTACTAGCAGATGCCTCGTTTTAAGGCCCTTGCAGATCAGACATGTACTTATTAGAATGTTCAATGAGTGCATATGGCAACCTATGATATACGCCAATCGGAATATTACCTCTGGGTAGATTGATCTGCAGCGTCAAGCATCACCGATTTCGGCTGGTCGGCTTTTGTCACAATAGCGCATGTATTCGAAGTCGAACAGGCATCGCTATGACCTAGTTTAGTCAAGATGACGTCATTTTTTCACCGACTGCGGCAGCTCCACTCTAGAGCCTAGTCGGTGGAGTCCCTGGTGGCGTCAATCTAGCGGATGGCGGACTGTGTGGGTCATGACGAAGAAAACTTGTTGAATTGCATGTCGTATTCATGGACTGGAAGAATAAAAAAAATCGTCCGCGGTTAAGACTGCTTTCAGAGGCCCTCACTCCAGAAAATCCTACTATATCGTCTCCTTCATCGTCTCGGTCAGGCATGAATAGCTGGTACACTGGAAACTCAATATAACGATTAGTTATATTTCAATCAAGCCGTGACTTTCCTATGCAAATAATATAGGCTTTTTTTAACAACTGGTAAATGGTAAACCTGATCAAGCTTATAAGTAGACTTGTCGATAGGTATATACTGAATCAGGTTAGCTGAGTAAACTTCTTGCGTTTACATGGTAAATGTTGCATTTACAAAGGCCATTTATATGCGTCGCATTAGTACCAGCGGCATGAGCAATATTGTTTATGATTCTCATGAGTTTGACTGTACTTGTAATGATGCTGAATTAGGGACAAAATATGTAAGACTTCCATGAACAAACGGGAGAGTGAAAAGACGAAAGGAGCGGGTGTATTGGTGTGTAACATATAACACACCGCTTTAAACATACACTGGCATACCCTTGCAAACAATTCTAGGTACAGTGATGTCGCGAGAGATCATTGAACATTAATCAGATATATTACCTCGTAAAACCACTCCAGGCGCAAACTATCGATCTGCCACACCAGCATTGTGATTGTGTAAAACTGACGACAGATGACTATCTGTCTTAGTATGCTACTGTCAAAGATTAGTCGGGGAGAAGCTGTGGCCATAGGAATCATTAAGTCCCAAATACATGTTGCATACGTTGCGGCCGCGGTTGGAAAAACGCAATTGGTGTTTTGCAATAGATATAAAAAAATGAATGACCAGTCAGCCAATGTTGCCAAGGTGGTTTATTATGCAAATTGACAGCGATACTTCGGATGTCAATGTTGCTGTAACCGTAGGGAAATGAATAAGGCAGCACCGACTGAGGAAGATGGCAGCCAATGTATACAAAGGAATGTTTTGCAATTAGACAGCGAGACGCCGATAAGTCTGCGGGAGGCATCAGCGTTTATTATTTATTGACGACACTCTGATACGCGTAACAAAGGAAGCAGTAGGTGCTACTTCGGTCGCATGATTGCGACACGGAGAATATGTCATCTCCTGCCGTATTTGACCAATAGCTAGATATAAACATATATGTCTCCGAAGGTAAGCCTCACTAGAGCCTTGTCGCCGTTAGCGTAGTGAAAGCATTTCGGTCGTGTTGAACAGCAATGATGCCTCGCAACATATCTGTTTCATTTAGGCTTTTAGTAGCCACGGCAACAGGTGAGTGGCGTTATTTAACTTTGCAGTTGCAAAAGCGTTTGCAGGTGGTCTGATGCACCTGTCTGCTTATATCAAGCCGTATTGCATTAATTGTTCTTTGTTACTATGCCATGCCAAAATATGTCTGTCCGAGCGCTAATTTTTTTGTTCAATATATGCTAAACCACATATGACGTGTGGCCTAGCTTATATTGTCGAGGTCCAAGACTAATAGTCCACAACCAACTAGTTATTATATTTGGTTATTTAAGTTTACAAAGGACTTGAAGATACCCACGACGTTCTATTTTTTTGGGGGGGGGGTGGTGGTCAAAGTGTCAAAACAACGGTCTTATTCTAAGCTGCAATCACTTGGGGTATCTGGAAACCTTCTCAAGTGGGTTGAGAACGACCTATCTGGACACCACCAGAGACTTGTTATCAATGGAAAACATTCTGATTAGAACACACCAACGCAGAGGTCCGCAAATGTTCAATCCTGAGCCGACTGCTTTATCAGGTGTATACCAATAATATTGTCGATGACCTTCACTCTGAGGCCTTTCCTTTTGCTGATGACACCTCTCTACTGCTTGGTGGTGGTACTTCCTCAAGCCTGCAGTATATCCAAGACTGATTTGGTTTGAAGGAATGCGCAAGCAAAAGTCAACAAACATTTTTAGAGGGTTAGCGGCGGCTGCGCGTAATCAGTCCGTTATGCGTCCAGACACCATTCTGTAGGATTCCATTGATTAACATCCGTTATTATTGCACTTGAAATTATTAAGATATTTAAATTTAGATATTATTTAGCTGATATTTAGACTCCGCTGGTTTAAAGTAATGAAGTAAGATGCATATTTTCACGATTCCATGTAAGTCGGTTAACGATGTTGAAGCTGCATCTAAATCCGAAATGTGAGCGCCTATGACTCAACGGACAATTTTCCGATGTTATATTGTCGGGCCAAAACCGAAACCTACGGTGCAGTTATTGTTCACATTGATCAGTTGATCAACGCCTGTAGGCTTTTTGCTCAGCGTAACTGCTGAATATTACCAAATAGCGAGAGATCGCAGTCTAAATCTTCACCTGCCCCGTCGGGCATACAACTAGTAGTCTGACCTGCCCGACCCGGCAATGCAACTGTCCCGGACAGTCGGACAGTCGGACAGTCTATCCCTGCAAATGGGGATCCGTACATAACAGATTCAGTCTGGTGTTCTACAGTCGCCGCCTGTGCGGGGAACAAGGACTTCGTCTTGGTTTTTATGCAAGCGCCGAGTGAGAGCGTCGGCCGCATCTACGTCGCCAACCCGGGCGCTGTCACCGCCTCCGTATCCATCACCACCCCGAGGCTGAGTCCAGCGAACGGCGGACTCAATGGCCTTATCAACGTCCCGCCACGTGGCTCTGCATATTACGATCTCGATATAGCGCACTTCTTGAACGGGTCAGAAATCGAGGACAAAGCATTGACAACCAATGAACAACGAAAAGGTGAGAGACAACGTTGTTATTCTCTGCCTTCGGATTCAACGCCTATTCATTTTGCCTCAAAGTTAGCCTCAAACGAACTTAATATGAAAATAAGACTAGTGACGTCATAGCGAGGTAATATGGGTGACGCCACTCGCAAATTGGAATGGCATATTGACGAAAATGTTCCTGGTAGTTCTATGTGTGCAGTTTGTTTCAGACTGCGCCCATTCCCGTCAGTACCTTGTCTTAATGTGTCTTAATAGTTAATGTGAAACATATCTTGGTAACGGTATATGGTAACTTGAATTTACTTTCATCATTATGTGATGAATTAACCCTTCAATACGATTCGTTGACCGAGATATACATGCTATACATGCTAAAAATATATACAGAATATATATATACAGTGAGAGAAAAAGAACTTACTATAGATAATGTGACTGATAAACGTTCATCCCTGATTTATTAGGCATACGCGTGACGTCAGACCGAGGAGTCGTGGTTCAGGGACTAAATAGTGGTTCATCTTCCAACGATGGCTTTCGTGTGCCGCCCGTCAACAGTCTTGGAAAGGTCTACATGGCCATCACACACAAATACCTGGGATCATCAGGGGACCAGGTAAGGGTTTTCGAACCTCGCATCAGGCATGCATCTTCACCAGGACGGCGATGGGTAGGTAAAGGTGAAAGTAATTGCCGATGCAAATATAGAGGGCATATTGTTAATACAACGCGCTTGCATGGCAGCAGATTGATGATTTCATTTTGTACGTTGCCTTAGGTTTGCCAAAATATCTTTCAATATAGCGAATACTGTTTATCACATATAAATGAGGAATTTTGTATCTCAATCTACGCTATGTCTATCCGGTCACATGCTGTTCATTTCAAATGTGATGCTTGTCTTCGATCGCGGTACATCATGATTGCATGAATTGATCATTCAAAAAAATTTGAACATCATAATAGTAACACATTTCGTTATATAAAGAGACGTCTGAATTCACGTTTTCGTTACAAGGGACCGTACGAAATTGGGATTGTGGCACCACACGACGACACAATCATCCAAGTTGAACTCCATGGACCTTACCCTCTGTCCTTGACCTTCAATGGAGTTCGCTATTCAAGCGGTGACGTGATCATATTTACTCTGGATGGTTTTCAAACTGCTCAAGTAAGTTATTATTATGTTATTGTAATTGATTCATTTGAAACTTCCATCTCATCGCATAATATACGACATGTCTTATAGCTTGTAGGATAAGATAAGATAATATAAGATACATACCATTAAAATCCACAAAAACACTTCAGCCCAAGCTCAATGATTACATATAGATCCTATATGTATGTATATGTATATATGTATGTACGTCTATATGTGACGATGAACAAGCAGCTGTTTCAGACCCAACGATTTACTACAATTTACCTGTTACATAAGCTGCACATCCGGCAAATGATACATTGATAAGCCCAATATTGAATTAAGGGGCAGACGTGTGGGGTTTCCATAGGGGCCAAGCAATCGAACGAATTCATACTAATTTCAGACAAATATAGGTAGGAGTGAACTCGGCCTAATTGGCATGAAAACTCAGAGGTTGATAACAATAATCAGTTACTGAGTAACGATTACACATTTAAATGGTTCACCGTATGTTAAGGGATTGTATAAGGTGATGTTGGCAGATTTAGAGTTAGGACGACGTAAATGGACGTTGCTGGTACGTGATTCGATTATGTCGCAAGAAATGGGGGATATCTGGCAGTCAGTTGAAGATATCCAGGTGTTTATTTACTTCTTTAAGCAGCGGGCGAACGATTGTTGCTTCCAAACGGCACGTGATATTTACACTATTACGTTTTATCCAAGCTTCCCCCATACTTTGCTAATGTGGAAACGAACAAATTTATGTATTCTTTAATTAGGCGCGAAACTTTTAGCTACCGCCTCTGTATTGAAACTGGGAGGTGGCACAAGCCAAAACCACTGCCCATGGAAGAGAGACTGTGTGGCGAGTGGGATTTGTTAGATAGCGAATTCCACTTTGTTCTTGTCCCTAATGAGTCCAGCCTTGTAATAAATTGCGAATTGGTTAAAATTAGTGAGTGGGTTTATGCAAACAAACTTGCCCTGAACGCGGCAAAATCCAAGTTCATGATCTTCCATACGCAACAAAAATCTGTTAATGTTCCATCTTTGTTTATAAACAATACGCAAATAGAGTGCGTTGACAGTTTTGACAGGCTTGGTATCGTCCTTGACACACATATGAAATGGAATAAACATGTTGATAAGATCGCGAATAAAATCTCTAAAGTTGCTGGGATTCTAAATAAATTGAAATGAACCCTTCCTCGGCACATTTTACGCACAATTTATAACACACTGATATCACCCCATCTAAATTATGGCATACTTATATGGGGGTATAAGGCTGAACGTATCTCCAGACTGCAAAAAAGGGCTGTCAGAAATAGTAATCAAAGTCGATTTAACGCCCACACAGAACCGAGATTTAAAGAACTGAAATTGTTAAAATTGGATGATATGCGCATATTGCAAACCCTAAAGTTTTATTACAAGCTCAAGCATGATACATTACCATTTTATTTCTCACAGTTACCGATTGTTCATAGCCATCAAATTTATTACCACAATACGAGATTCAATTCCCGATTGTCTACCACTTTGGTATTCCACGACTTTGCAACTAACTGTATTCGACATAGCCTCGTTAAAGTTGTAAATGAAACTTCAACACTTATTCTTAACAAAATATATCGAACATTGTTATATTTGCCGTCAGTTAATTGTCTAAATAACTTAAGTACATATATTGACGCTGTTTATGTTTGCCAGCCATACGATTGTTGAATATATACTAATAATGATAAAGAATAGCAGGAATTATAATATTACCATGTCTATATCCGGACTTTCTTCCCGTGTCTTTAGTTTCAGTGTGACTACGATGATGGCGGCGACTTGTCCGGAACTACAATCATTGCAGACAGACCAATCTTCGTGACGTCAGGGACCAGACATTCGTCAGTGGCTGCGCTGCGTGGTAAAGACCATATTGTCTCGGAGCTGCCTCCTGTGGAGCATCTCGGCCGAAGATACGTCATACAACCTATTGCGAGTCGCACAACAGGAGATGTGCTGCAAGTGGTCGGTATGTTTCCGATATAAAGTTGTGTTGTTAAATCATGCATGCAGCTTCACAGATACACACCTAAATATTGCGGTTTGTACGTTTTAGATAATTGCATGTTCGCTTGCAGGTGTGTGCAGGGACACGACGTACTCCATCACGGAGGCTGACGGGACATCTATAGGGGTGGTGGACCAGCCCCTGAGCCGCAGTCAGCTGGACATCCACACCCTGAGCTCGGGGGTCTGCCATGTGCTGGAGGCTAGCTGTCCGGTCCTGGTGGCCCAGCTGGCGATGTCGATTAAACAAGAGATCCATCCAAACTCAGACCCCTTCATGCTCGTGCTGCCCTCTGTTGACCTACCGCTCAGCGCGTCGTATGCCTTCACTACAATGAGGGCGCAGTTCAGCTATTTCGCCCATACCCTGGCTCTAGTGGTGCCCACGGCCGTCAGGGACGGAGTGATGCTAGATGGAGCCCCACTCACCCCCACCTGGACGGAGACCGATGAGCTGTCAGCCGCCCAACTGAGAATCTCCGCTGGGGCTCACGCCCTGAAGCACCCCGCTAATGTCAGGTTAGTGGTAGCCTATTGAGTCTTATATATATATATCATGGCTAATACTGTCAATATGTCGTCAGTTGTCACGTGATCCATCAATATGGGTAAACGTGATAGCAAATGTATCTTAAATTTTCTATTTCAACAAACGGTAAACATTGACTTCCGAAGCGGGTGCTTTCAAACACAGTCAGTCGATATGAAGCCACGGGTGGCGCGTTCGTTGAACTTCTGGTCGAATTGCAGGGGAGTCAGTTCAATAAATGTTTAGGCTGCATCATTTGGTCTTCCCAATTGTTGGCATTTGTTGCGCAAAAATCTTCGATCGTAGGCAGTCATCCTAAGATTTATCCGAGTACTAGCTTACGCGGCCCTGCTGCTTGATCATATATTTGTTGGAATGGTGGCTTTAACAAACGGCTTTGTTTTGACGCCTTGACGTGTTTTTTGTTTAAAATTAAATCAATAGAGTATGCAACTGATGGAGTTCGCAGTTTCCAAGTTTACGGTGACCAGAATTTACAAATCGATTATGCAGAATTTGTATGGAGTCGATTCACCCCAAAGTATTCCAAAAAAATAGATGGACATTTACTTTTTCTAGTTTAGTGGCGACTCGCTTTGTTGTTACGGTTTATAATCATGCCACATATTATACAATTGCCTTGCCAAGCTAACACGGTTGGCACACAATGACAAAACCAGTGCAACCCGTATTGTTTCGGCGCATAATTCATTATAACGTACTGGGCATGTTGATTGCAAAGATGGGATACTATATGGGAAATCCATATACGATATCAAAGTTATCGTATTACGAGGTTGCTCTCATGTGAATATCCTCTATTACATGTGGCAAAATTTGTTTGATATGTTTTGACAGGTTTAGTGCTTGGGTATACGGACAGTGCAAATGGTCATCCTACTCCGTGAACCTCAGCCCCTCACCCGACGCCTGTACCTTGATTCCTTGGGCAACCTCTATTGATGACGTGGGAAATAACGGTAGATATTATGAGCACGAACTGTGGAAATGTGTGTCTTTCCTATTCAAGTTGATGTGCATTACAACATTTCAGTCCTCTAATTACGCTACAAGAGGTTATGTGCCGTTGAGAGAATGTTCCAGTTTTTTAAGAAGACTTGTTCAGCTAATGGCCAAATATGCATCTAGAGAAAAACAATACCTTCGAACCATCGAAAACGGGGTTAAAATGAAAGAACAAAGAAAAGAAAAAATGTTCCGCTTTTGAACTTCGCTGTGTATTTTGATGAATCTTCTTCGCACTGATTAACACATGGTTATCATCACCCCACAATACATAAGGTCACGGGATGTCAGAAGCCCAGTGATTGTGTGGCATACTCTTTCCATGCTTTCTCGCTTCGCCCTGATTGCAAGAAAGGGTCACGTGCTTACATAATACATACTAATAAATAAATAAATAATGAGTTTATTGCACTAAAATGACTTATCCCCATGGAACGAAACGTATATATGAAACGCAACTGTTCTTCCTTGTCCTTGCATAGAACATGAACTGGTGATTGTCGATATAATTAGGAGTATGAAGTCTGAGATGAAACAATTTCTGACCGAGGGTGAAAACGATCCCATAAGCACACAAAGTAGGTTTCTTCTTCAACAGAAAATATACCTTCAAGGCTAGACGAGCGGTAGTATCTAGCGTCTCTGGATTTATTAAGCCTAACATTTATAAATATGTACACTGTACAATAACCGTTGTGGTCTCTGTCTCTTGTGGTTATGTTTACACTTCCATATAGACATTGCAGATACTGTTGAGGATAACCTCGAAATGCTTTGAAACCTTTTAGTCAATCATTCTTTTCCAACGATTGGCGGATATTTGCGTATTATGATATTAATGGCATGATAGATCAGGTCACCTGCTGGCTCACACAGCCACTTTAACAGGGTTTTGTGGTACTCCAGTAATGTTATGAGTAGTCATTCCTGAGCAATAAGGAAACAAGACACGTGCTCCACTTCTATTCCGCAGTTGTTGAGACGGGGACGTTCACTATGAGCGCCGCAGACCAGGCTGTGACTGACCCTGCCGCCAGCCGCACCTGTCTCGGCGCCCGGGGTCCAAGCACGTGCGCCCACGCGTGTGTCAATGCCGGCAGCTGGTGCCGGATGTTCCAGTTCAGCCGGACAAGGGACACCTGCTGCCTATTGGATTACATGAGCTGCACCTCCATTCGTGCAGCTCAATCTGGGACTTCGATCTGGATCAAGGACTAATGGAACAGCCGCAGGCCGATACTTTCAAGGCAATTTTGTGCGATATTTATTGCTTGGGATTTTTGTTCTTAGCCGATGCCTTATTTCTTCAGATATTGCTCTGCTTTCGTGTTCAGTCGTCATTGCTAATACAGTGGTAGGAAGACGATTTCATCATTGGTCATTTTTATAATTACCAATTCTGAATGTAACTTAATTTGTTACCAAAATGTCTTCTTTTCTCCGTGAGACATCTAAGCAACTCGACGTCAGGTAGACTCATGAATATAAAGAAGTATAAAAAAGAGCAAGTTAAAAGGCTATATGCGCCTGAACAGATTGAATAAGATGTAAACTTCGTATCCGTACTGCTCACATACTTGTGGTGCATTAACGTCAACAACATGTCAGCACTCTATCGGTGTACGCATGTAAAAGTTCTTTTCAAAGTCGTCTAATGGTTATTCGCAAATTGCTGCTTCTTGTTCTTTAAGTTGTTTTTAGAAAATAAACATTATTCAGTATGCCGTAAATGATGTGGCTTGTTAGCATTTCTAATGGGAATTATAGAATATCCCTATAGATCGTACCGTAAAGTGACATACGTAACGATGCCTTATGCCGATGGAAACTTGGTGTTTTGTGCTTGCTTAACGCGTGCTGATCAAAAAGTCAGCAGTGAGTTAGTGTAGTGTACTCTAGTAAGAATAGTATAGAACATTCCCAAGCCGACCTCGCGAATTAAAGTTATCCCACTGTGAGGCGACACTGCATGTGTGATTCATCTGGGTATTATCTTGGTCTTAGCGAGGTGTCAAGAAGGCGTCATCACATGACAACACATTCTGTAGGCAATTAGATATACGACGTTTCCATCTATGTAAAGAAAAGTTCTGCAGGTAAGTTAGACAAGCGGATTACTTTTAGCATGGCCCTGCTAATTACCCTGAAGATAGTGTTTATCTCCCTGGAAATCTCAAGATAATATCAAAATACTTCCCTGTATTATTTGCGCCAGTCATGCTTTTCCCAAGATGGCGTATAATTGCGACAGGTTGTGATGCTTGCTGTAGAATCCTTGCAGTCACAGTCTCCAGCGGATTTTGAGGCTCCTCCAAGAGAAAAAAAATGTGTCGTACGATCTTTTAGTAGGCAAGTGTATTTATTTCTGCGCTGTAGACTCACATGTTATATGTATGGCAAATATAAAGGACACATATTCATCTTAAAACTATTAATATCCGCACATAAAATCATCGTACCGGTGTAACGGCCAAGCCCCTGCCCGCTTCGAATTACACATGTTAGTGGCGCCATCTGGCGGATAGCAGCAGCGTAAGTCAGGATAGGTGGAAGAGGACTCGCTCGGGGGAGCTTGGGTAGTAGTACAGGAAGTAGGACGGTAACTCGGTAGGGGGCATGGCTAACATTGGGTTTTGTAAGTATTTTGATGAATAGTTTAGTTATCATTTTATGTAGATTAGTTAACAGGTAGCTTTAGCACTTTGAAGTGTAGTCAGTCGCATTTTAGGTCTATTTTCAAGCGTAGATATACAGTTAGCTTGATTATCGCTCATTGGCTGAGAGGGATTAGGGGACGCTTATCTGTAGACTTTATTCATTGCACGGTAGCCTCAGTGGCCTATCTTCATTACACGGTAGCCCCGCTGGTCTGTATTCATTGCACGGTAGCTTCGGTGCCTATCTTCGTTACACGGTAGCCCCGCTGGTCTGTATTCATTGCACGGTAGCCTCAGTGGCCTATCTTCATTACACGGTAGCCCCGCTGGTCTGTATTCATTGCACGGTAGCCTCGGTGCCTATCTTCGTTACACGGTAGACCCGCTGGTCTGTATTCATTGCACGGTAGCCTCAGTGGCCTATCTTCATTACACGGTAGACCCGCTGGTCTGTATTCATTGCACGGTAGCCTCGGTGCCTATCTTCGTTACACGGTAGACCCACTGGTCTGTATTCATTGCACGGTAGCCTCAGTGGCCTATCTTCATTACACGGTAGCCCCGCTGGTCTGTATTCATTGCACGGTAGCCTCGGTGCCTATCTTCGTTACACGGTAGCCCCGCTGGTCTGTATTCATTGCACGGTAGCCTCGGTGCCTATCTTCGTTACACGGTAGCCCCGCTGGTCTGTATTCATTGCACGGTAGCCTCGACGCCTATCTTCGTTACACGGTAGCCCCGCTGGTCTGTATTCATTGCACGGTAGCCTCGGTGCCTATCTTCGTTACACGGTAGCCCCGCTGGTCTGTATTCATTGCACGGTAGCCTCGGTGCCTATCTTCGTTACACGGTAGCCCCGCTGGTCTGTATTCATTGCACGGTAGCCTCGACGCCTATCTTCGTTACACGGTAGCCCCGCTGGTCTGTATTCATTGCACGGTAGCCTCGGTGCCTATCTTCGTTACACGGTAGCCCCGCTGGTCTGTATTCATTGCACGGTAGCCTCGGTGCCTATCTTCGTTACACGGTAGCCCCGCTGGTCTGTATTCATTGCACGGTAGCCTCGATGCCTATCTTCGTTACACGGTAGACCCGCTGGTCTGTATTCATTGCACGGTAGCCTCGGTGCCTATCTTCGTTACACGGGAGACCCGCTGGTCTATATTCATTGCACGGTAGCCTCGGTGCCTATCTTCGTTACACGGTAGCCCCGCTGGTCTGTATTCATTGCACGGTAGCTTCGGTGCCTATCTTCGTTACACGGTAGCCCCGCTGGTCTGTATTCATTGCACGGTAGCCTCAGTGGCCTATCTTCATTACACGGTAGCCCCGCTGGTCTGTATTCATTGCACGGTAGCTTCGGTGCCTATCTTCGTTACACGGTAGCCCCGCTGGTCTGTATTCATTGCACGGTAGCCTCGATGCCTATCTTCGTTACACGGTAGACCCGCTGGTCTATATTCATTGCACGGTAGCCTCGGTGCCTATCTTCGTTACACGGTAGACCCGCTGGTCTGTATTCATTGCACGGTAGCCTCGGTGCCTATCTTCGTTACACGGTAGACCCGCTGGTCTATATTCATTGCACGGTAGCCTCGGTGCCTATCTTCGTTACACGGTAGACCCGCTGGTCTATATTCATTGCACGGTAGCTTCGGAGCCTATCTTCGTTACACGGTAGACCCACTGGTCTGTATTCATTGCACAGTAGCCTCGGTGCCTATCTTCGTTACACGGGAGACCCGCTGGTCTATATTCATTGCACGGTAGCCTCGGTGCCTATCTTCGTTACACGGTAGCCCCGCTGGTCTATATTCATTGCACAGTAGCCTCGGTGCCTATCTTCGTTACACGGGAGACCCGCTGGTCTATATTCATTGCACGGTAGCTTCGGTGCCTATCTTCGTTACACGGTAGACCCACTGGTCTATATTCATTGCACGGTAGCTTCGGTGCCTATCTTCGTTACACGGTAGACCCACTGGTCTGTATTCATTGCACAGTAGCCTCGGTGCCTATCTTCGTTACACGGTAGACCCGCTGGTCTGTATTCATTGCACGGTAGCCTCAGTGGCCTATCTTCGTTACACGGTAGACCCGCTGGTCTGTATTCATTGCACGGTAGCCTCCGTGGCCTATCGTCATTACACGGTAGCCCCGCTGGTCTGTATTCATTGCACGGTAGCTTCGGTGCCTATCTTCGTTACACGGTAGACCCGCTGGTCTGTATTCATTGCACGGTAGCCTCAGTGGCCTATCTTCATTACACGGTAGCCCCGCTGGTCTGTATTCATTGCACGGTAGCTTCGGTGCCTATCTTCGTTACACGGGAGACCCGCTGGTCTGTATTCATTGCACGGTAGCCTCGATGCCTATCTTCGTTACACGGTAGACCCGCTGGTTTGTATTCATTGCACAGTAGCCTCGGTGCCTATCTTCGTTACACGGTAGACCCACTGGTTTGTATTCATTGCACAGTAGCCTCGGTGCCTATCTTCGTTACACGGTAGACCCGCTGGTCTGTATTCATTGCACGGTAGCCTCAGTGGCCTATCTTCATTACACGGTAGACCCGCTGGTCTGTATTCATTGCACGGTAGCCTCGGTGCCTATCTTCGTTACACGGTAGACCCGCTGGTCTGTATTCATTGCACGGTAGCCTCGGTGCCTATCTTCGTTACACGGTAGACCCGCTGGTCTATATTCATTGCACGGTAGCCTCAGTGGCCTATCTTCATTACACGGTAGACCCGCTGGTCTGTATTCATTGCACGGTAGCCTCGGTGCCTATCTTCGTTACACGGTAGACCCACTGGTCTGTATTCATTGCACGGTAGCCTCAGTGGCCTATCTTCATTACACGGTAGCCCCGCTGGTCTGTATTCATTGCACGGTAGCCTCGGTGCCTATCTTCGTTACACGGTAGCCCCGCTGGTCTGTATTCATTGCACGGTAGCCTCGACGCCTATCTTCGTTACACGGTAGCCCCGCTGGTCTGTATTCATTGCACGGTAGCCTCGATGCCTATCTTCGTTACACGGTAGCCCCGCTGGTCTGTATTCATTGCACGGTAGCCTCGGTGCCTATCTTCGTTACACGGTAGCCCCGCTGGTCTGTATTCATTGCATGGTAGCTTCGGTGCCTATCTTCGTTACACGGTAGCCCCGCTGGTCTGTATTCATTGCACGGTAGCTTCGGTGCCTATCTTCGTTACACGGTAGCCCCGCTGGTCTATGTTCATTGCACGGTAGCCTCGGTGCCTATCTTCGTTACACGGTAGCCCCGCTGGTCTGTATTCATTGCACGGTAGCTTCGGTGCCTATCTTCGTTACACGGTAGCCCCGCTGGTCTGTATTCATTGCACGGTAGCCTCAGTGGCCTATCTTCATTACACGGTAGCCCCGCTGGTCTGTATTCATTGCACGGTAGCTTCGGTGCCTATCTTCGTTACACGGTAGCCCCGCTGGTCTGTATTCATTGCACGGTAGCTTCGGTGCCTATCTTCGTTACACGGTAGACCCGCTGGTCTGTATTCATTGCACGGTAGCCTCGATGCCTATCTTCGTTACACGGTAGACCCGCTGGTCTATATTCATTGCACGGTAGCCTCGGTGCCTATCTTCGTTACACGGTAGACCCGCTGGTCTGTATTCATTGCACGGTAGCCTCGGTGCCTATCTTCGTTACACGGTAGACCCGCTGGTCTATATTCATTGCACGGTAGCCTCGGTGCCTATCTTCGTTACACGGTAGACCCGCTGGTCTATATTCATTGCACGGTAGCTTCGGAGCCTATCTTCGTTACACGGTAGACCCACTGGTCTGTATTCATTGCACAGTAGCCTCGGTGCCTATCTTCGTTACACGGGAGACCCGCTGGTCTATATTCATTGCACGGTAGCTTCGGTGCCTATCTTCGTTACACGGTAGACCCACTGGTCTATATTCATTGCACGGTAGCTTCGGTGCCTATCTTCGTTACACGGTAGACCCACTGGTCTGTATTCATTGCACAGTAGCCTCGGTGCCTATCTTCGTTACACGGTAGACCCGCTGGTCTGTATTCATTGCACGGTAGCCTCAGTGGCCTATCTTCATTACACGGTAGCCCCGCTGGTCTGTATTCATTGCACGGTAGCTTCGGTGCCTATCTTCGTTACACGGTAGACCCGCTGGTCTGTATTCATTGCACGGTAGCCTCAGTGGCCTATCTTCATTACACGGTAGCCCCGCTGGTCTGTATTCATTGCACGGTAGCTTCGGTGCCTATCTTCGTTACACGGGAGACCCGCTGGTCTGTATTCATTGCACGGTAGCCTCGATGCCTATCTTCGTTACACGGTAGACCCGCTGGTCTATATTCATTGCACGGTAGCTTCGGTGCCTATCTTCGTTACACGGTAGACCCACTGGTCTGTATTCATTGCACAGTAGCCTCGGTGCCTATCTTCGTTACACGGTAGACCCGCTGGTCTGTATTCATTGCACGGTAGCCTCAGTGGCCTATCTTCATTACACGGTAGCCCCGCTGGTCTGTATTCATTGCACGGTAGCTTCGGTGCCTATCTTCGTTACACGGTAGCCCCGCTGGTCTGTATTCATTGCACGGTAGCCTCGATGCCTATCTTCGTTACACGGTAGACCCGCTGGTCTATATTCATTGCACGGTAGCCTCGGTGCCTATCTTCGTTACACGGTAGACCCGCTGGTCTATATTCATTGCACGGTAGCTTCGGTGCCTATCTTCGTTACACGGTAGACCCGCTGGTCTGTATTCATTGCACGGTAGCCTCGGTGCCTATCTTCGTTACACGGTAGACCCGCTGGTATACTTCATTGCACGGTAGCCTTCAGGTTTAGTCCAGTTTATACAGGTTTAGGTTTAGGGTGAGGGATTTATGCCTGCTTGTGTATGCCGCTATTGCCGCTACTATGGCAATCATCATTTCTGGGGTTTAATCTTGGGTTAGAAATGTAGGTATTTAGAGTTAGGTAAATTTGGCAAGACACTGTCTCGGTTATAGGAAGATATTCTGTATAGTTTTACGTTAATACTCATAAGGATTCAGTGCTATGGGAAGTTGCTGCTGCTGTTTAATATGGGAGAAGTCATTATTGTTGTGTGAAGAGCTTGGGGCGCACTACCAAAATCGGGTGAGAGAATTTGGGTGGATAATGACTTATCAAGGCCTAGACTAAAGAATATTTATTATTGTTATGTGAAGTGTGGTGTGTGATGTACAACTAAATCCTGGAAAGTACATTGGTATATTTCTTCCGCGACTGCTTGTGTAGATTTAATCGAACTCGAGAACTTGTGACGAAATATAGTGGATGCGAAAAAACGATTCAATAGTAGTAATGCTGAGGCACAAATTAATATGACAATTAATACGCTACCAAATTCCATAAGTTAGATTAAGGCACACGCACGCTACGACACCCCACCCCATCGGCACGTTACACCATAATACCGATGGGGTACATCGAGTAATTACCTTTATATTTTATTCCGGAGAGTATTAAAATAAATATGCATCTGGTTTACTTGAATGATCTTTGGTACATGTTTCAGGCAAAATTCCCTATGCGACGAATATTTAATAAACAACATAAAGTAAACTTTCTATGATTTTCTGCCGTGTTTGACACAATCTGGCGCCCTTGATCTTTCGTCTAATTGAACTTGACTGTGCGATGATGTTTCCATTTGCAATGTGATGAACAAATATATGTATACGCTTAAAAATCATCGCACAAATTAGACCAGTGACTTATACAGTGTCATGTTATTCCCGAGCCATTCGTCTACACAAACATGTTTGCTCTTGGTGATCCCTGGACGACCGTTTGCGCGCCCCCGTTGTTCTTCTGAATCAAGTAGACGTCATATCACACCGGTAGACATCTGGTTAAGCGTCCAGCGGTATTCGAACCCGCAACGGCCGAGCCCTCAAGGTCATCTGGCTCCAGGCGACGGCTCAGAGCCTGATCCAGATGGAGGTTCCGGTCTGGGACGGTGTAACTCACCCCGTCCAGGAGACAGCCGCCCACGGGCGTCCTCTGGTACTCGAACCTACGACAGACCGCGCGGGCCCGCAGTGAGCAGGCGGCAGCACATTGGAGGCGAAGTGTGGCGCCGAGACAGGAGCGGCGGGCGGCTGGGTCGCTCACCGCCCGGTCATGAGCACTCAGCGTGTACATGTCGGTCTCTACCCCTTAAATAAAGGAAATGAAAAGAATCGAAGGGTGGAAGCATGCTATGGATGAGGTTCCCGAGTCCGGATTCGAACCGAGGGCCTATTGGTCTGTAATCTAACAATGCACAATGGAACCCCCCTCCCCCACACCCCCGCCCACCCCCCTGAAATTTGGGACCGATCATAACCGAATCCAAATGCGGCTTAATTAGTAATGTTGTGATCCCTTTTACAATTTGGTCGCATGAGAATGCTATTCCCCGTGGCTGTCAGCTTTCATTTATTTGCACTAGATGAAAATAACATGTGGCACAAACCACATGTGTACGACACTGCTAAAGTCAGAAAAATATAATCTTTACTACATATACATGTATACCTACATATATAATGCATAATAATTATAAAGTAAACAAAGTATGATGTATTCACCGATGAGAGCAATTAGAAACTTTAACTCCTGGGGGTTATCATATCGTTATATTACGATATTTATTCTTCCGTACATTACCGGCATTTATTGCAAACATGGGAGCTATCGTCGGATACAGTCGTTTCTTCAGACAGAGTGGTTTCTTCGGATAAAGTCGTTTCTTGAGATACTTCTTCTGATACTGTTGTTTCCGTAGTTATAGTAGTTTCTTCGGATGGAGTCGTTTCTTCAGTATGTAGTAGCACGGTTGTGACGTCACGTCTTATGTTATCTACGGAAGTTGCCCACGGCGTGAAGTTAAAGGTCCCGGGAGAAGGGTTGAGATCAAGGGTGTGGGATTCTTTGTACTTTTGTCCGTATAGCCAGGCAGCAAATCTGCGATCAGGAGTGTATAAATAACATTCTTGCTCTTGTGAGAATAAATAAGGTGTAAAACAGTATCCGTTGGGTATTACGAAATATCCCTGACGTCACACAAAAAACAACTCTTGATATGGATTTGAAAAACCGCTTAGCTCCCCTGGACGCGTTTCTGGCAACCAGGAAGAAGCGAGAAGTCATGTAAATAGCATGCTGCGCAATCACTGGGCTTCTGATATCCCGGTTTTGACATGAAACAGTGACACTATTATCAGAATATGTCATATATGACACGTAATACCATAATGAACGGATCTCAAAGTGGTTCAAAACAGATCTTCAAGCGAGCAGCTCAAAAGTCGTACTTCACGTACATGCTAAGCTAAACGATTTAGAGAAATTCAACGAGCCGTTCTAAGACGTTGAAAATCTCGCAATTATCAGACGATTGAGATAATAGTTGACTTAGATTATGGGCAAATAAAACGGATAACATAACCACACAAAACTCGTGCCATTGCTATGATTACGAATTGATATTCATGTGTCTTTGGTTCTTTGGTTTTTACAACGTTTGAAGTAACATTTATAGCAATTGGTTCAATACATGTCGGGAGCTAGACGCCTTCACTGCACCATATAACGTGGCCAAGAACGTAGAAAGTACGGTTAGGCTCGATGCTAAAATCTGTGAGCATGATGGCAGCCACTTGATGTTCGTGATAACTAGTACGATAGTGTTTGATCTGAAGGCGGCTAAAATATGTAACTTGACCCAAGCTTTCGCACTTTTAATAGACAATCGTAGCCACAGTAACCCTCCGTTGGGCAGTGAACCATGACGTCATGCTAAATAAATTGTTGTTATTGAGTGTTGCGTGGTTTTAGGCATTTTAATTGCCCGTCATTAATCCGTACCAACCACCGGGTGGATAACAGAGATTGACTGGCTCCGGCAGCTTGATATCATGCCAATAAAGTTTTCTAGCGCCTCGCTAACTCTGACTCACTATTTTTGTATTATTGTTTGCGTAATAGTAGTTTCCTCACCTAACATTGCCCGTGTGTTTCAGTATGTGCGCCCCAACGGTGACAGGCACTTGTGTGGCGAACAGCTCTCCGGTCTCCGTCCAGATGGGGGTGAGTGGTGCTCCATCCAGCAGGACCCCATCTCGGGCGGCAGTGGGTACCGCCATAGCCAATGTGTTGGTGAACTCTCCACTAAGGGAAGCCATAGTGGAGAACACGTAGCTGGAGCTCAGCGGGGTGTCCGCTGGCGGTAGGGCCATTATGAACGGATCCGAGTTCCCATGAAGCTCATCTCCAGTGGACATGGCCAACTGGGCCACCAGGACCGGACAGCTGCCTCCAGCACGTGGCTGAACCCCGAGCTCAGGGTGTGGATGTCTAGCTGACTGCGGTTCAGGGGTAGGCCCACCACTCCGATAGATGTCCCGTCAGCCTCCGTGATGGCGTACGTCGTATCTGAGCAGAGACCTGGTGGAAAGAGTTCCTTGTCGTTTATGGCAAGCCACAAAAAAATTGAGGGTGCAGCGATATATTTGTTGTCCTATTAAGGGCCGATGAAGCATGATGGCGGGTTAGGGGTGGGGGAGTGGGAGGGGGGGGGGGTACGTGCACTCTTTGCTCAAATTAATTTGATCCGCTATAGCATTTGCCACCCTCCCATGATGGTTTCAGTGAGATGTGAGTGTCAGTGACACCAACAGTGTCACACATTCCACAAGACACCTACCAACCACGCTGACAACGTCCCCCGTGCTGCGCCCCTCCACAGGCTGGATGACGTACTTCCGGCCAAGTTGTTCCACAGGGGGCAGCACTGTGACTAGATGGCCCGGGTCGGTGTAAGTCCCGACGGATGAGGAGTGCGCTCCTGACATCACGAGGATCTGTTTGCTGGCCACGATCGTTGTACCTGAGAAATCTCTCCCATCGCTGTAGGCAAACTGAAACTGATCATGGTAGCCCAGGTGTGTGAACATGACATGTCCAACCTGGTATACTGGAAGGTGTTGCAATGAGTTCCGTATATCGGATGGAGCTACTGAAAGTCCTGAATGAATAGAGCGTAGGTGATATGCTATGATATGTGTTACATGATATGTGTTAGATGCAGGATGATATGATAAATTTTGGCTATTTTTTACACTTCGTGTCTCTTGTTTCCTGCTTATGGCTGCAAAAAATATGAAGGTCCATATTCCACACAAAGGATTCTGAATGAACTACTTAAATAAATGAAAATAGAAGGGATAATAATCACCGTGAAAACAATGAATAACATCGAGTAGACCAAAATAAGATTTTCTTTTCTAATGTGATCAAACCAGGTGAGATAATTGGCTTTGTATGGATATCACATGTGTTCGTATTTTTCGTCGCAAATGTGTGCATCATATGTACAATGCAGCAGCAGGAGTCAGTATAATGCAATCATATTTATAACACTAGCCGCCCCGCTCGCTCCGCCCGCGGGACGTCTAGCGTTCGTAGTGATAAGCGAGACAGTACGGGATTTGCTTGTTTTGATGACGGTTCGGGCGATAAGGCGTTGGGAGAAATAGTATTACTGTTGGCGCCAAGCCAGGTAGCCCGCCGCAGGCATGGTCACCATGCGCAATACGCACCCGAAAGCGATATTATGCCGCGGGATAAGGTGATAAGCACCCAGCGGTTGTGTTGACACATGCGATACCTTGGACACATCCAAGAGCGACGGCTGGATATTAATAGGTTCAAGGCGGCTGCTGCTGCCAATGGGCTCTTGCATGCCGCGGCATAGTAGGACAGACAGCGCATAGTGGGACAGACAGCTTCATTTTATTAGTATATATGTGATCACTGTACACACGGGGGTAGATCATATTAATTTCTCAAATTATCAGGTAATGCACATCTTGGCCAACTTCGGATGCAAAGAATTGATGGTTAGAGGATTAAACAGGACCGGTTCGACTGAAGCAACAACAGTTCGATGAATCTTGCCACGTATACAGACCTGGGCAGTTTGAAAGCTATCGAACGTGAATGTGATGAGGTCTCCAGTGACGTAGGTCACCCCACCGAATGTCACTGAAAGGGCCTGGGGTCCGTGGAGGTCTATTGTGACGTCAGTAGTGTCATATGGAGCTATAATTCCGAAGTCAAAAGGTCCCTGAAATTATGGATAAGTTTGTATAATGATAGTGAGACAACATATAAATGGGATTCCACTCACCCCTGGGGCCTCAAATTCGGATCATATATATCCGAACTGCGAACTTCTACGTTCAGCATGCTTCACGGTAGTTCCTTTGCAAATGAATTGATCAAAGATTGTTTTACCAACCTTTGCATATTCTGTCATATTTCTTAATACATTTCACATCGGCAAAAACATGCATAAATGCAACTACTTAGCAAGTTCAACGAAGAACTGTGCGTGACATTGTCTTATTCCTCGTGGAGCTGACGTTAGCAGGGGAATTATTTGATTTTAATCAAAACCAGTATAAAATAACCAAACGGAAGCCTCGATAAGATGTACGCTACCTGGCTTGAAGTCGAGCCCAGGAACTTGTAAGTAATAGCCGTGTATACCCTGCCCAGTTGGTTGACGGGCGGAACGCGGAAACCGTCTACGTCATAGATTCCTGCGTTCATCGCCTGTACCGTCACAGGCTGATCTGACGTCACTCGTATGCCTGAGAAAAAAAATACACATTGGCACTTGTTATAATTACATCTTCAGAAAGTTTGCTTCGCTGTAATTGGATTACTTAACTCCAAATGTCCATGTTGATCACTGTCGCAAATCTTATTATTTATTGATGTCAGCCTGTTCTCTCATTGTTTAACAAAATGATGTTACATTTACATTGAGCATATGGAATGCGATACGGGGCAGTAATACACATGTGTTGTGTAGCATGTGCAGTTATACCGCATCTACGCTGTCTTGATGTCTGGCTGGGCGGTGGAGAGCTTATGTGACTTCTCAAGTTTCTGTCTGGTCGAGCAGCGTGCATATTACTCATGCTTCTATTGTACTGTATTATGCGCCTCGTGCCTGGAAGCGTGTGTAAATACTAACTTTCGTAGGACGGTCGAATATTAATCAATCGTTATACTGCAACGTTACATACACTGTGTGAGGGTTGTAGAGCACATCATCGTATAGGAAAACCATTGTATTGAGTGTGAATAAATTAGCGATTTTTGTGTCAGATTGTCGTCTGCAGGTAATTTTGTGGCATGTCCAGGTCTTCAGTTGTGTCAGTTGCTATAAACACGTCAATCAAAAAAGCGTAACAATCGAATTGCATCGAATCCTAAATTGTCGCCACTTGTCACCATGAATATTAAAGCGTGTTTTGGTCATTCGTATTACAGTACCTGCATTATAACGGAAACGCAATTACTTACCTTAAAGTAGTCAGTCATTGCAGCAACTATGTCAGTGTAATGTATTGTAAATACAAAGAATTACCGTCGGGGGGAAATCGGATATCTTTGGTTTGGGACATTAACGAGAACGTCGGTCATGTGACCACTGACAGCACAACTTTTTAAAAAGACATGTAGCCAAACGACACGCCACGTAATAAAAAGCTGTGAAGCCAACCACAGCAGGCTGAGCCTTTTTTCCAAGAGAACCTAATTGGCGACGAGGTTACAACAGACGAAAACGTAAAACAGTATGACTTTTAATGCCGGTGACATATTTCCTGACACATGGGGGATTTCATATGACGGTTGATTGGACACAGATCATTACTTTGACTCCAATGACATTGAAAATGAAGGCAGGTCCATATTTCTTACAGTGGTAGGTGCCGAAATTATAACTCATCTACAATGCAATTACTAGGCTGAAGGACATATACGAAATTAATGGATATGGTTCAGCAGTACACCTGTCATCAGCCCAATGTAATTGGGCAAAGGTATAAATGCAATACACGCATGCGTCCATCGACCGAAAATGTGTCGTCACATGTCAATGAACTGCCAATTGCCAGTAAATGTGAGCATGGGCAGCACTTAGGTGATAGCCTCAGAGACAGTATCTGATGTCTGATTACAAGCCACACTGTCTGCATTTGAATCGAATATTTTCAGACTTGATTAGATACGTTGCATAACCTGCATTGGATATCATACTGCTTGCGTTCAGCCTCCAGTTACGTTAAAACGATTGAGCGTCACGTCTGGGGAGGAAACAAAATTTCGCGTTGAAACTTATGCCTCTTCAATTACAGACGTCTCTACATGAAATGTGAAGCTCCTGCCGCAAAGAAACAAACCAAGAATCCATCTCAATTACATCCAACTACAATCACTTCTATTAGATGGATTTGAAATAAGACATAACAGACTACCTTGTTTTAAGACAAATTGGGCGACCAACTTACCTTTGTCTTCGATTCCAGAGCCGCTCATCTGGGGTGTATCATGTATCGACAAGGATGCGTAGCCCCCTGGCGGCACGTTGAGGTCGGCGTGGATTGCGCCGGGTCCTTTTGTCACTTTTGGGGTGTTGACAGACACGGCGGCGGTGACTTCGCCAGGGTTGGTGACGAAAATCTTGCCGGTAGGGAATCCCCCGAAGGTCGGGCCCTCCATGAAACCCATCACAAAGTCCGTGCCTCCGGCGCAGCGACCCACTGCGGCGGCGGGGAAGGAACAGAAAGTATTTGAATGAGACATCAACAAATTTAAGTTGAAGTAATAAATACATTCATAGCCCGGATAGATAATTGGTCCGATTGTTCCTTGAGGAGAATTACAAGAAATCAAGAAATCATTGGTAGAATTTAAAATATATCTGGTTACAATGGATTTATGTTAATGTCCCGTTACTTTCACTCAGTTCTAAAAGGTGACTTCAGTAGTACCTGTATACATGAGTTATGCAGGTACTTGCGACAACACAAATATATATACGATGTGCAATTATTAAATGGCACATTGTTTACACATGTTACTGGACCGTTTCATCTCTAATGGCAAGCTTTGACTCTCTGGTGTGTTAGTCATGTGCAGCAAATTTCGAAAAAAGGCATGGTTGGCAAATGTATGTAGGGGCATTTCTATATCTCAAGTATATCAAGACTAGTTGTCTCCAATAACGTATAGCATTGAGTGCGCATTATTGACATACGGGACGACAATTATGCTTTGGATGCTCGTTACGGTCCTATACAAACACAATTCTGTCAGTTTAACGTTTGTACGCAATGTAATAAACATAATATTGTATAATATGCACCCAGACTTCCCTGTGACCTGAATGGACACACAGGTATGTCTTAAGCATTACGTATACGACGTTTTAGTCAGCGGCATATGGAATTAGGCATCTTATATATACAGATATATAAATGCAAGCCCCAATATAGGTTCCTTTTGAAATTATTAAGATGAACACTAACCTGTCGCCATGAAAATTATAATCTTGATCAGCATCGTGAGAGTGTATCCTACGTGAGACGCTCGTTTGATACAATTGTCGTACCGTATGATTATCTAGAATGTGACATTCACTAGGGAATGACGGGCAACAACCCAATGAACAAACCGAAAACACAGGCTGATGATCTACCATCTGATTAGATGCATTAATGTTGGACGGGAGTGTAAAAATGTTTCAGGCATTGTCATTGGACGAGGCATTGTGGCAAGAGGCCGATGTTGAACAGATATGTGTTTCTGTCCTTAGTGAAGAAAGGAATGGGTCGATGGAAGCAATGGTCTTAAACAAACTCCCCGTCTAACATCAGGATACCTAAAATATTATATAATAGATGTATTCCTATTGTAGGTAAGTCAGCTATGGACACTAGCATTCTGCGTACATTGCGTGAGATTTTCAAGTTGGTCATAAGCATAAATATCCTAATTGTTTTGCACGTACTTGTTCAGTTTAAGTGTTATAAGGACTGGAGTTTGACATTTTAGCATTTAATTTGACAGACATATAAAATGATCTTTTATTTGATATTCAGTATAACATTTGATTTGACATTTCATTTGAAATTTAATTTGACATTTCATTTGACATTTAATCTAATTATTGATGCGCCCCCCTCACAGACCCCACTCACACCTTTTGAATCGAACGCATTGCACTACCGCATTGCACTACCGCATTGCGACTTCATCCATAAAGAAGCGTTGTTGTGTGCCTAGTATATTAACGATCGATGGCTACTAAAATCGTGTAACATGACCAAAAACCGCCTTGCGGCCCGTTCCATGAACAATCGTTGCCATAGTGACATTGCGTGGAACAATGAAGCATGACGTCACATAAAAACAACTCTGGTTATGTATATAGACTGCCTGCCTATTCACACGTGCCGCGTTTCTTACATATACTGACTTCTGGCATGGCAAGAGACAATGCTATCAGGTTAATTATATCATGAAGTAGGGTTTACCAGATTAGTAAGAGAGGATCTCAACGTATTTTAGAAACTTCGTACGATATACAGTACAAAGAGACCCACCAATCGATTAACAAGAGGTGTAGAACGTATGCGATTGTCAGCCCATAACAGGTCGTTAAATACTTCTAGGGATGCATGCAATTGCGGCGCATAGTGAAAATAAGGTCGGGCCAATAAAATCGCACAACGCCCCGCTAACTTGCGCTACTGCTATAATGTGTCGCGTCTCAACTATTTGAGAGATAAATGAAGAGAAACCGGGTATAACATAATTCCTTTGCGTTCGCAATGGATTTCGACGCAATGTGCGACAAGAAACACATGGCTCATATATCAGAGCCCTAGCTGATCAATGGGAAGTGCGATAGGTTTAGTGGCGTCGTTTTAGTTTACAGAAAACGTTTTATCCTACTTGTCTCGGGAGGAATTTTTTGTTGAGGAGGCTTGCGGTAGTGGCCTCACAGATAACGTATCAATAAAACAACAACGTGAAACAATACGGAGAATGGAATTCAATGGTGGACATGCTGTAGGACATACTTAAGAGACAATGCGATCAGACGTTCTGGAGTACACGCTGGCGGAGAGCTGCAGCTCCCAGTATGCACGGCTCGCGTTTCTTTTCGCGATTTTCGCAGGAGTATAAGGAACAAATCCAATAACCACGCCTCACTCAACTGCAATATATACGATGCAATCAAGTGTTGAACAAGGGGGGATCCAGAATTTTGAAAGAAATGGCAGCCGACTTAGGTTTCCATGATATATCAGAAATAAGGAGAGGGCTTCATTTGTAGTGGACTGAGAAGGTGAAGGGGGTGGGGGGACTGAACGATTTTCGACTGGACGGGTCCACCAAAGAATAGGGAAAGGGGGGTGCATTAAGCCGCGTTGCCGGAAGTGCAAGGCATAAAATTATATCAATTATTGACCTTTAAAGGAGCATTCATTTCACGGAATTTGATGGTGGACTGATGGTGCTAAGGCCACCGTTGAATTCGCATTCCATGCCTTTTCGGTGTGAATTCCGTTTTCTGTTTGTGTAGCCTGTGTGTTTGCTGTGCTACACCGTGCATTCACTTATATCAAAGATTGTTACACCATTGCATGTATAATTGAGTTGCTAACTGCCCAGCAAACAGGCTAACGTCATGACATGACGTGAAAATGTATGTTTTTTTTACTCTGCCCGAGCGTGTTCAGATAAGTTAAACGTTGTTAGACAACATTTTCTAAGCATTCTACAACCAGTTTTTAGTACAGTAAAATTGAAATGCAACAAGAAAGTAATCAAATTTCATAGGATTTATAAATTATTCGAGTCTAAAAATAAAATGAAACCTTTATTCAGTGCATGACAAATAAAAGTAATGGTGGGGAACCACAATACTTCAATATGAATCCTACATGCCAGCATGTTCAGAATTCAATATGCCAGTCCTGTGACCCACTGGCCGCATGTTCCTGTCAGCCCTGCGGCCGGTGGGCCATGTTACATTCACAGACAACTGTCACTGACGTCTTAGCAAGCCAGTCTACCACATTAATAACAGCATTAACGTCTTGCAATTGCATTGTTCATTTCCCCCACCATATATGTCGTTAAACTTATGGATATCATCATACCTTGCGGGGTAGCTGCTAACCAACATTCTTGTGCACGCACCGGATCAATGGTCTGACGGTGACTCGGATAAATAAAGTAAAATAAGGCATTGGATTAATCTTCTCCAATAGGCGGCGCTGCTAACCCAGCATGAATACCACAAAGGCCAGACCAAATCAATCAATTTCAATGGAACCCAACCCCACTAATGCGACCGCCGAAGCAACAGCAACGAGTAAATGGTTTTTGTGACGGGCGACAATGCACTCGTGGGCATTGATGCGTGAAAAGACAGTAACACTCATCATCAGGGACACGGCCGCTGGCTTTGTCTTTTTTGTTGGTGTTCATTTTTTTGATTAAAGGTTGCGGATTAACCTCGTGCCGACTGATGTACGGTATTGATTGCGCTGTATGTGTGAACATTGATGCGTACAAAGACAGTAACGCACATCGGGATTTGTTCTGTGATATCAGGGATACGGCCGAGGGCACTGTATCTTAGTGATGTGTTTATTTTACAGATTAAAGATTGATTGCGCTCATCAGGCATGGCAACAGTAATCAACTTCTTGTAAACTGGCCCAGCCGTTCGGCTTCAATGATTTATACCTGACTTGATTCTGATAGATGCAGAAGGGGATCCCAGTTCAATACCAGGGTGTGTATAAAAGGGCGAGCAAATTTGGAGGGTTCTCATATATGCAGTGTGTTCCAGAGACTTGTTTTCTTACTACATCACCGCCATTCACATCAGCCAACCCCCTGCACCTCACCGCCATATTGTTGGCGTCAGTGATAATCTCAGTGATAATTACACTAACTGTTGTTATTGGGGAAGTTTCGCTAATGAGACCACCCCGCTAATGAGACCGCTTTTGCTCAGTCCCGTAGGTGGTCTTAATAGCGGGTTCCACCCCTGATAAATACGGTTTACTTACAGCAAATGTGTATTAAACGGGAAACACAATAATTCTAACGGTAACATAGCCATCATGACGTTTCATCTAGCTTAACGCGCTCCTTCATAACTGTTAATCCGGTTTCGATTCAATATGATAACACATTTAATTTCAACAACATTGTATATCCAATGCGTTAATCATGTTATAAAGCTGCACCAACTTGCTAGCTTACATGACATACATGTGTTCGTATGACTACGACGTATTTTTTGTCGCTCTATAGGTCTACCGCAAGCAGTTACGCACGGCTGCAGATGTCGTTTGATACCAGGCAAAACGTCAAATAAACCGTTTTATTATACTAGTTATCTGGACGTGAGAGTTCGTTACCATAACCCGCGAAGATCTGAGCTCGATCTTGTTTTCCCGATGTTCGACGAATTTTCTTGGGCAAATGTTCCGTTCCCATGGAGATGGAATTGAGACACGTGTTCGCCGTGAGCGTGCCCTAAGTCTCTTGTATTCGTCAGCATCTCTCACTATGGCGAAGTGAAATCGTCCAGCCGGAAGTACGGCATATTGAAGGAAGTGTGATTATCTCCATAGGATCCAATGTTAAATGTATTATATTGTATATAGCCAACAGTAATAAGGTTATGTCACCATATTCACAGTTGACGACTCCTCTCAATAGTGTATACCAGAATATGTCGCCGTAAAGATGAGAGATTGACGTTTTTAACATGAAAAAAACCCTTGTTTAAATCATTTGTGTAACTTCCGCCCTCTATAACTAAGTGCAACTATGATAATGTTTCCGGTGTTAGTTTCAGTCGGCTCAGCCCATGTCTCGCACATCGTGATCGGTTTGAAAGAAGCGATACTGCCTTAACACATACCTTTTAAATTGTGTCAGTGATAATCCTTCTTTTAACAGACAACATTGTATGAAACAGGTTATGTGAGTGGGTAAAATTAAGGCGTAGCAATTAAAGTTAAATGTGTTCGTGCCACGGCAAAACAACTTTAGCTCATATTAATCTTATGTGTTGCCATGGTCATAGTATCGAGCTGTAATGCCCCAAATAGTTAAAGGGCGTACTTTTTCCACTTGTTTTCGCAACTACCAATTTAACTTCTGCGAACGAGGAAAGTGATGTCGAAGGGGAATACAAACTCATGTGCTTTTATATTGAGACTCAGATGCTGTCTGCTCATTGGCTTGAACTCAACGAAACGCAATCAACCAGGAGAACAATACACGCCCTCCACCACAGTTGTCTACTTACTGCATCGAAGCTCACCTGTCAATCTTGTGACATCATTGGGGAATTTTCAAATAACGCTCAGATGCAATGCTCCCAGAAATAAACCCTCCGGATCTCACTTTTGCTACTTTGACGAACGCGTTTATAGTGATATCGTGGAATAAAAAATGTAAACTCCCATTAACACAAATTGATATTTGTTTGTCTTCCCCAAACCAAGTTAACTCTGAGCAAGACAAAATCGTGGCACGAACACTTTAAGAGATACGCCTTACTATTAAGGGGTGCTCCTTACAGCTTAAATCATTAAATCAGAGCCAGATGGGCCAATGGGGGCCATTGTGGTGATAGTGGGGCCGAGTGCTTTAGTTCCAACGTGCATGACACGCAGATTACCTTCGTCAGAAGCGCTTTAAATCGTTTCGCGGACTGTCGTCAGTGGCTCTTGGGTTGAGTGAGTCACAAACCAATATTTGTAGCCAGATGTTAATTTCCCAAACGCTGATATCACAGCGCTGTATATGAAAAATAGGATAATATATTAAATACATAAAAATGTGTTAGTATTACATAGTTTGTTTTGGGCACAGAACTCCAATAAGCGTTGTTCAGTTTCGTTTTGAGTTTTTGAACGTCAATATGTGCTGATCCTAATTTCGCCAGGGGTTTCTCCTCTAGGACAACAGTATCTCACTGGTGAACGACACATACATTTTTTGGCTGCAATTTGTGATGATAGCCAACCCAGCGTAAACACTAGTTTGCATGGTGCTGAAATGGATTGGTTGAAGGGAAACTCTGGATTATATGTGACAGTATGAAGAAACGTTGGATCCACGTTTGAAATGCATCTTTCATACCTTGTTCGCAGATTTTGAAAAACACAATCGATTATTTGCGTAGTAGTCCGAGGAAAGAGCGGAGGAGGGGCGGCGGAGGGGGGGGGCGGTAATAAGCCGGTTTATAAAACCGGGACGCATACCTGGATCCAGTTTTGCCAGGGGCTCTTTTAGTAAATAAACAGCGAGCCTTTCGAGACTGTATCAAGCCGGACTTCATCTTGATTGTTTGTCCACGCCTCGATCGCGTTTTTCACGTGAGGTGAGCGTACCAGGACAGACTGCAGTGATCCTAAATATAAATACCCGCCATAATGGCCCAGTCCGCCCTGCATAATCATCTTCGTCCAGGGCACCAGCTTTATAATTCATTGATGCCACTCTGTAACCCGTTAATGAACAAAATTGGGTTGCGTTGTCGGCAGGTATGACGGCAAAGCAATCAATATAACGGATGGAACTCACCTCATGAGATATCAGTACAGGGCTAAGCTAACTTGCAGAAGGTACCGCTCACTGACACATTTTACAATCACCAGCACAGTGAAAACACAGTCGTGTGCAAGAGGAATAATGTCTCACGTAGTAGTTATTGCCGTTAGGCTACTCTCAGTCATGGCAGTGGGTGAGTGGCTTAATCTTACGGTTTCAATTGAAAACGCGCGTGTAGATGGTCAAGCGCCTTTGATGAGCTCGCGTTGGATCACTTGGTCGTTATAAACTATAAGCATATATGCTATCACCAAATTGTCAGGAAAAATGAGTGCGACCTGTAAAAGTGCTAACAATTTTAAACCACGTGTTAAACCAACTGTCGATTTGGAGTTGTGGTCAAAAATGTATCTGTCATCACGGATGGATCAGGTGAAAGTGAGAACCAGAAGGTAACGTCGCGTTAAATTGTGAAAGGCATATTTCATGCTATTTAAATAACTCGGTAATTGGTTTAAACATATTTTATTTTGCAATTAGGAAACAGGCAATGCCTATACAAATCCATCTTGCTTACATGTGATGCACAAGTAACAAGCAGAACAATAGTTAATCTTAAACATACATATTAATGACATTCGATCAGATTGAAGGCGTAACATATATCATCTCCTAAAGCGACCAGACGTGGCAATGTAGTCATGCACTTCTTTAAATATAGCTTGATTTTCCTTTAGTGATAGGTTTGGGCTTCCATACAACATGTTACCGATGGTGGGCGAAGTTAATTTCATGACAGAATGGATCAGTTTATCGCGAAGTATAGTGTACCTTGGGCATTCAACAAAGTAATGATATGGATCCTCTCTAGGCGAGCCGCATATGCACTGAGGGTTATCTACTACGTGCATATCATACAGGTGACCTTCTAACCCATTACAATTCATCCTCATCCGGGCATGGATAACATTAGTAGAGCGATTACCGAATGAATACAATTTGCTACTGTTCTGAGACATAGGATATTCATGTTTCCGCAATGTTTCTTTGAATAATTTAGGATCCTGGATAAGCCGTATGTTGTTTGGTAACTCATTCCAAAGCCTGATGGCACTCGGTAAAAACGAATTATAGTGAGATGCAAATCTAGCCTTAAGTGTAGTTACATTCATTGTTTGAGCACTGCGTAATCCATACGAGGTTCTGGCTGACACAGATTGAGGTATAAGTTCACAAAGGTAATTTGGAGCCTTATGGTAAAACATTTTAGGAAATAAAACTAATTTAAATTTTTTCCGACGAGTACACAGTTTTTCCCAGCCAAGCTCGTTGTAGATAAGACTGTGACTAGTATATTTGGTCGCTCCAGATACGAGGCGACCAGCTCTAAGTTGCACCGATTCTAACTTATCCGCGTCTGACTGGGTACAGCCGTCCCATACAATACATGCATACTCCATGACTGGACGTACAAACGTCCGATACATCAAGTCTAATGAACTGCGACTCATTACACTACGTAGCCGCGCTAACATGTCTACTCGCCTGCTGGCTTTTAAGCAAATTTCATTAATGTGGGCTGACCATGTTAACTTGGAGGTTATTGTCACACCTAGATGTTTATGTTGCGTAACATTTTCTAAACAGTCATTATTCATTATTAGAACTGGTGCATTGCTAACATGGCTCTTTGATATCACCAGCGACTTAGTTTTAGGGGCGCTAAACTTTATGAACCATTGAGTTGCCCATTTCTCCATTTGACCCAGGTCCTCCCTAAGGATGCTATTTGAAGACCCCTCTCCCCAAAACAAACACTTACCCCTCCATAAATAAATGTTAATACTGGCATATGTAGCAGTTTTCAATGGTACAGTCGTAGGAGTAATTATCTAGAATAGTGATTTTGTTGTAGTTTGCGAATCCATGTATGCTGTGCGTGTCTATTTTAGAGAGAACACTGGTGGGCTCATTATTAATTAGATCAACAAGACTATGTCTGATACACTTAAGGGCAAAGGAATGTCTGGCTCTACTGGTAAAAACATACGATTTACGTCTGGTATTATGATGGTGTATATCACAAAGCGAAGTGAGCGGTAGATTCAAAAAGTATTCTGGAAGAATTCCCTTCTTTTGTTTGTAATAAAATTTTAGCAGCTGTAGTTTATGTATGTCCATTATCTTTAGGCATCGCAGTTGTTTAAACAGAGGCTCGGAGTGCGCATTCCATTTGCTTAGCGTAATAGCCCTCATTGCCTTTTTCTGTAATCTAAACAAACTGGTGTTGTCATAATCCCACAGTAGGACCCCTGTTGTTATATGAGGCAGAATCAATGAATTATACAGACTTAGTAAAACGTGTTGGGGAAGGATATGTTTCAGTCTATGCATAATGCCGATGGATTTGTTTATTTTGTTTGCAATTTTTCTTACATGATTATGCCACTTAAGATGTTTATTTATGGTGATACCCAACAGATTAAATTCATCAACACACTCCAAATGCGTATTGTTAATTGACAACTCTATTGGGTTTACTTTTCTTTGTGGCGCTATCACCAAATTGTCAGCAAAAATGAGTGCGACCTGTAAAAGTGCTAACAATTTTAAACCACGTGTTAAACCAACTGTCGATTTGGAGTTGTGGTCAAAAATGTATCTGTCATCACGGATGGATCAGGTGAAAGTTAACACACTGGTGACACGGTTACTACCTTAATGACACGCGTACCACACTAGTGACACATTTACTACATTAGTGACACGGTTACTAGTTTAATGACACGGTTACAACACTAGTGACACGGTTATTAGGCTAGTGACACGGTTACTAGCCTAGTGATACGGTTGCGGGACTAATGACACGATTACCTGATTAGCGACACGATTACCAGGTGAATCACGGTATTAATAGACTATTAACACGGTTACTAACCTAGTGGGACGGTTACCGGACTAGTGACATGTTTTCTAGACTAGTGACCCGATTACCAAGCTAGTGACACGACTATCAGACTAGTGACATGATTACCAGTGTAGATACACGGTTATCAGGTTAGTGATGGGATTAACGGACTAGTGACGCCATGACTAGCCCAATGACACGGTTACTAACCTAGTGACACGGTTACCAGACTAGTGATACCGTTACCGGTGTAGTGACACGGTTACTATCCTAGTGACAGGATTACTAGCTTAAAGACGAGGTTACTAGCCGAGTGACACGTTTACCGGACTAGTGACACGATTACCGGACTAGTGACACGATTACTAGCTTAATGAGGAGGTTACCAGCCTAGTGACACGACTACCAGACTAGTGACACGGTTGCTTGCCTAGTGACACGTTTACCCCCACTAGTTACACGGTTACCACTCTAGTGACACGGTTACCACACTAGTGACACGGTTAGTAGCCTAGTGACAGGGTTACGAGCCTAGTGACATGGTTACGAGCCTAGAGACGGTTATTAACTTAATGACACGGCTACGACACTTGTGACACAGTTACTAGCCTTGTGACACGGTTACTTGCCTAGTGGCACGTTTACCACACTAGTTACAGTTACCACACTAGTGACACGGCTACTAGCCTAGTGACACGGTTACCAGGCAAGTAACGCGATTACCGAACTAGTGACGTGATTACTAGCCTAATGACAGTTACTAGGCAAGTGACGCGATTACCACCCTAATAACACGGTTACTACCCCAGGTACACGGTTACCACACTAGTGACACGGTTACCACTAGTGACACAGTTACTAGCCTAGTGACACGGTTACTTGCCTAGTGACACGTTTACCACACTAGTTACAGTTACCACACACTAGTGACACGGCTACTAGCCTATTGACACGCCTGCCGGACTAGTGACACGATTACCCGATTAATGACGCAATTACCAGTGTAGAGACACGGTCACCAGCTCAGTAACACGATTACCAGATTAGTGACACGGCTACCGGACTAGTGACACGATTACCAGACGTGTGGTACGATTACCTCCCACCTGCGCCCCTTTCCCGCTGCCCCCCCCCCCCCCCCTCCTCTCGCCCCCCCCCCGGATCCCTATTTGTGGAGGGCAACCCAAGCCATCATCGATACACGTCTTTTTCGCCTGTCCACTTCGGGGTGGCCAGTTTGCATTGTAGTCCCCAGGACCTGTCATCCCAACGTGTACCATGCCGCATACCCCCGGAAATTCCACCAGCAAAATTGACCAAAATTTCGCAAAATTGTCGTGCTCCAGAAATCTACGAGCCGACAGAACACCTCAATACACACCATTTCGCCCGTCAACTTTTTACACTTTTTTTTTCTTTTTTTTTTATAACTACCCTGGGTCGGCATCAGGATCCGCAATACCCATTCACTCAAGCCGCCGACCTAATTCAGTGGCCACGGGTTGACCTTAAAAAAACCCTCCCAATTTCAATTTAAAGTTCAAACCCGGGCAACGAGCATAAGTAACAATTCAGCTTTCCAACCAATCACAAGGCAGCAGCAGCAAAAACAAAGACTTTTCACAGTCCAGTATTGCCGGGCGCATGTAGATGGGCCTCCCATCAAGAGCACTCCCAAAACTTTAAGGATAGACTAACGGCACGTGGATCGCTGGTTCCATCCCTGCTCTCATCAAGTCTGCGTGCTTGGTCACGGGATAAACATGCCATGTCCTTCTTCGCAAATAGTAGGGAGTTACCCCGGGGACATGGCTCCGCTCTTCCCTTCCTTCTCATATTGACGTGATATCGCCAGCATGGGCGTCCTCAATATTCAACCAACTGCCAACCTCACTTTTAGGCGTGCCTTGCCAGGCTCACCCACCAAGCAATGTTACTGGGGATCCTTTGTTCCTTCCTAGGCATATCAAATGTCTTTCCCAAGTCGTGGATGGAACCCTCCTACATTGTATTGACTGACCAATATACGGTGGCCTCCATCCCACCCCACCTCACCCCACCCGGGCGTAACGCAGATCTCCCGGGTCTCCTGTCATACAGGGTATTGGGGGAGACGCCAGCGAGATACGAGCAGTTATGCCGTCGTTGCAATGACTACATCATTTGAGTAGCTGAGGTGGAGGCCGAACGGCGCTGGCTTCGCTGCTGTATCTTATAGAATTTCATCTGAAGTGGAGAGACAGTGGGTGGGTGGGTAGGAGTAGGGCGGCCAGGAGAAAGGGAAAGTGATTCCGTCAACGTCTCGTCGTTGGGTTTTGCCGATGCTAAATATAGCATTTCCTCAACACAGCTGGTCGCTTGCTCGCACGAGACGGTCGTTGCTGTCGCCTGACTCTGAGAGACGTACTGTACGGGGCGCCACACAGGGAAGGGCTTGGAAGACTCCGCGCATGCGCGAAAATTTAACCATAGTGATCATGGGAAGTTTGGTGTGTTTTCAGAGAGCAAGGGGGGAGACAGGTGGCAACAGGGCACTGCCTCAGATTTTCAAACAGCTCAAACTCGTCAACTCTTGTCCTGCTTGCTGTTATAAACATGTCATTGATTCAGTGACTTGTGTGGTAGGTATCGTAAAGTAACTTTTGATAGGAGACCAGGAAACGCTTACACATTGAGTTTCGGCTCGGCGTTTGCCCAACCTAATCCCCCTCCCAAAATACTAGCAATGCTATCGCCCACGGACATGACAGATGACAAGGTAAACGGAGCAGCGGATAGAGCGAAACTTGCTTGCATGATGTGAATTATCTTGGAAACAGGACTGTGAATAAGCCAAATTCTGTTGTCTTTGGTTGAAGCTGACGAATATAAACTGATTTTAGGGTTGTCAAAGAAATATTTCGTGTCGAATTAGGAAGCGAGGCGGCAGATATTTTGCTTGCCGAGAAAGCTTCTTCGTACATTGCATGATGCTACGATGCCCCCCCCCCCATGTCGTCTGCTTCATACATTTTGGTATTTCAGACATCGTGATGTAGAACCGGAATGTGAATTATAACCCATAAACACGGATACTCTTCCATTACACATATACTGTCAGAACAAGAACCACGGGTTGGAGGATCCCGGCACGTTGGAGTGGGAACTAACATGTTGACCTTTGACCTCTCCCAGGGACGGTGGAGTTCCTGGTGGACTCGAAGAAGAACTTTTACTTCCTGGAGATGAACACTCGCCTGCAGGTGGAGCACCCGATCACGGAGGCCATCACGGGCATCGACATCGTGCATCAGATGATCCGCGCGGCCAAGGGACACCCGCTGCTCCACACACAGGCCGACATCCCCATCGACGGCTGGGCGCTGGAGTGTCGTGTGTACGCCGAGGTGAGGCTAGGGGGCTGGGCGCTGGAGTGTCGCGTGTACGCCGAGGTGAGGCTAGGGGGCTGGGCGCTGGAGTGTCGTGTGTACGCCGAGGTGAGGCTAGGGGGCTGGGCGCTGGAGTGTCGTGTGTACGCCGAGGTGAGGCTAGGGGGCTGGGCGCTGGAGTGTCGTGTGTACGCCGAGGTGAGGCTAGGGGGCTGGGCGCTGGAGTGTCGTGTGTACGCCGAGGTGAGGCTAGGGGGCTGGGCGCTGGAGTGTCGTGTGTACGCCGAGGTGAGGTTAGGGGGCTGGGCGCTGGAGTGTCGTGTGTACGCCGAGGTGAGGCTAGGGGGCTGGGCGCTGGAGTGTCGTGTGTACGCCGAGGTGAGGCTAGGGGGCTGGGCGCTGGAGTGTCGTGTGTACGCCGAGGTGAGGGTAGGGGGCTGGGCGCTGAAGTGTCATGTGTACGCCGAGGTGAGGCTAGGGGGCTGGGCGCTGGAGTGTCGTGTGTACGCCGAGGTGAGGCTAGGGGGCTGGGCGCTGGAGTGTCGTGTGTACGCCGAGGTGAGGCTAGGGGGCTGGGCGCTGGAGTGTCGTGTGTACGCCGAGGTGAGGCTAGGGGGCTGGGCGCTGAAGTGTCGTGTGTACGCCGAGGCGAGGCTAGGGGGCTAGGCGCTGGAGTGTCGTGTGTACGCCGAGGTGAGGCTAGGGGGCTGGGCGCTGAAGTGTCGTGTGTACGCTGAGATGAGGCTAGGGGGCTGGGCGCTGGAGTGTCGTGTGTACGCCGAGGTGAGGCTAGGGGGCTGGGCGCTGGAGTGTCGTGTGTACGCTGAGGTGAGGCTAGGGGGCTGGGCGCTGGAGTGTCGTGTGTACGCCGAGGTGAGGCTAGGGGGCTGGGCGCTGGAGTGTCGTGTGTACGCCGAGGTGAGGCTAGGGGGCTGGGCGCTGGAGTGTCGTGTGTACGCCGAGGTGAGGGTAGGGGTGGAGTGTTGTTTATACGCCGAGGTAAGGCTAGGGGGGGGGGATACTTTTAAAGAGAACTTTTATTAACGTCGGTACACAAAAGTGACCGACAGTGATAAAATGACTGGAACTGATGAGAAATATGTAAATATGATAATGAAAATATAAAAACCATACCATCATCTGTTTAAGCCTGACCCATTTAACTACATGGCCTCGTTGGGGGAGCTCTGGGGAGTGGCAAACGATGACCTAAATTATAACATCTCATTTTGATTAGTTTCACCTTTATCCTCTATCCTTCTCTCCTTACACCCCTTTGCTTTTTTCAGGACCCTTACAAAGCCTTTGGTCTGCCATCTGTTGGACGCCTCTCCAAGTACATTGAGCCAACGCACATACCCGGCGTAAGTAATATGACAACAAAATGTCATCATTTGTTGTAATTCATCTTAATTAATTATGTGATTTACTAATAGTTAATTACGTTATGTCATTTACTAATAGTTAATTACGTTAATTAATTAAGTAATTTAATAAATTATATCATCATTTATGACTGACAGAAGTTGAAAACTTCTGTCAGTATAGTACTATGTTCGGTTTGTAAATTTATTACTGACAGAAGTTGAAAACTTCTGTCAGTATAGTACTATGTTCGGTTTGTAAATTAGTTTGTCTGTTTGTTTGTTGGTTTGTTTGTTTGTTTGTCAGCGCATTGTAGGGCGCACGGTTACATGTAGGAATGTTATATTTCACCTAGAGATAGATATGAAAAATTGTGAGGCTAAGTTCGTTAACGGTGTATGTAGGTCAAAGGTCAAGGTCACAGCGATTTTTTGAAAAAATAACGTAAAACGCTCATATCTCCGTTAATATTAGAGCTAGAGACGTCGGATAAGTTTCATAACGTGCTACTAGATACGGCGCAACTTTCGTACATTGTCTACTTTTTGACGCGTCATACTCATTTTCGAAGAAAACGTCATTTTATGTTTTTCGAAAAACGCAAAATATGACCTTGAACGGCTTTTCTATAGTTTGACCCATTTTGGTTGAAGATATCGCTCAAGGCCTCTAACACGTCATAGAAATATGGATGACAATGAGCTTTGTGAAATCTGAGATTTCGCGGATACGTGCTATGACGTCACGGTGACGTCACTTCCGGTACATTAAAAAAATCGCCAAAAATCGGAAAAAAATTACAAAAAATTGCAAGTGGACTCATCTTGCGTCAAATGTGGTCCTATGTTTGCTTGTAACATAAAAACGGTATGTTCCTATCTTACTTCCGATTCTAGATCTGGCGCAAAATTCTCTATGGGAATCTCCATGTTAAAAACCTCAATCCTTTATCATTACAGTCACATTTTGTCGCATAATTCAGAAGTGCCTTTTTCAAACGGTACACAAAAAATTTACGTACTGTAAGACGGTACCCAGCAGAGGTTGTCCATTGCCTGTGTGATTCGACCCGGAAATGACGTCACAGGAAATTGTCAAAATTTTCCCCATTGTGAAAGATAGGGATTTTTGGTGCTTGCAGGGGCTCCCAAGGGCGTACTATTGAAGCCATCGCTCTATGCTTTCAGTTGTAGATGGATAGTAGTAGGATGAGCCATTAACTATAAACAAGGCGATATAGCCCTGTAACTTTTTGGTATATAGTCGAACGCGTTTAACATCGGACCCTATGGAGATAATCAAACTTCCTTCAATATGACGTACTTCCGGTTGTGCAATCTCACTTTGCTTTACCACAGTGCTAGATGTGGATGAGTATAAGAGACTCAGGGTAGGCTGACGGCAAACGCGTGTCTCAGTTTCGTTTCCATGGCAACCGAAGATTTGCCCAATGATAAAGTATACAAATTCCCTCTAACTTAGAAAATTCGTCAAAAATCGAAAAAACTAGCTAGACCTTCGATCTTTCCGTATAATGGTAGGGAAGATATGTCTCCAGATTACTATTGGCAGTAAGGCATTATTATCTTTTACATCTTATCTGCAGAGTCTTTTCTTCGTCTGCTCGTTTTTCACTTATCCGTAATGGTGAAGAATAGCAATTTTCGGTAATTAGGTGAAGCTATATCTGAAGAACTAACAGACCTACCGCGGTTCTAATCAACGTTTTGGATTGAGGGCATAAATATCTGTGTTTAGTTATTTGGACGTTGCCGTGCGTCATGCCATGACGTCACCATGACGTCATGACGTCATAATTTGATAACCTTTATTGCTCAACTATTATACCTCATAGCGACTACCGGTTGATTTGACGCTGTACCTTATATCAAGGCACAACTGCTGCAATGCGTAACTTTTTTTGCGGTACCAAAACGTGTGCGTCAAAAATGACGTCATAGCTAACGTGCTCCTAAGAAATGTTGGGTTTGCTTTATTTTCAGCCACTTTGGCAATAGCTGTCATAACCCGAGTTGATAAGTAGGTATATTAAAGAAATAGAAGCCATCTTGAGCATTTTCGCGAACGTCAAATGACGTATTATTAGATAAAAAGAAAAATTCGTAGCGCCATTCATAACGAGTCGAGCAATCGCTCTTGAGAACGAAATTTCATGTTCACTTAAACTCTAATATAGCATTAAATTGGCGAGCGGAAGATGCGTTACACGACGCGATCCTCACGTCACCGGCACAAACAACGGTTTTACCTGTAATTCCGTTAATATCGGTTAATATCTGTAATTCTGTAATATTGAGCAATGTGCTCATTGCACATTGCTCAAAATAGAGCCTGCGGTGCGCACGTTGTCGGATGAATGCGCTATTTGGCTCAAATTTCCCGTGATGCGCGCTGTTTAGCCCGAATTGTCCCCGTATAGGCGCTGTTTATCCAACATTGCCCCCATATATGCGCTGTTCAGCTCAAATGACCGGATATATTCGCTATTTAGCCCAAATTGCCCGTTATGTCCGATATTTAGCTCAAATTGCCCGCCGAAAGCTCTAATTTTTGAACTAAAAGCTCCATTTTGCCACCAGAAAGCGCTATTTTGCCAACAGAAAGCTCCATTTTGCCACCAGAAAGCGCTATTTTATCAACAGGAAGCTCCATTTTGCCACCAGAAAGCGCTGTTTTGCCACCAGAAAGCTCCATTTTGCCAGCAGAAAGCGCTATTTGGCCAACAGAAAGCTCCATTTTGCCCACAGAAAGCGCTATTTTGTCAACAGGAAGCTCCATTTTGCTCACAGAAAGCGCTATTTTATCAACAGAAAGCTCCATTTTGCCAACAGAAAGCGCTATTTTGACACCAGAAAGCTCCATTTTGCCACCAGAAAGCGCTATTTTGCCAACAGAAAGCTCCATTTTGCCCACAGAAAGCGCTATTTTATCAACAGGAAGCTCCATTTTGCCAACAGAAAGCGCTATTTTGTCAACAGAAAGCTCCATTTTGCCAACAGAAAGCGCTATTTTGTCAACAGGAAGCTCCATTTTGCCACCAGAAAGCGCTATTTTGCCACCAGAAAGCTCCATTTTGCCACCAGAAAGCGCTATTTCGCCACCAGAAAGCTCCATTTTGCCAGCAGAAAGCGCTATTTTGCCGACAGAAAGCTCCATTTTTCCCACAGAGAGCGCTATTTTGTCAACAGGAAGCTCCATTTTGCCCACAGAAAGCGCTATTTTATCAACAGAAAGCGCTATTTTGTCAACAGAAAGCTCCATTTTGCCCACAGAAAGCTCTATTTTGGCAACAGAAAGCTCTATTTTGTCAACAGAAAGCTGTTTTGTCAACAGAAAGCTCTATTGGGCATAAGTTGCTCTTCCAGGCTGCCAGCTATGCTGAATTGCCCTCTGAAGGCCATATTTGGCCCGCCGAAAGCTCTATTTACCTCAAATTATGCCTTAAAAGCTCTATTTGGGCCAAATTGTATGTGTAATGGCCTACTTAGCCAAATTTACTGACTAAAACTCTATTTTGCCCGCTGAAACCTTTATTTGACCCAACTTGTCAACTGAATGCACTAATTGACCCCTGATATCCCAATTTGACCTCTAATATCCAGATTTGACCTCTCGGATCCAGATTGACCTCTCAGATCCAGATTTGATCCCTCAGATCCAGATTTCACCCTTCAGATCCAGATTTGATCCCTCAGATCCAGATCTGACCTCTAATATCCAGATTTGACCCCTCAGATCCAGATTTGACCCTCAGATCCAGATTTGATCCCTCAGATCCAGATTTGACCTCCTAGATCCAGATTTGACCTCTCAGATCCAGATTGACCCGTCAGATCCAGATTTGACCGTCAGATCCAGATTTGATGCCTCAGATTCAGATTTGACCTCTCGGATCCAGATTTGACCTCTCAGATCCAGATTGACCCCTCAGATCCAGATTTGACCCTCAGATCCAGATTTGACCCTTCAGATCCAGATTTGATTCCTCAGATCCAGATTTGACCGTCGGATCCAGATTTGACCCTTTAGATCCAGATTTGATCCCTCAGATCCAGATTTGACCTCTCAGATCCAGATTGACCCCTCAGATCCAGATTTCACCCTCAGATCCAGATTTGACCCTCAGATCCAGATTTGACCCTCAGATCCAGATTTGATCCTTCAGATCCACATTGGACCTCTCAGATCCAGAATTGACCTCTCAGATCCAGATTGATCCCTCAGATCCAGATATCATTCACAGACGCCTATTTTGCCTCTCAGATCCAGATTTGACCCTCAGATCCAGATTTGATCCATCAGATCCAGATTTGACCTCTTAGATCCATATTGACCCCTCAGATCCAGATTTGACCCTCAGATCCAGATTTGATCCTTCAGATCCAGATTGGACCTCTCAGATCCAGATTTGACCTCTCAGATCCATATCGACCCCTCAGATCCAGATTTGACCCTCAGATCCAGATTTGATCCTTCAGATCCAGATTTGATCCTTCAGATCCACATTGGACCTCTCAGATCCAGAATTGACCTCTCAGCTCCCCATTCGACCTGGACATCCACATTTGCCCTCTCAGATCCCGAGTAGTCATCTGGCATCCCCACTAGACCCGTCAGACCCAGATTTAATCTGTCGGATCCAGATTGGACTCATATGATTCTTATTGACTCCCTCATAACCTGATGGAAGCCGCCAGATAGAGATTTGACAACTAGGATGCAGATTGACCCGTCGCATCCCTATTTGACCTTCAAATCCCGATTGAACCTTGGTGATCCTGATTGAACATTGCTAATCCAGCTTGAACCCAACGAAACCAGCTTTGACCCGTCGTATACCAATGTGTCCCACGGATCCCGTTTCGAACCGTCGAATTCGATCCTGCACATCTCGATTTGTCCCACACAACCCTGATCGACCCATCAGATCCCTATTGGTCCCACGAATCCTGATTAGAGCTCCCGCATCCCTATTCGAACACCCTGCGGACCCTCACTTGCGGAAGACAACCCAAGGCATCCTCGATACACGCCTCATCACTTCAGAGGGGTGATTTGTTTAGTCCTCTACTGAATGACCAGTGGCCATGGTGCTGGCTTCCCAACGCACACCCCAGGAAATCCGGAAACAAAATTTGTTCAAAATTTCACAAAAATGTCATGCAGCGGCAACGTAAGAGACGACCTCAGGCAACAATACACACCATTTGGGCCACTAACTTTTTACTGACCTAATTCCGAGGCCCCGTCTTGACCTCAAAACCACGCTATCATATTTAATGTAAAGTTCAAGCCAGGGGACCGAGCATATGTACTCAATGTACCGGAATCTAGAAATGGCCCTCATTAACTTAATAATCATCGTGGAGGGTCGCGGTTTGAATCACCATGTTCAGAAAGACACGCTCTTTGACCCAACGTCCATTTTCGTCATTATCGTTTGCTTAATAGCGACGCTAGAGAGACGGGACTGGTTTCAAAGGACGGGCAAACGTCGACTTTGGTGAGGAATCCGCATTCGCTTCTAGCCTAGTACGCTTAGTTTTGACGCTGGAGGGCTCGGTAATTTAGCAATGACGAGTCCGAGAACAGGCATTAGGGCGGGACCAAGCACACGTAGAAAGTCGGGATTTGGACGAATTCACTCAAAATGGCGCCCTCTATCTGGGAAAACAGCCCACGTTGAACATCAGAGGTTAGATTGTGCTCATCCAGCATCCGCATCGTAGAGGTCCAATTTGGGCCAAATTGCGCTTTCAGCGAGCACAATACGGCTTTCAGTGAGCAATTTGGGCTAGAACGCCTTCGGATATCGGCATTATTGAGCCCAAATTGGCCATTGACGGCCATGTTTAGCCCAAATTGGCCGCTGAAGGCCGTAATTATTCCAATTTGCCCGTTTATAGCGCTATTTAGCCCACGTTGTTCGTTCAAGGAGCTGTTCCGTAATTTAGCAATGATGAGTCCGAGAACAGGCATTAGGGCGGGACCAAGCACACGTAGAAAGTCGGGATTTGGCCGCATTCACTCAAAATGGCGCCCTCTATCTGGGAAAACAGCCCGCGTTGAACAGCAGCCGTGAGATTGTGCTATTCCAGCATCCGTTTCGTAGAGGTCCAATTTGGGCCAAAATGCGCTTTCAGCGAGCCCAATACGGCTATCAGTGGGCAGTGTGGGCTAGAACGCCTTCGGATATCGGCATTATTGAGCCCAAATGGGCCATTGAAGGCCATGTTTAGCCCAAATTGGCCGCTGAAGGCCGTAATTATTCCAATTTGCCCGTTTATAGCGCTATTTAGCCCACGTTGTTTGTTCAAGGAGCTGTTTAACTCAATATGCCCACTGAAGGCATCATGTAGCCAGCATGAGGCAAAATCAGCTTATAGTATATGTGTTTCTGTATGTCATCGCCTGTACCATAGTTTCGGCGCATAAATGGTGAAATGAAGATGAAGTCACTTCTGTCAGTACCTCAGCCTACGGCTGTCTTGTTTGTTTGTTACTGACAGAAGTTGAAAACTTCTGTCAGTATAGTACTATGTTCGGTTTGTTACTGACAGAAGTTGAAAACTTCTGTCAGTATAGTACTATGTTCGGTTTGTAAATTAGTTTGTTTGTTTGTTTGTCCGCGCGCTGTAGGGCGCACGGTTACATGTAGGAATGTTATATTGCACCTAGAGATAGATATTAACATTTGTGAGGCTAAGTTCGTTAACGGTGTATGTAGGTCAAAGGTCAAGGTCACAGCGATTTTTTGATAAAATTAAATGTTCCCCCATTGTGAAAGATAGCGATTTTTGGTGATTGCAGGGGCTCCCACGGGCGTCCTATTAAAGCCATCGCTCTATGCTTGCAGTTGTAGATGGATAGTAGCAGGATGAGCCATTAACTGTAAACAAGGCGATATAGCCCTGTAACTTTTCGGTATATAGTCGAACGCGTTTAACATGGGACCCTATGGAGATAATCAAACTTCCTTCAATATGACGTACTTCCGGTTATGCAATCTCACTTTGCTTTACCTCGGTGCGAGATCTGGACGTGTACAAGAGACTCAGGGTAGGCTGACGGCAAAGATTAGTCTCAGTTTCGTTTCCATGGCAACCGAAGATTTTCCCAATGATAAAGTATACAAATTCTCTCTAAATTAGAAAATTCGTCAAAAATCGGAAAAACTAGCTAGACCTTCGATCTTTCCGTATAATGGTAGGGAAGATATGTCTCCAGATTACTATTGGCAGTAAAGCATTATTATCTTTTGCATCTTATCTGCAGAGTCTTTTCTTCGTCTGCTCGTTTTTCACTTATCCGTAATGGTGAAGAATAGCAATTTTCGGTAATTACGTGAAGCTCTATCTGAAGACCCAACAGACCTACCGCCGTTCTAATCAACGTTTTGGATTGAGGGCACAAATCTTTGTGTCTAGATATTTGGACGTTGCCGTGCGTCATGCCATGACGTCCCCATGACGTGATGACATCATAATTTTATAACCTCTATTACTCGACTATTATCCATCATAGCGATTTGCGGTTGATTTGACGCTGTACCTTATATCAAGGGACAACTGTTGCGACGCGTAACTTTTTTTGCGGTACCGAAACGTATGCGTCAAAACTGACGTGCAACCCGCGTATTGAACTTCAAAGGGCCGCAACTCGGTTAATATTTGAGCTAGGGAGCCCAGATTTGGCATGAAGCGATAGAATTGCTCTAGGACGCTTAGTTTGGCCGCTAGAGCGCTCGCAAGAGGTGCACCCCCCTTTGCTGAAGCTCCCATTATGAGTCAACGGCGATATCGAGCGGCAACGCCTTTGCTTTGCGATGGCCGCCGTTTGCTTAATAGCGACGCTAGAGAGTCGGGACTGGTTTGAAAGGACGGGCAAACGTCGAATTTGGTGAGGAATCCGCATTCGCTTCTAGCCTAGCACGCTTAGTTTTGACGCTGGAGGGCTCCGTAATTTAGCAATGATGAGTCCGAGAACAGGCATTAGGGCGGGACCAAGCACACGTAGAAAGTCGGGATTTGGCCGAATTCACTCAAAATGGCGCCCTCTATCTGGGAAAACAGCCCGCGTTGAACAGCAGCCGTTAGATTGTGCTATTCCAGCATCCGCATCGTAGAGGTCCAATTTGGGCCAAATTGCGCTTTCAGCGAGGCCAATACGGCTTTCAGCGGGCAGTGTGGGCTAGAACGCCTTCGGATATCGGCATTATTGAGCCCAAATTGGCCATTGAAGCCCATGTTTAGCCCAAATTGGCCCCTGAAGGCGGTAATTATTCCAATTTGCCCGTTTATAGCGCTATTTAGCCCACGTTGTTCATTCAAGGAGCTGTTTAACCCAATATGCCCAGTGAAGGCATCATGTAGCCAGCATGAGGCAAAATCAGCTTATAGTATATGTGTTTCTGCATGTCATCGCCTGTATCATAGTTTCGGCGCATAAATGGTGAAATGAAGATGAAGTCACTTCTGTCAGTACCTCAGCCTACTGCTGTCTTGTAAATTAGTTTGTTTGTATGTTTGTTTGTTTGTCGGTTGAATGTAGGGCGCACGGTTGCATGTATGAATGTCATTTTGCACCTAGAGATAGATATAAAAAATTGTGAGGCTAAGTTCGTTAATGGTGTATGTAGGTCAAAGGTCAAGGTCACAGCGATTTTTTGAAAAAATAACGTAAAACGCGCATATCTCCGTTAATATTAGAGCTAGAGACGTCGGATCAGTTTCATAACGTGCTACTAGATACGGCGCAACTTTCATACATTGTCCACTTTTTGACGCGTCACACTCATTTTCGAGGAAAACGTCATTTTATGTTTTTCGAAAAACGCAAAATATGACCTTGAACGGCTTTTCTATAGTTTGACCCATTTCGGTTGAAGATATCGCTCTATGCCTCTAACACGTCATAGAAATATGGATGGCAATGAGTTTTGTGAAATCGGAGATTTCGCGGATACGCGCTATGACGTCATGGTGACGTCACTTCCGGTACATTAAAAAAATCGCCAAAAATCGGAAAAAAATCACAAAAAAATTTGTGTGGACTCATCTTGCGTCAAATGTGGTCCTATGTTTGCTTGTAACATAAAAACGGTATGTTCCTATCTTACTTCCGATTCTAGAGCTGGCGCAAAATTCTCTATGGGAATCTCCATGTTAAAAACCTCAATCCTTTATCATTACAGTCACATTTTGTCGCATAATTCAGAAGTGCCTTTTTCAAACAGTACAAAAAAAAATTACGTACTGTAAGACGGTACCCAGCAGAGGTTATCCATTGCCTGTGTGATTCGACCCGGAAATGACGTCACAGGAAATTGTCAAATATTTCCCCATTGTGAAAGATAGGGATTTTTGGCGTTTGCAGGGGATCCCACGGGCGTCCTATTAAAGCCATCGCTCTATGCTTTCAGTTGTAGATGGATACTAGTGGGATGAGCCATTACCTATCAACACGGCGATATAGCCCTGTAACTTTTTGGTATATAGTCGAACGCGTTTAACATGAGACCCTATGGAGATAATCAAACTTACTTCAATATGACGTACTTACGGTTGAGCGATTTCACTTCGCTTTACCACAGTGCTAGATGTGGATGAGTATAAGAGACTCAGGGTAGGCTGACGGCAAACGTTAGTCTCAGTTTCATTTCCATGGCAACCGAAGATTTTCCTAATGATAAAGTATACAAATTCCCTCTAATTTGGAAAATTCGTCAAAAATCGAAAAAACTAGCTAGACCTTCGATCTTTCCGTATAATGGTAGGGAAGATATGTCTCCAGATTACTATTGGCAGTAAAGCATTATTATCTTTTACATCTTATCTGCAGAGTCTTTTCTTCGTCTGCTCGCTTTTCACTTATCCGTAATGGTGAAGAATAGCAATTTTCGGTAATTAGGTGAAGCTATATCTGAAGAACTAACAGACCTACCGCGGTTCTAATCAACGTTTTGGATTGAGGACATAAATATCTGTGTCTAGATATTTGGACGTTGCCGTGCGTCATGCCATGACGTCACCATGACGTCATGACGTCATAATTTGATAACGTTTATTATTCAACTATTATACCTCATAGCGACTACCGGTTGATTTGACGCTGTACCTTATATCAAGGCACAACTGCTGCAATGCGTAACTTTTTTTGCGGTACCAAAACGTGTGCGTCAAAAATGTCATAGCTAACGTGCTCCTAAGAAATGTTGGGTTTGCTTTATTTTCAACCAATTAGGCAATAGCTGTCATAACCCGAGTTGATAAGTAGGTATATTAAAGAAATAGAAGCCATCTTGAGCATTTTCGCGAACGTCAAATGACGTCACGATGACGTATTATTAGATAAAAAGTAAAATTCGTAGCGCCATTCATAATGAGTCGAGCAATCGCTCTTGAGAACGAAATTTCATGTTCACTTAAACTCTAATATAGCATTAAATTGGCGAGCGGAAGATACGTTACACGACGCGATCCTCACGTCACCGACACAAAGAACGTTAATATCGGTTAATTGCTCATTGCACATTGCTCAAAATAGAGCCTGCGTTGCGTACGTTTTCGGATGAATGCGCTATTTGGCTCAAATTTCCCGTTATGCGCGCTGTTTAGCCCGAATTGTCCCCATATAGGCGCTGTTTATCCAGCATTGCCCTCATATATGCGCTGTTCAGCTCAAATGACCGGATATATTCGCTATTTAGCCCAAATTGCCCGTTATACGCGCTGTTTAACCCAAATTGCCCTTTAGATTCCCAGTGCACATCAAATTCCCTGTTATACTTGCTATTTAGCCCAAATTGCCCGTTATGTCCGATATTTAGCTCAAATTGCCCGCCGAAAGCTCTAATTGTCGAACTAAAAGCTCCATTTTGCCAACAGAAAGCTCCATTTTGCCACCAGAAAGCTCCATTTTGCCACCAGGAAGCGCTATTTTGTCAACAGAAAGCTCCATTTTGCCAACATAAAGCGCTATTTTGTCAACAGAAATCTCCATTTTGCCAACGGAAAGCTCCATTTTACCAACATAAATCTCTATTCTATTTTGTCAACAGAAAGCTCTATTGGGCATCAGTTGCTCTCCAAAGCCGCCAACTATGCTGAATTGCCCTCTGAAGGCTATATTTGGCCCGCCGAAAGCTCTATATATTGACCTCAAATTATGCCTTAAAAGCTCTATTTGGGCCAAATTGTATGTGTAATGGCCTACTTAGCCAAATTTACTCACTAAAACTCTATTTTGCCCGCTGAAACCTTTATTTGACCCAAATTGTCAACTGAATGCACTAATTGACCCCTGATATCCCAATTTGACCCTCAGATCCAGATTTGACCCTTCAGATCCAGATTTAATCCCTCAGATCCAGATTTGACCTCTCGGATCCAGATTTGACCTCTCAGATCCAGAGTGACCCCTCAGATCCAGATTTGACCCTCAGATCCAGATTTGACCCTTCAGATCCAGATTTGATCCCTCAGATCCAGATTTGACCTCTCAGATCCAGATTGACCCCTCAGATCCAGATTTGACCCTCGGATCCAGATTTGACCCTTCAGATCCAGATTTGATCCCTCAGATCCAGATTTGACCTCTCAGATCCAGATTGACCCCTCAGATCCAGATGTGACCCTCAGATCCAGATTTGACCCTTCAGATCCAGATTTGATCCCTCAGATCCAGATTTGACCCTCGGATCCAGATTTGACCCTTCAGATCCAGATTTGATCACTCAGATTCAGATTTGACCTCTCAGATCCAGATTGACCCCTCAGATCCAGATTTGATCCATCTGATCCAGATTTGACCTCTTAGATCCATATTGACCCCTCAGATCCAGATTTGACCCTCAGATCCAGATTTGATCCTTCAGATCCAGATTGGACCTCTCAGATCCAGATTTGACCTCTCAGATCCATATTGACCCCTCAGATCCAGATTTGACCCTCAGATCCAGATTTTATCCATCTGGTCCAGATTTGACCTCTTAGATCCAGAATTGACCTCTCAGATCCAGATTGATCCCTCAGATCCAGATATCATTCACAGACGCCTATTTTGCCTCTCAGATCCAGATTGACCTCTCAGCTCCCCATTCGACCTGGACATCCACATTTGCCCTCTCAGATCCCGAGTAGTCATCTGGCATCCCCACTAGACCCGTCAGACCCAGATTTAATCTGTCGGATCCAGATCGGACTCATATGATTCTTATTGACTCCCTCATAACCTGATGGAAGCCGCCAGATAGAGATTTGACAACTAGGATGCAGATTGACCCATCGCATCCCTATTTGACCTTCAAATCCCGATTGGACCGTGGTGATCCTGATTGAACATTGCTAATCCAGAGTGAACCCAACGAAACCAGCTTTGACCCGTCGTATACCAATGTGTCCCACGGATCCCATTTCGAACCGTCGAATTCGACCCTGCACATCTCGATTTGTCCCACACAACCCTGATTGACCCATCAGATCCCTATTGGTCCCACGAATCCTGATTAGAGCTCCCGCATCCCTATTCGAACACCCTGCGGACCCCCACTTGCGGAAGATTTGTTTTTTTGTATGTTTGTCATTAGGATAGAGGGCGCATGGTAACAGTTACGGTTGTCAGACTTAGCATAGTGATAGATATTTGAAATAGCTCGGCTAAGTTCGTTATTGGCATATGTAGGTCAAAGGTCAAGGTCACAGCGATTTTTTGAAAAAAAGTTAAGAACGCCTTTATCTCCGTTAATATTACACCTAGAGAGTTCGGGTAAGTTTCATCATGTGCTGCTATTCAAGACGCATCTTTCAGCTATTGACCACTTTTTGACGCGTTACACTCGTTTTCGAGCTACATGACGTTTTATGTTTTCTGAAAAACGCAAAAGATGACCTTGAGCCGTTTTTCTGCGGTTTCACCAATTTAAATTAAAGATATCACTCTGGTATTCCGGCCTGCCATAGAAATATGAGTGAGAATAGCCTCTGTGAAATCTGAGATTTTTCGGATACGTCATATGACGTCACGATGACGTCACTTTCGGTACATTAAAAAAATCGTCAAAAATCGGCAAAAAATGATAAAAAATCGAAAGTGGCGTCATTTTGTAGGAAATGGGGTCCGATGTTTGTCTGCATCATAAAAATAGTATGTTCCTATCTTACTTCCGGTTCCAGGGGTAACGGCAATTCCCTATGGGACCTCCAATGTTAAAGCCCTCAATCTCTCAGGCTGGGGAAATTTGTTCGCCCCGTATTTCATCGGTGCCTTCATCAAACAGTTTCGGGATTTTTCCTTTGGTTAAACATGGTACCCAGTAGCGACGATCCTTATTAGATGGAATTCGGACAAGAACTGACGTCACAGGATTTTTTTGAAATTTTCCCCATTGTGAAAGATAGGGATTTTTGGGGCTTGCAGGGGCACCCACGAGCGTCCTATTAAAGCCATCGCTCTATACTTGCAGTTGTAGAAGGATAGTAGTAGGATGTACCATTAACTATAAGCACGGCGACATAGCTCTGTAACTTTTTGGTATATAGTCGAACGCGTTTAACATGGGACCCTATGGAGATAATCAAACTTCCTTCAATATGACATACTTCCGTTTGAGCGATTTCACTTTGCTTTACCACGGTGCGAGATGTGGACGAGCACAAGAGACTCGGGGTAGGTTGACGGCAAACGCGTGTCTCAGTCTCGTTTCCATGGAAACCGAAGATTTTTCCAATGATAAAGTATACAAATTCCCTCTAATTTAGAAAATTCGTCAAAAATCGGAAAAACTAGCTAGACCTTCGATCGTTGCGTATAATGGTAGGGAAGATATGTCTCCAGATTGCTATTGGCAGTAAAGCAGTATTATCCTTTACATCTTAGCTGCAAAGTCCTTTCTTCGTCTGCTCGTTTTTCACTTATCAGTAATGGTGAAGAATAGCAATTTTCGGTCATTAGGTGAAGCTATATCTGAAGAACTAACAGATCTACCGCCGTTCTAATCAACGTTTTGGATTGAGGGCATACATGTTTGTGTTTAGATATTTGGACGTTGCCGTGCGTCATGCCATGACGTCACCATAACGTGATGACGTCATAATTTTATAACCTTTATTACTCAACTATTATACCTCGTAGCGACTACCGGTTGATTTGACACTGTACCTTATATCAAGAGACAACTGCTGCGATGCATAACTTTTTTTGCGGTACCAAAAACGTGTGCGTAAAAAATGACGTCATAGCTAACGTGCACCTAAGAAATGTTGGGTTTGCTTCATTTTCAGCCTCTTTGGCAATAGCTGTCATAACCCGAGTTGATAAGTAGGTATATTCAAGAAATAGAAGCCATCTTGAGCATTTTCGCGAACGTCAAATGACGTCACGATGACGTATTATTAGATAAAAAGTAAAATTCGTAGCGCCATTCATAATGAGTCGAGCAATCGCTCTTGAGAACGAAATTTCATGTGCACTTAAACTCTAATATAGCATTAAATTGGCGAGCGGAAGATGCCTTACACGACGCGATCCTCACGTCACCGGCACAAACAACGGTTTTACCTGTAATTCCGTTAATATCTGTTAATGCTCATTGCACATTGCTCAAAATAGAGCCTGCGGTGCGCACGTTGTCGGATGAATGCGCTATTTGGCTCAAATGTCCCGTTATACGCTCTGTTTAGCCCGAATTGTCCCCCGTATAGGCGCTGTTTATCCAAAATTGCCCCCTATATGCGCTGTTCAGCTCAAATGGCCGGGTATATTCGCTATTTAGCCCAAATTGCCCGTTATACGCGCTGTTTAACCCAAATTGCCCGTTAGATGCCCAGTGTACCTCAAATTCCCGGTTATACTTGCTATTTAGCCCAAATTGCCCGTTATGTCCGATATTTAGCTCAAATTGCCCGCCGAAAGCTCTAATTTTCGAACTAAAAGCTTCATTTTGCCAACAGAAAGCTCCATTTTGCCACCAGAAAGCGCTATTTTATCGACAGAAAGCTCCATTTTGCCAACAGAAAGCGCTATTTTGTCAACAGAACGCTCCATTTTATCAACAGAAAGCTCCATTTTGCCAACAGGAAGCGCTATTTTGTCAACAGAACGCTCCATTTTGTCAACAGAAAGCTCCATTTTGCCAACAGAAAGCGCTATTTTATCAACAGGAAGCTTCATTTTTTTCCAACAGAACGCGCTATTTTGTCAACAGAAAGCTCCATTTTGTCGACAGAAAGCTCCATTGCCGCCAGAAAGCTCCATTTTGTCAACAGAAAGCTCCATTGTGCCCACAGAAAGCGTTATTTTATCAACAGAAAGCTCGAGTTTGCCACCAGAAAGCGCTATTTTGTCAACAGAAAGCTCCATTTTGCCCACAGAAGGCGCTATTTTATCAACATAAAGCTCCATTTTGCCCACAGAAAGCGCTATTTTATCTGCAGAAAGCTCCATTTTGCCACCAGAAAGCTCCATCTTGCCTACAGAAAACGCTATTTTGTCAACAGAAAGCTCCATTTTGCCAACGGAAAGCTCCATTTTACCAACATAAATCTCTATTCTATTTTGTCAACAGAAAGCTCTATTGGACATCAGTTGCTCTCCAAAGCCGCCAACTATGCTGAATTGCCCTCTGAAGGCTATATTTGGCCCGCCGAAAGCTCTATATATTGACCTCAAATTATGCCTTAAAAGCTCTATTTGGGCCAAATTGTATGTGTAATGGCCTACTTAGCCAAATGTACTCACTAAAACTCTATTGTGCCCGCTGAAACCTTTATTTGACCCAAATTGTCAACTGAATGCACTAATTGACCCCTGTGATCCCAATTTGACCCTCAGATCCAGATTTGACCCTTCAGATCCAGATTTGATCCCTCAGATCCAGATTTGACCTCTCGGATCCAGATTTGACCTCTCAGATCCAGATTGACCCCTCAGATCCAGATTTGACCCTCAGATCCAGATTTGACCCTTCAGATCCAGATTTGATCCCTCAGATCCAGATTTGACCTCTCGGATCCAGATTTGACCTCTCAGATCCAGATTGACCCCTCAGATCCAGATTTGACCCTCAGATCCAGATTTGACCCTTCAGATCCAGATTTGATCCCTCAGATCCAGATTTGACCTCTCAGATCCGGATTGACCCCTCAGATCCAGATTTAACCCTCAGATCCAGATTTGACCCTTCAGATCCAGATTTGATCCCTCAGATCCAGATTTGACCGTCGGATCCAGATTTGACCCTTCAGATCCAGATTTGATCTCTCAGATCCAGATTTGACCGTCGGATCCAGATTTGACCCTTCAGATCCAGATTTGATCCCTCAGATCCAGATTTGACCTCTCAGATCCAGAATTGACCTCTCAGATCCAGATTGATCCCTCAGATCCAGATTTGATCCATCAGATCCAGATTTGACCTCTTAGATCCATATTGACCCCTCAGATCCAGATTTGACCCTCAGATCCAGATTTGATCCTTCAGATCCAGATTGGACCTCTCAGATCCAGATTTGACCTCTCAGATCCATATTGACCCCTCAGATCCAGATTTGACCCTCAGATCCAGATTTGATCCTTCAGATCCCCATTGGACCTCTCAGATCCAGAATTGACCTCTCAGATCCAGATTGATCCCTCAGATCCAGATATCATTCACAGACGCCTATTTTGCCTCTCAGATCCAGATTGACCTCTCAGCTCCCCATTCGACCTGGACATCCACATTTGCCCTCTCAGATCCCGAGTAGTCATCTGGCATCCCCACTAGACCCGTCAGACCCAGATTTAATCTGTCGGATCCAGATTGGACTCATACGATTCTTATTGACTCCCTCATAACCTGATGGAAGCCGCCAGATAGAGATTTGACAACTAGGATGCAGGTTGACCCGTCGCATCCCTATTTGACCTTCAAATCCCGATTGGACCTTGGTGATCCTGATTGAACATTGCTAATCCAGATTGAACCCAACGAAACCAGCTTTGATCCGTCGTATACCAATGTGTCCCACGGATCCCGTTTCGAACCGTCGAATTCGACCCTGCACATCTCGATTTGTCCCACACAACCCTAATCGACCCATCAGATCCCTATTGGTCCCACGAATCCTGATTAGAGCTCCCGCATCCCTATTCGAAGACCCTGCGGACCGCCACTTGCGGAGGACAGTCCAAGGCATCATCGATACACGCCTGATCACTTCAGGGGGGTGACTTTGTTTAGTCCTCAAAAGAATGACCAGGGGCCACGGTACTGTCATTCCAACACATACCCCTAGGAAATCCGGAAACAAAATTTGGGGAAAATTTCACAAAAATGTCATGCAGCGGCAACGTAAGAGACGACCTCGGGCAACAATACACACCATTTGGGCCACTAACTTTTTACTTATTTTTTTTTTTTTTAAGTCCACACTAGGTCGGCACGAGCATTTGTAATACCATTCACTCAAGCCGCTCACCTAATTCCGAGGCCCCGTCTTGACCTCAAAACCACGCTATCATATTCAATGTAAAGTTCAAGCCAGGGGACCGAGCATATGTACTCAATGTACCGGAATCTAGAAATGGCCCTCATTCCCTTAATAATCATCGTGGAGGGTCGCGGTTTGGATCACCATGTTCAGAAAGACACGCTCTTTGACCCAACGTCCATTTTCGTCATTATCGTTTGCTTAATAGCGACGCTAGAGAGTCGGGACTGGTTTCGAAGGACGGGCAAACGTCGACTTTGGTTGGGAATCCGCATTCGCTTCTAGCCTAGCACGCTTAATTTTGACGCTAGAGGGCTCCGTAATTTAGCAATGACGAGTCCGAGAACAGGTATTAGGGCGGGACCAAGCACACGTAGAAAGTCGGGATTTGGCCGAATTCACTCAAAATGGCGCCCTCTATCTGGGAAAACAGCCCGCGTTGAACAGCAGCCGTTAGATTGTGCTATTCCAGCATCCGCATCGTAGAGGTCCAATTTGGGCCAAAATGCGCTTTCAGCGAGCCCAATACGGCTATCAGTGGGCAGTGTGGGCTAGAACGCCTTCGGATATTGGCATTATTGATCCCAAATTGGCCATTTTGGCCATATTTAGCCCAAATTGGCCGCTGAAGGCCGTAATTATTCCAATTCGCCCGTTTATAGCGCTATTTAGCCCACGTTGTTCGTTCAAGGAGCTGTTTAACCAAATATGCCCACTGAAGGCATCATGTAGTCAGCACGAGGCAAAATCAGCTTATAGTATATGTGTTTCTGCATGTCATCGCCTGTACCATATTTTCGGCGCATGAGCGGTGATCTGAAGATGAAGTAACTTCTGTCAGTACCTCAGCCTACGGCTGTCTTGTTTCATTTATTTCCAGGCCACTTTAATGTACTTGCTGAGAAATTACATGGGTCAATGGGAATTTAGACATTTTCGTTTTGCGACACAATACGATATGATATTTGTTCACCATAAGGCATGGAGCGCTTTCCATAATCAGTAGCGGATCCAGACGCATAGATCTGTGTTATGTTATTTTTGCGCCACTGTTTTTCAGGTTCGCTGCGACAGTGGAATCACCGAGGGAAGTGAAATCAGTATCTACTACGACGCCATGATTTGCAAAGTAGGTCGTCTGTCCGTCATTCCATATCATCCCGTGGTCTAGTCTGCTAGGCCAGCCGAAGCGGCCGGTGCGTGGTTCAAACCTCACCTGTGCTCATCCCGTGGTCTAGTGTGTAGCGCGTTCGGCTATTGTGGGGTGTGCTCTGCTAGGGCAGCCCAAGCGGCCGGTGCGTGGTTCGAGCCTCACCTGTACCAATGTTAATAACATGTCCTAGATACAGTGCGGAGGCCTGCCTAACTCAGTAGGTAAGCGGGGTGAGCTGTAAACCAACAGGCCTTGGGTTCGATCCCTAACATCTCCATCGGCTGCCTGTGTCCTTCAGTCTCACCAATCTCATTATTACCGCTACAGTAGCATTTTAATGCGCTTAACATTCGAAATCTACATAGTGTCTTTTCGAATTATTTACTAATCATTTATACTGACACTTAATAACATTACGGTAGGTAGCCATGCCTTAAGGTTGACTTGTATAGTCATTGGTCGTAAGGAAGCTTGCATGGTCGAGTGTCATGTACGTTCCTAAACACTCATGCGAAGGTAAAGCTCGTTTCGTCGGACCTTCGAACCTCTCATAACCTAAGGTACTTCGTACGATTGATTATAACCATAGACGTACGAAGAGAGTACGAAGGCTCCGTGAAACGTTCGTACGATTTGTCGTACGACCCTTCCGTATATGCACCACGTGTAACGTACGGTGTGAAGGTTTCGTCCCAGAACAGGTGGCGTAATAATGTGTTTTATTTCTAGCTTGTTAGCTATGGCAACACGCGTGACGCAGCCTTGGCCACCATGGCGAAGGCTCTCGACTCCTACGTCATTCGAGGTTAGACATCATGGCAACACCATTTTGTTTTTCGTGAAAAGCTACCCGACTGTATTATATATAGATATCGCTAGCAATGATGGTTCACGTGTGGTGGGTTATATATGACATTATTATGACTTTAAGTGGGCATGGGCCACCTGACCCAGTGCGGTGACAACTCACATCACGTGGCACAGCGCATGGGGCTCGTCATGGGGGGGCGGGGGGTACGGTCGCGAAGCTCTCGGAGGGATAGGTGGTAGCGATCTACTAGGAAATTAGGGCACGTAATTTCGCGTATCAATTTATATGTTAGATATGTCTTAATATAAATTATTGTTAGTAGTATTTATTTTTTTGTAAATGGATTGATTTTTTTGTAAATGTAGATCTACCTATTTTTTTTGTAAATGGATTTATTTCCTTCTATTACGGCATAGTGAAAGGCACGCCACTTTGCAACCTGGTGACCGGCACCATCGTTTACAAAGTCATTGCCGATAGTGTAACATGCATGTGTTCATCTGAGTGTTTGTTTTGTTAGGCGTGACCAACAACATTGCCATGTTGAGGGACATCATCGTGGAGCCGAGGTTTGTGAGCGGCGACATCACCACGAAGTACCTGCCAGAGGTCTACCCCGACGGCTTCAAGGGTTCGTTCCACCCAGAACGCCACTTCACACTCCTGAACACCGACCCTGTATAATAACTCGCGATAGAAACGTCTCGTCTCCCGGCATAACATGAGCGAAATGGACCGCGGATCAATAGGTCCTGGGTCTGAATCCTGGCCCGGACGTCTAATCCGGGGCGTGCTTCATCCATTCATCATTCGTCCCGGGAGGTTCCATGTTTAGCCATTGTGTGCACAAACACGGCCTAAAACACCAATTCCATTCATTCATTCGCCCACTGAGTAATACTAGTAAAACCCTGACGTGTATTCAGTCTTACCAATGCTATTTTTCTGGTGTATTGGCTGTTATATCTGGTTCGATCCCTCTGAATGCGGAAGCCCCCCTTGCTCAGTTGGTAAGCAGGCTGAGCTGCAGATTAGAAGATCGTGGGTTCCAGCGCGGACACCTGGGTCTGGGGCAAGTTTCATCATATCCGATTGCATTTTCCCGGAATATTATTTCCCCCAATATTTCCATTATCGAGGCTGATTTCAGTGTGTAGTGCGTTGTCTGCCGAATGATATTCCAGCTATGTCGTTTGCTTTTATTGGTCGCTGCCATTCGACTTGCAGGCACGACACTTTCTCCGACCCAGGAGAAAACTATGATGGCTCTGGCCTGCGTCGTCAACGCCAAGGATAACATCAAATCTCGCAGCTTCTACAGCGCTGAAGGGTAAGACATGTAGTCAGTGGTTCTACAGCCCTGAAGGGTAAGACATGTAGCCAGTGGTTCTACAGCCCTGAAGGGTAAGACATGTAGTCAGTGGTTCTACAGTCCTGAAGGGTAAGACATGTAGTCAGGTGTTCTACAGCCCTGAAAGGTAAGACATGCAGTCAAGTGTTCTACAGTCCTGAAAGGTAGGACGTGTAGCTAGTGTATATTGTGCCAGTGTTTGTTTTTTATGCTAATGTAGCGACTGACTGTAAGTCTACGAGCAACGGAAGTAAATGTTATGCCGGGATTATTTGAGTGCAGCTTACAGGGCAATTTATGTTTCAGTCCATGTTATAAAAGCTTGAAATATATTAATGATAAATTCAACTTCGGTTTTCGGTCAGGCAATGTAATCCGGATATTTTGCATCAATTGAAGTGAACTTATGCACTGGTCTGTTTGTCCAGGGCGGCCCTTGAGATTCCTGTTCCCTCGGAATGGTCCCTTCAGGCAGCTTGCAACGGTGACGTCAAGCCAGTGGCGGTCAGAAAGCAGGGTCACGTGTACGAGGTACGTCCGTGACCTTCACCTTGGAGACTGTTACAACACGTGCTCTGGTGATGTTAAAGTGTGTCACTCTTATGCTACTTATGTTTACGTGGATGCCACAGGCTCAAGAAGAATCGCAGTCATATTTCACATTGATGCATTGATACTGTTTTACTTTGTCACAGTGTGAATTATTTGCTCACGGTTCACTTTGTTATTTATATAGAAGCAAAACATATATTAATGTGTTTCAATAGTTAATGATTTCTTCTGGGAGCCTTGGATCTAAGCGCCATTTGGAAATTCTCCAGTCTGTTGTCGAGGGCGTTTATTGTCCTCGTGGTTAAGTGCTGTCTGTTGTCGAGGGCGTTTATTGTCCTCGTGGTTAAGTGCTGCCTGTTGTCGAGGGCGTTTATTGTCCTCGTGGTTAAGTGCTGTCTGTTGTCGAGGGCGTTTATTGTGCTAGTGGTTAAGTGCTGTCTGTTTTCGAGGGCGTTTATTGTCCTCGTGGTTAAGTGCTGTCTGTTATCGAGGGCGTTTATTGTCCTCGTGGTTAAGTGCCGTCTGTTATCGAGGGCGTTTATTGTCCTCGTGGTTAAGTGCTGTTCCCCAGTCTGTTGTCGAGGGCGTTTATTGTCCTCGTGGTTAAGTGTTGTTCCCCAGTCTGTTGTCGAGGGCGTTTATTGCCAACGTGGTTAACTGTTGTTCGCCAGTCTGTTGTCGAGGGCGTTTATTGTCCTCGTGGTTAAATGCTGTTCCCCAGTCTGTTGTCGAGGGCGTTTATTGTCCTCGTGGTTAAGTGCTGTTCAAGCCAATGAACAGAGAATATGAGTCTCAAAGTCGAACATGAGTGGTGAAGGTATTCACCTCTACTCTTTGGGGCGTTATAAATCGGAATGTAACCGAGTACACACACAAGCAGAATATGAGCTACAGTTGTTTTGGCGTGGCACCAATTGTTTAATATTTGTATATTTGCTGCCCGTGCAGGTTGATATCGACGGTCAAAGGTTGGATGTCGAAGACAACTTCAAGCTGACTACTCCGGTCATCAATGCCGTTATAAATGGCAACACCGAGATCTTTCAGGTAAGAAAGGAGGCAGAAATATGTCTTATCTTACTGAACAATCTTTATCTTATCTCTAAAGTGACTACAACATTTTCATATTAGAAATATAGCTGTAATCTGCTGATGGTGAATAACCCGAAATCGTCATTTGTGGCTTTTGTTTGCAGTTGCGAGGTCGCCATGTGGGTCATATTAAGATGCAGTACAAGGGAACAGTGGTTAGTATGCATCAGTAACACTGATGGGATGTTAAAAATATTACAGCCGTGCCTGTGTGCGTATTCATGCTTACGGTAGATGGACCAGCTCTCGTGTTCGATACTGTATCTCTACACGACATGAGGAGATGTGTGTCTTACTCCGTGTCACATATATACCTTTTAGAAATCAATTACATTTTAGAAAAACTGATATTTTAGAAGAAAAAAATTACATTTTAGAAAAACAATTACATTTTAGAAAAACTGACATTTTAGAAAAACAATGACCTGTTAGAAAAACACTTACCCAAGAAAAAAAAAATAATTATAATTATAGAAAAGCTATTAATCATGCTAAAGTCGACTACAGGTTAGAAATTATCCCAGAATTAATATGTGTTCCATTCTGTAACTTGCAGTTTGAAGTACAAGTACTAGAGCAGAGGATGGCGGAGTACATGAAATACATGCCACCGAAACACGTGACTGACTACAGTTCGGTTGTCATGGCACCCATGCCTGGCGTCGTCAAGTCTGTGGCGGTCACCGTAGGGCAATCTGTAAGTGGGCAGCGGCCTCGTTTTTAATATAAGCCGACTTGCGTGTGGATGTACAGTGTGTATACCGTTATTAAGACGGAAATTTTCAATTTTCGTCTTATGTCGGTGTGTTCCGTTGGTCTGTCTGTGTGTGTGTGCGTCAGTCTGTCACGTAACGCATTTTCTTTCGAATGCCTTAATATATCGACTTCAAAATTCACAAAAAGATGCGGAATGGCAATCGTCAGTCCAAGTTCGTAGATGGGCCAGGTAGGTCAAAGGTCAAAGTCACAGGAACGTATTTGGCTTATAAGTACCTTCGATATTGTGCAAATCACCCAAATCGTTTTTCTGCTAAAAATTCCCAAAGTTTAACATGGGACCCTACAGGAGCATTTTGGCGGGAAATGGCATTCTCAATTTCACCATCAAGGGGACAAGTCAGACAAACGACACCTTGCTTGAAACATGCCATTAGTATTTGGGCGCGAAGTTCTATATTGATCAAAGTCACGCTTCCGAGGTCCAGGTCACGAAACCTGTTTTACCGCGTCACTCCGTGGTTGTAAACTAGATTAAAAGAAATGGCTATAGAATTGCCGCAGGATGGTTAGTTTGTCCGCTAGAGCGCTCGTAAGAAACGCTCCCATTATGAGACCGGCACTCTCCCGGGTTGTTTAATAGCGACGCTAGAGAGTCGGGACTGCTTGCAAAAGACGGGCAAACGTCGACTTGGGTATATAATCCGCAATCGCTTTTAGCCTATCACGCTTAGTTTCGCCGCTAGGGGGCTCCATAATTCAGCAATAAAGAGTCTGAGAACAGGGATTAGGGCGTGCCCAAGCACACGTAGAAAGTCGGGATTTGGAAGTATTCACTTGAAATGGCGCGCCTACAACTCGTAGAGAGTGGCGATGGGTCATATGGTCGTGTGTGTGGAGGCCGTTGACGTGGGAGCGTACATCTGATACATGTACAGGTGTATGTGTATTAATTAATGGCTCTGCTACAGGTCGGCGAGGGCCAGGAGGTCTGTGTGCTGGAGGCCGTTGACGTGGGAGCGTACATCTGATACATGTACAGGTGTATGTGTATTAATTAATGGCTCTGCTACAGGTCGGCGAGGGCCAGGAGGTCTGTGTGCTGGAGGCCGTTGACGTGGGAGCGTACATCTGATACATGTACAGGTGTATGTGTATTAATTAATGGCTCTGCTACAGGTCGGCGAGGGCCAGGAGGTCTGTGTGCTGGAGGCCATGAAGATGCAGAACAGCATGGTGGCGGCCAAGACTGGAAAGGTACCCCTTCTCCCCCCCTACCATCTCCTACGCCTCCCCAAGTCTCATGATACCGCGACACTGTTACTGTGGTGACAACGTCAAAGTTGTGTCTACTTATCGTCCAAATTCCGCGACCATAAGCATCAGAAGCGTGACGTACGTATGACGTCAACATAATGGCCCAGTTTGTATCTTTACGGGGAGCTTTACTACGCTGTATGAGATTTCCTGTTTGTATTTATACGACATGGGTAAATATTTGGGTTAAATACACAGTAAACTGCCTAACCACTAATCCTCTATATCTTTAGGTTGTGAAGGTCAACGTGAAAGCTGGAGAGACCGTCAGTGAGGATGACGTGCTGGTCGAGTTGGAGTGAATCCCCATGGCAACCGTCGCTATGGAAACCGAAGATAATCCGGTCTCCCGTGGCGTACCATTGTTAGACTTTGAGCCGTTAGCCGTTCCTGCAGTGTGGCACTTCTTTGATTGCTCGCGACTCGCGCTGGAAACGTAGTCAATACTTGTGTGCAGTAGGAGAAAGGAATTACTTTGAAGTTGAGGTCTTGTTGGAGGGCTTATAGGAAAGAATTGTGCCATGCGGTGCGCTTTCTGCGTTTAACGCTTGATAAATATTCAGCAGCGAATAAGATTAAATCCTACAGATGTAAACTTTCCCTAATAAAAATTAAATGGCTTTGATTCACTGATATTTATTTTGATATACCATAACATAACTGGTAACATATAGTGATGTGAACAGTAAGCGCTTATGAGCGCGAAACCCAATCATAGGGATAACCTACATTCTCATCGAAGTACTTCTTACTAGATCGTTCGATTTATGAACAAGACGATTACAAGTGAAGAATTGGAACAGTTTTTGGCCGTAAACGCGGCGTCCTCCTCTTCTGGATACCGTCCTCCGTTCCTGTTCGGCTCCCCACAACGCGTCATCAGGTTATATCAATATATATGTTGTCCGCTCCGGTGCTTACACTTGTCCCACGCATGTACATAGTTTATTTTCTTACGCTTGTCCTGAGGTATGCTTGCGTCTGTAGTATCTGTTGTGGGCGCTAAGTATCGCAGTGACTCGGCATAAAGATTCTTTCATCGTTCTTAGCCGTCGGGGGGTAACCACGTGTTCACCATTCAGGCGACGTAGCGTTTACAAATTATTTAGGATGTTTCATCTGTCAGCAATTACTAGAATTTTCCCTCTGGCTCAGAAAAAAATCCATTCCCGCTTGTCCGTTTGAGTACGAATGTAAGTGAAGAGGGTATCTGCGCATGAACGTCATTCTCGAAGGTGTTGCACGGAAATGATTGGATCGTACGAGAAATGGCTATTGTGTTTGTCACTACCTAGGGGGCGCTCCGCCAGGGTCATGGAGTAATTGATAAAGGGCGAAACCTGGCGGGCGTTAGATGTGTGTGAAGGCTGGAATATTGAATACTCACCAAGATGTAGTCAATAAGTTAGCTGCCTCGGGAGTCGCGATCTTCCTGCTTTAAGCTCTACTATCACAGGTCAAATCTCTCTGTCGCGGTGTTCGTTGGTTGCCCAGCCAGCATGCGTGATAATATTATAGATGTATGCAGGCAATTTGTACATGCTTGGCTCATCGAAGTTATGGTCCTCTGTTTGCATTGCTAATGTTGTGTATGTTACCTTATATGTACCACGTCTACAAACATTGTCTTTACCAACACCAGTAGTCGAACAGGTACTGCTGCCGGATTTCTTGTATAAAAGAAAACTGCTCATCATCTACAATCGAGCATTAAAGCGTATCGAAAGTATGGGATTAGGGGAGAATATATCGATAATTTGGGATTAAGTCATTGAGTAATAGTGTGTCTCACTGTGGGATAAAGGCAATGTCGACATGCTGGTATAATTAAGCGGGAAGTGCCAGACTCGATAATCTGAGATCAAGGATGAAGTTTGTCGATCACCTTTAGGATTAAGGAACTGCCAATAGAAATAGTCTGGGACTGAGAAAATGTTGATAGTCTGGTATAATTATGAAACACCTGACAGTATCTGACATTAACAAAGTTGTCGAGAAAATAATATAAGATGAATATTATCGATAAATCTGATATTATTATGAAAAACGTGGTATTAATTGTTGGCCGTGTCTGGTTCATAGAGTAAATTGCTTTGTTCACTCGGTATTTACGCTTATATAAATCTTCCCTTATGCTGATGTCACAATTATGTGAGCTATGAACAAGTTTATGGGTACCACGTGGTCACCTGGCGTAGTGAATGCTGTATCGCCATGTTTATATGACGATCTATCCATGGATGTTTTTAGTGTTATTGATGTGTAGATGGTATTACAGTTCACAGACCGCTGTGGATGGCGATGTCGTAGTATTGATAAGCGGTGCGGTGAAATTCACGCGGCTACGTCCATGTAGCCAAAAGGCTGGGCTAATAACTTGGGCAATCGGTTTAAAGGTGCCATATATGTGTGCCATAACAACGTATGCGGCTCACCTACATACATGGTGCATTGGTCTGGAAGTAGAGTCCTGTGAATTGTTACCAGGGTGACAGTGGTTCGTCTGTGGTGCGGGATTGTGGGTTTGCCGCTTGTTATTGCGCTCAATTAGAAGTCTAACGCGCCAGTACTCCCGCAAGTTACCCAGGTATTGGCGCCCATCTGAGCACAGACCGCGGGCCTTGACTTGTCTATCAGAAGCATCCTAGCCTGTATCAGAGATGATGTAAGGTGAATATAGCCAACTCCGCCGTATGTGGCCGTCATCCGCCCGTGGCGGGTAGGGAGCGGATGAACCAAATGCGAAAGTGTAGTAGGTAAAAGACACTGCCAGTAATATTATGTTATATTTGATACCGGGTAATAAAGGTCTTTGGCGTAGATTAATGGCGAGGGTATTCAAACAATTTTGACTCGAGTAGCCCGAAAAGTGTTTGGACCTGGCGCGCTTTCGTTGTCTATATGAGGGACCTTCGAATATTTCTGGACACAACACAGGGGTTAACTTCAGAGTAACTTGTACTCTTCTAAACAAGCCTGAGGAACTGGATTGCAATTATTGCCCTCCTCGGTAGAGGCAGCTCTGCCCTAACGACATCCACCTTTGGGAGATTGCGAAGATGAATGTCGTATTGCTAAACACCGAAGGCGAAGCGCTTCTATTATTGTCGAACTTGTTATCAGCGATACACGTTGCCAATAGAATACTTATCCTCGTGCAGGGGCCCCCGTTGACATAGCAGCGGCTGGTGGCAGTGGTTCAGTGCTAGCGACTGGCGTTTCTGCCCTGTGTTTGTGGAGTAACATGGCAGAAAAAAAGGGCCTGTAGAGCTTGTTGTCTGTCCATTTGCGTTGAATAAAACCTACTTGATGTATGTCGCCTGTGTTCCTTCGTCATCTGTTCTAGCCTCGTCTTCAGAGCTGGCCTACTTACCGCCCCCCCCCCCCCCCTCCTCTCAAAGATGTAGATATTTAACCTGCGCGGCCGTAGTATTTAGAAGCTGCACGTCTTGCACAGAGCGCGACATTAGGTAATCCCGTCCTTATCCACCCAAGCCCCATCAATTGGCTACCACCACACACTCTAATCTCCTTATGTGGACACCCCCCCCCCCATCCACCCGCCCACCCGCTCACATACCGATCCCCAGCCCTCTTCCAGGACAACACCCACCCCCCCCCCCCCCCCACCGGAGACAATTCCCTCTCTGACGATTTCCCCATCCGGACAACCCACCCGACAAAGGTAAACCCTCTCCTTTGGACACGACCGCCCCAAGTCTACAAACGGACAACGCACCCCCTTCCTTAGAGACCCCGTCAAAACCGTAGTGACGTCCCAACGCACCGTAATGTCACTCCACGGTGACGTCCAAACTTACTGTGATGCCACTCCATGGTAACGTCCCAACTCACCGTGATGTCACTCCATGGTGACGTCCCAACTTACTGTCATGTCACTCTATGATGAGGTAGCAACTCACCGTAATGTCACTCCATGGTGACGTCCCAAATCAGTGATGTCACTCCATGGTGACGTCCCAACTCACCGTGATGTCACACGTCTAACCCTAGCCTGGGCCCCGATGCGTCACACGTAAAACCCCAGCCTGGGCTCCGATGCTTCACAAGAGTCAGGTCCCAGCCTGGGGCCCGATGCGTCACAAAGGTCTGGACCCAGCCTGGGCCCCGATGCATCACGTGACTCTCGCCCCAACCTCTGCCCCAATGCTTCACAGGGGTCAAACTTTAGCCTGGGCCCCGATGCTTCGCAGGAGTCCGATCCCAGCCTGGGCCCCGATGCTTCACAAGAGTCTAACCGTAGACACTAGCTCAAAGAGTTTTCGAGTATCAATACTGAGAAAGTTGTGACCACTGAATGCCGACATGCGGGTTGATATCAAATATTTTAATAAATATCAAATATCTGTATGGCAGATTCTACTGTGCTTTCATAGGCTTTGATAGTGCTCCGCATTATCGATTGTTGTACAGTGATTAAAGCAAACATGCACGGTGAAAATATGACTGCTTCAAATTTGTACAGTAACTTCAAATCCTGCATGTGTACGACCCACCACTGGCCTGAAGCGTGTTTGGTTACCTTATGATCAGCGGAGTGTGAGGGCGCGGTATTTGTACCCAGAGCGCGGACGTATTAGCGAGCCGCCTCACCCCAGCCTTGCGAGCGAAGCGTTGTGCGTGCTTGTGGCCGAAGATTTGACTCATCCTCTGTCTATTACATGCAAATTTATCTCTATAACTTAAACGTATTCTTGGGCCCTCATTTCATCGTCACAGCCACTTTTCATTGCCAAAACAACGTCAATTCGCCAACAATTCATAGAAATGGCCTGACGTCACAAGTTTGGTGCGCATGCGTAGTAGGTGAAAATACGGAGCCTCGTTATCGCGCAGGTGAAAACATTGCCACGTGGTTATAAATCTGCATACACATCTCGTGTTTTGGTGTCTTTTGTACTAGTTTTGTTCCGTGGGTTTGCGTCTGATTTTCTTTCGTTGTGCTATGTCCTACAACTATTTGGAATCCCTACCTGGTGTAGTTAGTGCCAGATACCCAGAAAACTAAAAGTAGCTGACCTAAAGCCCAACGAAGCAACGGAGAAGTGGGTGACCGTCTTCTTGGGATGAAGCCTGTTGTTATGAGTAGACCCAAGGCATGCAAAAACTTAACGCAGAAACAAATTTATGTAGGTCAGAATGCATATTGAAACCTCATAATTTATATTAATCCAGTGGATATCCCCATTCCTCATTTGTTGCTGCCAAGTTCTTACCTTCTGCTTGCTGACACATAATTGCAAACGTACCTAATTATATAAGTGGTCCTGATTAATAAGGCCCAAAACAAATGCATACCCTGAATTTGAGGGAAAGACATTTTCTCTTGCCTTCAATTTGTGGATAAAAAATATTCTTGTTGAACTTGACAGAAAATTCTCTCCTTACCAAATGGGGGGGTGGAACAGGGTGGCTCGGTTCTCTGATCTCTTTTTGGGGGGTTGGCATGTTCTCTGATCTCTGATTTATTGGTTGGCATGTTCTCTGATCTTAGGCAATATATTTGATCTCAGATGTTTCTCTCATCTCTGATATTTGATTTTTCCCAAGGTCTGATCTGAGATCTCTGCTGTTTGTAGGCCCATGTTCTATGATCTTAGATTGATTTCCACTCCCCCACCCCCCCAAAAGAAAATAACCTTGCATTGAACTTGACAGAATTGCTTGAATTTTAATTTTTCCTTACATTTATTGAAGAAGTTGCCTTGGACTTGACGGAAAAAATTACTTCCCCTCAATCTTATAACCTTGTGGTGAAAAATTATACATATTTATTTATTTTTTTTGGTGGGGGGTAGGGGCTTTTATTTGCGTCATGGTAATGGACTGACGTCACAATTTTTGTGCGCATCAGACTAAGCACACTGAGCCTTGTTATCGCGCCCTTGAAAACTTTCCCGTGGATACGTAAGCATAGCATCTTTCTCAGTGTTTTCTGTCGAATTAGTTCGTGGTTTCGCCCCCATTTTATTTGTTTAAGGATGTCCTACGATTTTTTTGAATGCCTGCCTGGTGAGGCTAGTGCCAGGGGGGTGGCTAAAAATGGGTTAAAGGCTATAATGCTCTATAGATCAACAGCTTTTTTACACCTAGCTAACAATAATGCTTGCCATAAATTTGGCCAAAAAATTATTCAACCCTTGACCGGATAGAAGAAAACTTTCCCTAATTTTTCATTTCTTGGGCTAGAGGTGGGGAGGGGCAGTGGCGGATCTAGGGGTGGGGGTTAGGGGGGTTGCAACCCCCCCCCCCCCTTGGGAACCAGAACATACAACATGCAATATCTCTAAGCCCAAGCCCCCCCCCCCCCTCAGATGGCCTAACTTTTGCATTGAAAAACAGCATTCCTCCTCAAAAAGGGAGGGGAAGTCTCCCCCCCCCCTGGATCCACCCATGCACCCCCCCGGCCCTTGTTTCGTCTTGCATATTGTGGTTGGAGCAACCCCAGACCTTGCACGGCTTCGACATGATTTTATTTGCATAGGCAGAGCTATATATATAGGGAAAGTACGGCTGCCGATATGGGGAGAACCAGAGCGGAACGCATGCAAATGGTTGGGCCACGTGGGTTTGTTTTCACCTGCGCTCGGTGCGCCGCCTGGCGAGTATAGTTCGCATGACCGGAAGTCCATTTCTATGAATTGAATTTTTTGCATCAAATTCACGCACAAGAAATCCGTGAACATCGTCATTACAAACCCGCAAACTCTCCAGTCTCCTCTTCTCGACCCAGTCGCCAGATGGCGCCTCCGGTGGTCGCATCCCTCCGCCCCCGCCTCCACTTTTTTCAAATTCCTAAATCCGTCCTTGTACTTTATTTTTCATATTCGTTTATATTATCTGCAGCACTGCATGTTAAGCTTAATTACTACCTGAAAATAAGCATTGTTGGACACTATTTATCTGTTTATAGTAAGTTATATTATGCTCATGCTTTCATGTTCTTTTATTACTAACAGTTGACAGGTAAGTGCATATAGATTATGTATATGAAGTTTGAATTACATCTGAAATGCTTTTGTACTCATTATAACCACTATATCACCAGGCATATGTCAGTGACAACGGCAGGAGGCAGGCCGGTGCACTCCACCAGTCATTCACAGTGCAGGGTGTGGGGGTGGGGGGGGGGGGTCGTTTCAGCATATTAAGCAATACTGGAAAATGGCCGGGAATTACGAGTTGTCATTGCTAAATGCTGACGGACAATAGTTTGCTGTACAGGAAGTTGCAGTGTCAGGTGGTTTGAGAGAATCTGAGAAATCTGACAGGGCCCGTCTACATACAGCCAGAGAGCCAACCGAAACCGTCACCCACACGGTGAAGGATGATAACGGAAATGTTACGTACAGCAACCTGCAAAGACGCACAAACACACACACAAACCGGATCGACCCTCAGATCCCGATTTGACCCGTTAGATACTGATTTGACCTCTCAGATCCAGATTGACCTCTCAGATCCAGATTGACCCCTCAGATCCAGATTTGGGTCCTGGCTTGACCTCTCAGATCCAGATTGACCACTCAGATCCAGATGGACCCATCAGATTCAGATTTTGATCCGACTTCATCTCTCAGATCCAGATTGACCCCTCAGATCCAGATTTGGGTCCTGGCTTGACCTCTCAGATCCAGATTGACCCCTCAGATCCCCATTTGGATCCTTAGATGCCGATTTGACCTCCCAGATGCAGATTTACCCATCATATCCCGATTTGACCCCTTAGATCCCGATTTGACCCCTCAGATCCAGATTTGACCCCTCAGATCAAGATTGACCTCTTAGATCCAGATTTGGTCCCTCAGATTCACATTTGGTCCCTCAGATTCAGATTTGATCCCTCAGATCCAGATTGACCAATTAGATCCAGATTGCACATTCATATCCAAATTTGACCCCTTAGATCCAGATTTGAGCCATCAAATCCAGATTGACCTCTCAGATCCAGTTTTTTTCCCAGAAATCCAGATTGACCCATCATATTCCGATTTGAGCCTTTGATCCAGATTTGACCCCTCAGATCCATATTGACCCTTTAGATCCAGATTTGGTCTCGAGATCCAGATTTGGTCCCTCAGGTCCGGATTTTGAAACCTTAGATCCAGATTTGACCCCTAGGATCCGGATTGACCCATCTAATCCCGGAGACGCACGCACGCACACGCATGGAAACCAACCCAACACCCCTCCCTGATGTAGGGTTCTTATTCGATTTCAATGAAAGTATTTTTTTTTCAAAGCGCTAGCGCCAGAAGTGAAAAAGTCGGTTTCGAACCCCCAACTTCTCGGCGCTCTAGCACGTCTACGTTGCGCACAGCGGGGTCGAGCTGAGACCAGATTCCGTATGGGCAACAGCACATCTATCCATCAGGTCAACTTTGGTGATTAGATGTCGAATAGTTTTTGAGTTACAGCCGACCACTCGACATATGAGTGGGTCAAGGTCGTGACCTTGACCTTTGACCCAGGTCGCCGGATTGACGCCAATTTTGAGATACCATCCTCGGTAAGCTATGTTTCAAAGAATGAGGTGCTTGACTTATAGGTTTTGATGTATTCTGGAGATAAGTCGTCAAAATCGCGGAGAGAAAAACTCAATTGGTTTATAATGGGGACTTTCTTTGCCATGGTAATGCGTTAGACAAATGACGTCACTGTGACATTGACCTTGAATCGATATATGCCACTAATGAACTTGACCGAGCTATTTTAAAGGCCTATTGATTGGCCAAGTTATTTTCCACCAAATCAGCTTACTGGATCAGGGCCTGGAAGTATATATAAATTGTGCCCCTCCCCCCCCCTCCCCCCCTTTTCGTAAATTCCTGGAGCGGCCACTGAACCCCTCAGCAAGATTATGTCCTTCCGTCGCGGCTCACATCTGTTTCGCATTGGCCTGTTCAATGTCAGGGGCGGATCCAGGGAGGGGGGTGGCGGTCCGGCCCCGGCCCGGCTCCGCCCCCCCCCCCCCTTTTATGGCAGAAATTGATATAATTTATACCATTTAACATATGAAAACCAAAACCAGCGCCCCCCCCCCCCTATCCAGCCTATCTGGATCCGACCCTGAACCCGCCCCACCTCCCCCCATATTCAGATCTTCTGAATCCGCCCCTGAATATCGTCGTCACAAAATTTCTTTTTGATAAATGATGTCGTTATGCCTCTTCTGACACTGGACATTGCTGTTCCTTGAATTTTTGGTTGAAATTCCTTGGTGCAGTAATCCCGCATCGCTGGCCAAATACAAAGGGGGGCCTTACAAACCGATCCGGGGTGGGTGGGGCGGTACTTACATCTAATAGGGAATACATTGCTGGGTTTGGGGGGTTCCGCTCCAAATTAAGCCCCCCTTTGTACGGCCAAGATCTCGTCCTTTGGTGGGTTTTACCGCCAAAATCCGCTCGGTCGGGGTGTTTTGCAGCCAAATCCTATCGGAAGGTTTTTTTTTCCCGGCCTGAATTTAAGCCGCTCTATGCATGAACACTAATTTTCAGACCCCCCCCCCCCCCCCCCGGTCGCAATTTTTTAAATATCCGCTTTATAGGGGTACATTTTTCATAATTAATGCCCACTCTATAGGGTATCTTTTTCATCACAAATGTCTGCTCTCTCAGGCATCAAGGCACCCGCGAAACCCCCCACCAGATTTGTATAAGGTAGTGACCCCCACCGGGTACACGCCGTTGCTCGCGGGGCCCGTGCAAGAAGCCCGCCATGTTTTCGCTGGATTCGCTGAAGACGGCATATCACGCAGCGCAAGATTATGGCCAAATACCTATAGTTTGGATATAATTTATGCTCTGTCATTGCTAAAACTTCACAGGTTAGTGCCTATAGGATCTTTCTATGATGTTTGAACTGTATGTGAAAGGTTTTTGTACTCTTTATAAGCACTTTGATACCATCACTGCATGAGAAATATTTCACATTTTCATAGCCTGAAAACAAGACGTTACTGTCGTAAGACAGTTGGCAATGAGACGACATGGTAACGTCTGAACTCATCGCACTTGTTCCCTGTTCAAGAAACCTATTTCACCATCTTGACTAAAACACTCACTTGTCAGCCGTATTTTGAAATCACATATTTCTTCCTTGATATAAATCAAAGCGTGGGCCAGAGTAACGTCTTTTCAGGCTAACATTTTCAGTGACAGCGGCTTGAGCGTTGAGGCAGGCCGGTGAAGTTTCAGTTTCGTTCAATGCGGGGGAGTCATGTCAGCAGATTAAGAAATACGAGAAAATGGCCAGGAATTGCGAGTTGTCATTGCGAAATACTGAAGGACAAATCTTTGCTGAAAAGCAAATGGCAGTGTTAGGTGGTTTGGGAAAATATTTCATCAGGTTTGAAGTAATTTTGTCTCGATTAAATTTGCGTGGCTGCAGGTAAGCTCCTCCTTCCGTGCAGTGACCGGTGCCAGTCACAGTTAGGAATTACTGTAGTGTTGTGTAGTCCGTGCAGCCTTGAAACATGCCTCTCAGTCTCACCCCGTACCATACGGATACTAAGTTAGATTAGCCTTGAAACATGCCTTGAACTCGCACTACACGGAGACGAGGATAGCCTTGACATATTTGATTGTAAGCATTATGCTTAATTTTAAGTGTAGTTTTTTAATTCTAGATCTAAAGCTAAATCTATTCAAAACCCACCCTAAAACTTTTTATTTCATTGAAATATAACAAACTTGTTGTGAATAAAGATCTAGATCTATATGCATTTATATATGTTAAAATTTGATAATTGCTAACTTGATAGACTAGGAGCCATAGCCCAGGGCTTTTAGCCAAAGCCCTAAGCCATAGACTGAAGCCATAGCCTAGAGCCATAGCCCAGAGCCATAGCCCGTAGCCATACATAGGCCAGAGGTATATAGATATAGCAGGTCTAATTGTTAAAAAAAAAAAAAAAATTAACAGAAAGGTTGAGTTTAAGAGTAGAGATAGACTAGGTCATCATTAATTATCGTATTATAACTGAATGAATTTTAATCCCAATATGTTAAAGTAAATGTAATATATAGGGTATCATTAAAATATTTTTTGAGACTTTTCTAAATTTTTCACTCAATATGCGAAAAAAACTTGAACTTTTGCATCCGTCAAAATTTGCTTAATTGTTTTTGTTTAAATTTTAAGCCTTACTCGTTAAAAACTAGAATGTATATAAAGTACCTGTCTTATAATGCAATGGATATATTTAGCAATAATTATAGTTCTAATAACTCTTAAATACAATATTGGCACTAAGCTAGTAATCGTGTCACTAGGCTAGTAACTGTCACTAGGCTAATAATCATGTCACTAGGCTAGTAACTGTCACTAGGCTAATAATCGTGTCACTAGGCTAGTATCTGTGTCACTTTTGTGGTCACTGGGCAAGTAACCGTGTCACTAGGCAAGTAACCGTGTCACTAGGCTAGTAACCGTGTCACTAGGCAAGTAACCGTGTCACTAGGCTAGTAACATTGTCACTAGCCTAGTAACCATGTCACTAGGCTAGTAACCGTGTCACTAGTGTGGTAACCGTGTCACTAGTGTGGTAACCGTGTCACTAGTGGTAACCGTGTAACTAGTGTATTAACCATGTCATTAAGCTAGTAACCCTGTCTCTAGGCTAGTTACAGTGCCACTATGCTAGTAGCCGTGTCACTAGTGTGGTAACTGTAACTAGTGAGGTAATCGTGTATAGGTTAGTAACCATGTCACTAGGCCAGTAACATTATCACTAGGCCAGTAACATTGTCACTAGTGTGGTAACCGTGTCACTAGTGTGGTAATTGTTTCACTAGGCAAGTAACCATATCACTAGGCTAGTAACCGCGTCACTTGTGTGGTAACTGTGTCACTAGCGTGGTAATCGTGTCTCTAGGTTAGTAACCGTGTCACTAGGTTAGTAACTGTGTCACTAGGCTAGTAGCCGTGTCACTAGTGTGGTAACTGTAACTAGTGTGGTAGCCATGTCACTAGGCAAGTAACCGTGTCACTACTGTGGTAACCGTGTCCCTAGCTTGGTAATCGTGTCTCTAGGTTAGTAACCGTCTCACTAGGTTAGTAATCGTGTCACTAGGGTAGTAACCGTGTCACTAGGCTAGTAACTGTGTCACTAGGCTAGTAACCGTGTTACTAGGCTAGTAACCGTGTTACTAGTGTGGTAATCGTTTCACTAGACTAGTAACCGTGTCACTAGTGTGGTAACCGTGTAACTAGTGTAATAACCGTGTCATTAAGCCAGTAACCCTGTCTCTAGGCTAGTAACAGTGCCACTAGGCTAGTAGCCGTGTCACCAGTGTGGTAACTGTAACTAGTGTGGTAACCGTGTCACTAGGTTAGTAACCGTGTCACTAGCGTGGTAACCGTGTCTCTAGGTTAGTAACCGTGTCTCTAGGCTAGTAACAGTGCCACTATGCTAGTAACCGTGTCACTAGTGTGGTAACCGTGTCATTACGCTAGTAACCGTGTCTCTAGGCTAGTAATAGTGCCACTATGCTAGTAACCGTGTCACTAGGCTAGTAGCCGTATCACTAGTGTGGTAACCGTGTAACTAGTGTAATAACCGTGTCATTAAGCCAGTAACCCTGTCTCTAGGCTAGTAACAGTGCCACTAGGCTAGTAGCCGTGTCACTAGTGTGGTAACTAACTAGTGTGGTATCCGTGTCACTAGGTTAGTAACCGTGTCACTAGTGTGGTAACCGTGTCACTAGCGTGGTAACCGTGTCTCTAGGTTAGTAACCGTGTCTCTAGGCTAGTAACAGTGCCACTATGCTAGTAACCGTGTCACTAGTGTGGTAACCGTGTCATTACGCTAGTAACCGTGTCTCTAGGCTAGTAATAGTGCCACTATGCTAGTAACCGTGTCACTATGCTAGTAACCGTGTCACTAGGCTAGTAGGGGTATCACTAGTGCGGTAACTGTAACTAGCGTGGTAAACGTGTCACTAGGCTAGTAACTGTGTCACTAGTGTGGTAACCGTATCACTAGCGTGGTAACCGTGTATCTAGGCTAGTAACCGTGTCACTAGTGTGGTAACCATGTTTCTAGGCTAGTAACAGTGTCACTAGGCTAGTAGTCGTGTCATTAGTTTGGTAACCGTGTCTCTAGGTTAGTAACCGTCTCACTAGGTTAGTAATCGTGTCACTAGGCTAGTAACCGTGTCGCTAGGCTAGTAACATTGTAACTAAGGTAGTAACCATGTCACTAGGCTAGTAACCGAGTCACGAGTGTGGTTACCGTGTAACTAGTGTGGTAACCGTGTCACTAGGCAAGTAACCGTATCACAAGGCTAGTAACCGTGTCACTAGTATGGTAACTGTAACTAGTGTGGTAAACGTGTCACTAGGCTAGTAACCATGTCACTAGTGTGGTAACCGTGTCTCTAGGCTAGTAACAGTGTCACTACTTTGGTAATCGTTTCACTAGGCAAGTAACCGTGTCACTAGGCTAGTAACCGTGTCACTAGTGTGGTAAACGTGTCACTAGCGTGGTAACCGTGTCTCTAGGCTAGTAACCGTGTTACTAGTGTGGTAATCGTTTCACTAGACCAGTAACCGTGTCACTAGTGTGGTAACCGTGTAACTAGTGTATTAACCGTGTCATTAAGCCAGTAACCCTGTCTCTAGGCTAGTAACAGTGCCACTAGGCTTGTAGCCGTGTCACTAGTGTGGTAACTGTAACTAGTGTGGTAACCGTGTCACTAGGCTAGTAACCGTGTCACTAGTGTGGTAACCGTGTCACTAGCGTGGTAGCCCTATCTTTAGGTTAGTAACCGTGTCTCTAGGCTAGTAACAGTGCCACTATGCTAGTAACCGTGTCACTAGTGTGGTAACCGTGTCAGTACGCTAGTAACCGTGTCTCTAGGTTAGTAATAGTGCCACTATGCTAGTAACCGTATCACTATGCTAGTAACCGTGTCACTAGGCTAGTAGCCGTATCACTAGTGCGGTAACTGTAAATAGTGTGGTAAACGTGTCACTAGGCTAGTAACTGTGTCACTAGTGTGGTAACCGTATCACTAGCGTGGTAACCGGGTCTCTAGGCTAGTAACCGTGTCACTAGTGTGGTAACCGTGTCATTAAGGTAGTAACCGTGTAACTAGGCTAGTAACCGTGTAACTAGGCTAGTAACCGTGTCACTAGGCTAGTAACCGTGTCACTAGTGTGGTAACCGTATCACTAGTGTGGTAACCGTGTCACTGGGCTAGTAATATTGTCACTAGTGTGGTAACCGTGTCAATAGGCAAGTAACCGTGTCACTAGGCTAGTAAGCGTGTCACAAGTGTCGTAACCGTGTCTCTAGTGTGGTAACCGTGTCATTAAGCTAGTAAACGTGTCCCTAGGCTAGTAAGTCTCACTAGGCTAGTAACCGTGTCATTAAAGTTGTAACCGTGTCACCAATGTGGTAACTATGTCACTATTGTGGTAACCGTGTCACTAGTGTGGTAACCGTGCCGTTAAGCTAGTAACCATGTGTCTAAGCTAGTAACCGTTTCACTAGTCTTGTAAACGTGTCACTAGGCGTTACTACCTTAATATCACGTTTACAACACTAGTGACATTGTTACTAGCCTAGTGACACGGTTACCACACTAGCGACACAGTTATCACACTAGTGACACGGTAACTAGCCTTGTGACGCGGTTACTGGCCTTGTGACACGGTTACCACACTACTGTCACAGTTACTAGCCTAGTGTCACTGTTGCTAGCCTAGAGACAGGGTTACTCGCTTAACGACACGGTTACCACACTAGAGACACGGTTACCACACTAGAGACACGGTTACTAGCCTAGTGACACGATTCCATGACTAGTGACACGGTTACAAGACTAGTGACACGTTTACCACACTAGTGACACGGTTACGACACTTGTGACACGCTTACTAGTCTAGTGTCCCGGTTACTAGGCTAGAGACACGGGTACTAGCCTAATGACACGGTTACAAGACTAGTGACATGGTTACTAGCCTAATGGCACTGTTACTAGCCTAGAGACAGGCTTACTAGCTTAATGACACGGTTACCACACTAGAGACAAGTTTACCACACTAGTGACACGGTTACTAGCCTAGTGACAATGTTACTAGCACAGACATACGGTTACTGGCCTAGTGACACGGCTACAAGACTAGTGACACGGTTACAGGACTAGTGACATGGTTACCACACTAGTGAAACGCTACCAAACTAGTGACACGGTTACTAGCCTAGTGACATGTTACTAGCCTAATGACACGGTTACTAGCCTAGAGACACGGTTACTACCTTAATGACACGCGTACCACACTAGTGACACAGTTACTACATTAGTGACACGGTTACTAGCCTGGTGACACGGTTACTAGCCTGGAGATGCGGTTACTGGCCTAGTGACACGGCTACAAGACTAGTAACACGGTTGTCACACTAGTGACACGGCTACTAGCCTAGTGAGACGGTTACTAGCCTAGTGACAATGTTACTTGCCTAGTGACCCGGTTACCACACTAGTGACACGGTTACTAGCCTAATGGCACTGTTACTAGCCTAGAGACACGGTTACTAGCTTAATGACACGGTTACCACACTAGAGACACGTTTACGACGCTAGTGACACGGTTACCACACTAGTGACACAGTTACTAGCCTAGTGACACGGTTACAACACTAGTAATACGCTTACTAGCCTACAGGCACGGTTACTAGCCTAGTGACACGGTTACTAACCTAGTGACACGGTGACTAGCCTAGAGACACGGTTACTAGCCTAGTGACACGGTTGCTGGCCTAGTGACGCGGTTACTGGCCTAGTGACACGGTTACCACACTACTTACGCGGTCACTAGTCTAGTGAAAATGTTACTAGCCTAGAGGCACGGTTACTACCTTAATAACACGTTTACCACACTAGTGACACAGTTACCACATTAGTGACACGGTTACTAGCCTAGTGACACGATTACTAGCCTAGTTACACGGTTACTACCTTAATGACACGGTTACCACACTAGTGACACAGTTACCACACTTGTGACACGGTTACCACACTAGTGACACGGTTACCACACTTGTGACACGGTTACCACACTAGTGACACGGTTACCACACTAGTGACACGGTTACTAGCCTGGTGACACGGTTACAACAGTAGTCATACGCGTACTAGCCTACAGACACGGTTACTAGCCTAGTGACACGGTTACAGCACTAGAGACACAGTTACCACATTAGTGACACGGTTACTAGCCTAGTGACACGGTTACCGCACTAGTGACACAGTTACCACATCAGTGACACGGTTACTGGCCTAGTGACACGGTTACTAGCCTAGAGACACGGTTACCACCTTAATGGCACGGATACTAAGCTAATGACACGGTTACCACACTAGTGACACGGTTACTGGCCTACATACACGGTTACTAGCCCAGTGGCACGGGAGTCCACGGTGTTATCGATGCAAAATAGGTCGATTTGGAGGAGAAGTAGGCTTTTTAGTTTCGTAAAATACCACTATTTGGGTACAAATAGCGTTTTCGGCAAATAGAATCACTTTTCTTTCGCCCAAGATGACGTCATTTTGGGAGCGCGTTATGATAAACAAAGAAAGGAGAGTAACTTGTTTTTCACTGAAGCGATCAAAATATCTTTCAAACGCCAGTCACGTTCTCAAACATGCATAAAATGTATCTACTTCATTAAAAACTATAATCAGTACTGTTATTTGGTTCAGATAGTTGAATTCCCGTAGTTTAGTATCCAAAAAGACTTTCAAGCGAAGTTGTGAGGTACCGAGTCGGAAGTGAATTTGATATTTAAATCAAACCGCAGAAACGGCAACACCCGATGTTTTTCATTCGCACGGAACAATGTCAATAAACAACAGGAGAGAAGTGTACGTAGACAGAGCGAATCTGTCGTTATCAGTGTACTACGGCGCACCACTACTGCAGTAATGTGCCCCCCTCCCTGCGTGCACGATCATAACCATCGTATGTCGGCTTTGCGGGTATAAAAGTAGGAAATTAAACGAAACGAAATAGCTGCATACGCCGTGGCGTAGTTTGTTTCTGCCAGATAGCAGACTTAATTGTTTCCAGGGAGATGATACATAAACAAAGCGTTATAAGGATAATAGGCTACTTCTCATATATTTTTTATTACTATGCAGCCTCGTTAGATCTAGCAAATAATTACATTTATTAGATTTGGCAATGCACGAGTGACCCCCCAAAAAGGTGTGTTTTTGCAGGAAAAAAAATTGCCGCGCTATTCTGCGGACCGTTTTCACGCACTTCCGACTCAGTACCTCACGACCGCCACTTGAAAGTCACGTTTTGACACTAAACATAGTCAAATGGTGTTATCTTTAAATATTTAAACATATAAATGGATGCAAAATTACATCTAAATGCCATGTGTATACTTTTATGAGCATAAAATGCAAGCGACAGGCAGATCCGGCGGATTATTCAGTGGGAGTTACTCTCCTTTTCTTATTTCTTCTTACGATGGGACGTCGTAAATAATGACGTCATTTTCGGACCTAAACGTGTGGCGAGATCCTGTGGTTTTACGTCCCCTATATAAGGAGCGCGGAGAGGTGCCGCGTCAGTACGAACGTGGCGGTTTCCCACAGGTATTCGCTTTAGTTAAGAACAGGCAGTCCCAAAGTGGTGGTTTCCCACAGGGGCTCGCTTTAGATAAGAACCGGGCAAAGGTGGAGTTCCCTGAGCCTGCGGTGGTTAAACGTTCAGTGCCAATGTGGTGGTTTCCCACAGGTGCTAACGTTCTTTAAGTTCCGGGCTAGATGGGCGGTTTCCCCGAGCCTGTGGTTTAATTGGTCAGTAGATGAGGAGCGTTCTGTACCGACGGTGGTTTTCCCGTCTATGGTAGAAATGCTAGAATAGCTTGGTTATGAACATTTAAAGTCCTGATTTTCCGGGAGACTGTTGAATCTCTGCTTGGTTTGGCCTACTACAGATGTTCATTCCTGGGGCTGGCCGAACAGATTTCAATACGATCCTGGGTGTTTAATAAGTTTCCCGGTTCAGTACAAGCCTGCCGCAGATGTTACATTCTTGGGGCTTTGTACAAGGTAGGCCTACCAAGGGGTCAGATTTATTCAGTGGCTAGTCTAGTGACTAACTTAAACGGGGCGTTATGATTTAGTGCTCCGCCGGGACGACCGGAGCTACAACAGACGTGACATTCCTGGGCTCCGGGTCTGTTCTTGTGATTGCCCTGTTAGTGGGCGGTTGTAGCCGTAGCTATCCGAGAGAGTGAGGAGGGGTAGCCCCAACCCCAAGTATTAAAAGAACGCTTATTTACCTTAGCCTTATTCACTATGGAAACCAGTGAAACCATGTAAATTAGTGTAAATACTACTGCCACTATATTATTAAGCCATCATCAGTAAGTGTGTCTGTTATCCCGACGAGGGTGAGTTTTCCCCAAGTTGGCGGTGTGAATGGTGTGTCTGTTATGCCGACGAGGGTGAGTTTTCCCCAAGTTGGCGGTGTGAATGGTGTGTCTGTTATCCCGACGAGGGTGAGTTTTCCCCAAGTTGGTGGTGTGAATGGTGTGTCTGTTATCCCGAAGAGGGTGAGTTTTCTCCGAGTTGGCGGTGTGAATGGTGTGTCTGTTTTCCCAACGAGGGTGAGTGTTCCCCAAGTTGGCGGTGTGAATGGTGTGTCTGTTATCCCAACGAGGGTGAGTTTTCCCCAAGTTGGTGGTGTGAATGGTGTGTCTGTTATCCCGAAGAGGGTGAGTTTTCCCCGAGTTGGCGGTGTGAATGGTGTGTCTGTTTTCCCAACGAGGGTGAGTGTTCCCTAAGTTGGTGGTGTCAATGGTGTGCCTGTTATCCCGACAAGAGTGAGTTTTCCCCAAGTTGGTGGTGTGAATGGTGTGTCTGTTATCCCGACGAGGGTGAGTTTTCCCCAAGTTGGTGGTGTGAATGGTGTGTCTGTTATCCCGAAGAGGGTGAGTTTTCCCCGAGTTGGCGGTGTGATTGGTGTGTCTGTTTTCCCAACGAGGGTGAGTGTTCCCCAAGTTGGTGGTGTGAATGTTGTGCCTGTTATCCCGACAAGGGTGAGTTTTCCCCGAGTTGGCGGTTGTGCGGCTTGATCCTGACGTAATTAAGCGAACTGATGTGTGTCACTGAATAAAGATTAATTTGTAAAATATAATTGTTTGGCGTTTTCAGTGCTCACCCTTATACGCTTGGAAACGGCGAATCCCTTAAACATTCTGGTTATCCCGAAGTAGAGGGGATTTCCGTTACAATATGGACGACAATGGCGCCGGTAAGATAGGTTACTATAGTAATGATATAGAGACTCCATACCAGGATGCGCAGTGCGCACATACTTAGACCATGAATCCAGTTATACAATTAATAAGATTTAATGCATCAGTATACTCACAAAGTCCTAGTCATAGCGATACCGACAATTGGGCCACACCGGAAGCATGACGTAGCCTAGCTGATTTAATATGACATAGACTCTATCCCCCGAACTGAAGTAACCAGTCCATGCATAACCAAAGACGATTATCGGGAGAGCAACCCACGCGAACTGGTAGCTAAAAATGTCACGGCCAAAGCACTGTCTATCACTGATTATCTGATAGTGACATACATCGCAGACACAAGGCGGATGGAAGGATATATTTGTTCAGTAGACAAGATTCCTAGAACAATCTACTTGAAGAGTAACACAGAGTATCAAGATAACCCCATAATTTTCTAAGCTCAATATAGGAGGGTCACCTCACTTGAAGACCAGTTGCGCTAAATTGGTCTCGGTAACCCCCCATTTTTTTAAGCCTATTTTGTTACATCATAATCCAGTGACATGCTGTAAAAAAAATCAGAAACATGTAAAGTATTTTTAACAATGTGGCAGAAAGTTACTCAATTAATATCTCTCTAACCACAAGGTTCCCTGTATTACCATATATATTAACATATATTCCCCTCATTTAACATATAAACATTACAGAATGTAGATTTATACATACATACTTTATACTGGTATGATCATAGATGTAAAGCCATAACAATTGATAACTTCCGCAACTGTTTATGCAAATAAGGAGTTGGGTAATGGGGAGGTGTCTGAATCGCAGTTCTGATACCGTCTTGAATTTTTTTCAGAAACTTCTAATGACTTTTAGTTTTGACTATAAAGTGAGAATTGTCTTCAATATGAAGTTTAATTTAATTTAATTTAATAATTTAATAAGCTGTACAATCGTCACAAGCCACTCCAAGACCTCAATGTTTGACGGCAGGCTATTACCATCCATTTCAAGATGGGTGCGTTATGATAGACATCGTTTGCTAATCTCCCAATAATGTCGAACTAAACGTGCATTTCTAGGCGTAATGGTTCTTCGTTTTTAAAAGAAGCCTGTACCCCTCTGACATTTTTAAAATGAAGGAAAGCCCAGTAGAGACCCCAGCCATGTGGACTTTACGCCGACGCTGCTCCCACATCGGACAAGCGACACAATGTCGCTTGATCAGAGTAGCGTGGAGCGTTACGATCGGCTACAAGAAAGGAAGGCACACGGAGATAGAACAGGTACATAATGTTACTTCTCTCTTAAGGCACACTGCACTCTTGCCCCCCCCCCCCGTCTCATTTAATAGACAAATTATTTTACAAGCAAAATAAGATAAGAAAATGGTGGGAAAGCGATAAGAGTTTGTGGCAGTTTTAACAAAATGCAAAACAGATACAATATCACAAAATAAATATTTTCACGTGAAACGCGTCTCATTGGTTTACAAACTGAAGTTCTTTTATTCGCATCGACGCTGATAGGGTCAAATTATGACAGTTAGATAAACATCTCTAATCCACGAAAGCTAATAACATGTAAAAAATCGCTTTCAATCCTTTAATAACTCCCTATCAATCATAGATCCAGATATCACTTCGGCCGCCACAATTCCTCACCTGGACAACCATACCCCGGAGCCAGCACCGTGTGCCACGTATGATACGCAACAAGTCTCGCCAAGCGACATAACGATGTCCCAGCATGAGCTTCATGATCATGATCATATATACAGTGCAACAGAGAGTGGAGTTTCACTCCTTAATTATAATGCATTCGGCGAGCCTGTTGGGGAAAGAGAGCGAAGTTCGTTTTTATTTGAGATGTTGCGCGCGGAGAGGGACAACCTTTGGGAAGAAGTTGAAACCATGCAAAAGAAACTTCTATGCACATAATGAATGATAGCGGATCCTGTCGTTACCTGACAGGGTTGTCCAACTTGGTTGCAAAGGAGGTATTTGTCCACTGCGCAGTTAACATAGTGTCTAAAAATATGGGTTCACTAGTATCAGCTGAAGATCGGTTTATCGTGACACTGGTACATTTGAGGCACGATATCCTTCTGGAATATTTGGCAAGACAAAAGGGGATTTCATCTTCAACGATGGGGGACATTTTTTGGCGGTGGATCCAGATTATTCACTCGAAGTTGGAGTTTCTAGTAGCATGGCCAGATCGAGAGGCAATTATCGCAACCTTACCATTTGTCTTCAAGAGTAACTTTCCTCGTTTAACTGGCATTGCCGATTGTTTGGGAGGGAGACCTTCAAAGTTAGAAGCAAGAGCACAGCTGTGGTCCAATTATAAGCACCACTGAGGTAAAATGTCTATAGCCTGTTCACCATTAGGGTGGTTTCTTACCTGTCGACAGTGTGTGTGTGTGGGGGGGGGGGGGGGGGGGCGGTGCCATCATCAGATTTTATCAGTGCAAATTATCACATGCATTGAGACCAAATCCTGGTGGATCGAGGATTTACTATAAAAGAGGAATTCGCCGCCATGTATACACCTAACTATATGTAGTGCCCCCCCCCCCCCCGGGGACCCCGGGGGAAACGCACTCTCACTGACAGGACTGCCGTACTGCAGAACGAGCGTATGGGTTTGGGTGGGTTGGGTGGCGGTCTATAGGGGTGGTGGGGAGGGGTGGGGGGAGGAGTGGTGCGTGAAGCTAGCAGCCGGGTCGATTCAAGGCAATTTTTCTCAAAGTGGTCGGAACATGTTCTTGAGTGTTTGGTGGGTTTAAAACTCACACGAGCAATTTTGCGTCGCCATTGCCGCAAAAGCTGCTGTCCTAGCGGACAGCGGTATAAAGATATCCTGTTTTTGCTGTCCTATTTTTGCACTTGAATTGTTACAGCCAACAGCTGAACAGTACACCATTTTGTTCTAAATGCATCGATGTTTCAAATTTATGAGTGAAATATTCGCTTGTCACTATTCATGAGAAGAGGTGTTAGGCCGACAGCTTGTTCCAAACATGCACCGCTCGCATGTAAAATGAACTTGTGGCTAGCTCCAAGTTTATTTATAGAGGCGTGTCCGCGATTTATAATGTGTCTTCCGGCTATATGCCGGGGGATAATTCTGTTGAAACGGAGCGGGTACCGATCCCCAGAGAGACACCAAGGTCTAAACCTCACGAGTGTTCAACGTCCTTTTCTGACTCAGCAGTCGAACAGGTCGGACGTTTCCTTACTGTTTTGTTTTTCCTACTGTTTCAAATTATTCGCAATTCTTACAACGACTTAAATTTTCGTTCAAAACTGTTAAGGCTCACTCCGAGCCTAGTTATTATATCTATCAAAGATCAATTTTGATTTGATAGCGGAGTTCTTTTTGCGAATTTCAGCTTTTAGGCTATGATCCAGAATCCGGTCACAGTCACACCCTCCTACTTAATATATCTTTGCCACGCGCCGTGCGGCGCTAGCCGTGTCCCCGTTTTCTCCCCTCGCCGGGCTGCCACGCCCCACGGGCGGGCTCGGCCGGGCCGCTGGGACTGTGACTCACCAAGAGGTGTGAGGCGCGGCTTTGAGAGTCCGCGGGCTTTGACAGCCAGTGCCGCCCAGCGTCAGGCGCCTGCGTCAGCTCCCTTGCGGTCTCCGGCCTGCTAGTGATGATATCTCGCCTACGGCTGTGTACTGGGAATACTTGTTTCGCACTATGTCGCTTGTCCCCCGCTCGGTTTCTTCGTTTCTTGTTTCTGCCTGCGTTTTTCTGTTATTATGACGAAAATTTTCAATTTTCGTCATATGTCGGTCGGTCGTGTTTGTTTGCCTGTTTCTATATATGTATATAGATATGTATGTATGTATGTATGTCTGTTTCACGCAAAAACGGGAAGTCTTCTTATGGCCTAACCACTGCATGCATCGGTTCGCAGTCTCCAGTGACTAATAGCTACGCAATAGGGCTACAACATATTTGTCACGCAGATCAAAAGGTCAAAGGTCAAGGTCACAGCGATTTTTTGAAAAAATAAATAAAAACGCTTATATCTCCGTAAATATTGAAGCTAAAGATCTCTGGTTAGTTTCAGAATGTGCTACCCCCCAAGGCGCAGTTTTCGTGTATTGTTCACTTTTTGATGCGTAATACTCAATTTCGAGCAAAATGAGGTTATAGGTTTTGCGGAAAACGCACTAAATGACCTCTGTCAATTTTCTCCCTTTTGGGCACATTTGCCATCAAGCTATCGCTATGATGTTCTAATATGCCACAGAAATATGAATTGAGATGGGTTGTGTCGAATCTTACAGTTCTCTGATGCGTCACGTGACGTCACGATGATGTCACTTTTGGTACTTAAAAAAAATCGTCAAAAATCTGAAAAAAATCCGAAAAATGAGTGAGTAGCGTCATATTGTAGGAAACTTAGTACGTCGTATAGCTGCAAACTAAAAACAATAAGTTCCTATCTTACTTCCGGTCCCAGGGCCGACGGCAGTTCTCTGTGGGACTTCCCATGTTAAAGCGCTGTATCTTTAGGCTGGGAAAAATGTTTTGTCGTGTATTTCACAAGTGCCTCCAGCAAGCGACACCGGGATTTTTTTTCTTAGTTAAACATGATACATAGTAGCCTCAGTGCTTATCGCATGCGATTGGAGCAAATAGTGACGTCACAGGATTTTTTTGAAATTTGGCCAATGGTGAAAGATACGGCTTTTGGGTGTTAGCAGAAGCTCCCACGGGTGTCCTATTCAAGTCATCACTCAATGCTTGCACCTGTGGATGGATAATACTAAGCTGAATCATAATCTGTCAACATGGTTCCATAGCCACATTACTTTTCGGTATATAGTCGAAATTGTTTAACATGGGATCCTATGGGGAAAAATGAACATGACCTACTTCCGCTCAAGCTATTTCAGTCTCCTTCGCCACACAGTGAGGTAATATCACCTGTAAGCAAGTTATAAGAAAAACACGGCGATATCTGTATTACTTTTTGTTTCCATAGCAACGAAGCCACTGGCCTAATGATAAACATACAGATTCTTGCCATTGAAAGAAAAATCGTCAAAAATCAGATAAAAATGCTAAAATTGCATTCTTTTCGCCCACTAGTTGCCAATAAGCATCTACAGATAACTTAATGCTTCAATCAGGCGGATGTTGCTCAGTTATGGCGCTAGAGTGCTTCAAAGTGGGACGACACCTTTGCGGGGCCACCAATGATGAGTGAATGGAGATTGTGTTCATCTTTAAAACAACGTCAAAATTAAGAAAAACATGCCAGAGCTGTGATCTTTACGAGAAATGGTAGGGACCATCGATCGGCAGAGAACTAGTAAAAGAAACAAATGAGTTGCTATATCACTTCGCATGCAGTGTTCTTTGTTCTTGTCCTAGGTCTCCGTGTCTCCGCAATGATGAACTAATGCAACTTTTGGCCATTTCGTCAAGCCATAGCTGAAGGACTATTCTTTCTATCGCCTAGCTCTTCAATCGAATAAGTTGTGGCAGTAAACCTTGGCGTATTGCCACTTGGACGTTGTCGTGCGTCACGTCATAACTTCACTATGACGTCATGACGTCACACATCGTACGTAAGCTATTACTCAGCTATCATAAGGTATGGCGACTTTCGGGTCGCTTTACGTTGCAGGTCGTGTTCAGGGACAGTTTGTGCCGTGTGTAACTGTTTTGGCGCAGGAGATAAGTATGCGTCAAAAATGACGTCATAGCTAACGTGCCCCTACGAAATGTTGGGTTTGCTTTACTTTTAGCCACTTTGGCAATAGCTGTCATAACCCGAGTTGATAAGTAGACATATTAAAGAAATAGAAGCCATCTTGAGCATTTGCGCGAACGTCAAATGACGTCATGTCACGTCACGATGACGTATTATTAGATAAAAAGTAAAATTCGTAGCGCCATTCATAATGAGTCAAGCAATCGCTCTTGAGAACAAAATTTCATGTTCACTTAAACACGTCGTCTTCAGAGACACCTATGGCGAGGGGGCTAAGTGTGCGTCAACGTCATAGCTTACGTGCTCCTACGAAAGTTTGGGCCTGCTTGATGTTCAGCTAATTTGGCAATAGCTACCATCACCCACAAGTTCATGAGTTCACCCATGATTTCGTAAGTAGGTATACTTAACAAAATAGAAGCCATCGCGAATGTTGTCGTGATCGTCAAATGAAGTTCGTGAAGTCACGAAGACATAATAGATAAAAGATACGAAAGTACCGTTAATATTGCTTCAAGAGAAGCGCCTTGGCTTCAAACTGGATGTCCAATTAAGCTCCGCCTACAGTGCCACACTGCCTGTCGAAGGCAGCATTTAGCCCAAATTGCCCCTATAAGGCCCTTTAGCCAAAATTGGCCCTGACGACTCGTAACGTCGCCATTAATACAGCTTCCAAATGTACTTATGTATTTTCGTCATCGACCTATGGTCGAATATCTCTTGTTATATTATGTTATTACGTTTTCTTATGTATCTTTGTTTCCTTGCGGTGGCAGCCCATAGGCCCCTCTCAAAAATTATGCATGCAGAGCGAGAACGAGGCTAGGAGTGTAAACGATGTAAACAATCGCCACGTGCTACAGCCTAACGCCTTGGCGGATCTAGACGCGTCCAGTTCTGGGCAAAATCACGCCTTTTATTCAGTACCAGTATGTTCCTCGTCTGCGGGAAAAGATGATAATACTCACTTACATGCCTCTCCAAGCCAGAAAAGTGAAAAAAATCAGTGGGTACATGTTATCCGGCGGAAAGAAAGTCCGTTATTTAGGGTAAGAGTTATAATCCAGAGAGAACATCTGTGTCAAAAACGCTATGGACTCGGGTGTTTACTCTAAAATATAACGTCCTGGTATGACTCAAACAAAATGTTCAACACGTTGTGTGAACATCTTAAAAACCTCTGCCCGGTCCTTGTGATATCATATTGGGTCTGACCTTGAAAAGGCCACGGCGCCGACAATCTGAAAGCAGGCGCTCCGGCCTACCGTAAATGTATCAATATAAACACCATCCAAACTTTCTTTGTCGAACGCCCAATTGCAGCTAGTGTATCTATCTACAATCTACACATATTCACACCAAGATTCACATATACAGACTTAACTTAGGGTGCTGTTTGCTAGATCATTCTGCAGTAAGGGGGGGGGGGGGCGGGAGTTAACTCCTGTACATATTTCTTAGAAGGTGAAAATACATCCTCTATTGATGAGTTCCATATTTTAATGAAATGCCCGTTGTATGATCATATCCGCCAAAATTACTTTCCTTTAAGATATTGAATGATATATGATATTAAGAGGTTTTTTTAATGTATTATGACATCCGAACATGTTTAATGTTTAATGGGCCTGGTCTGGTGTCTGAAGTTACCAATAAACAATTTATCTAACCATTAGACCCTTTTAATCTTAGCGGAAGACAAGAAAAACCTGCTATTCCTTCCCGTCAAGAGTTCCGAAGCTTGCCCGGGTGCTTATACTCTATGTAATTCGAATGGTATTTCACACAGGGTTGTTGTGGTGTTGTATTGTAATTTCTTGAAATTTGTCACTTTCTGCTGCAGAATGTGACACCATCAAAAATATGTTGATAGCTTAAAAAAAAATGGAACCTTTGGGCAATTTGTTTACTTTATTATCGTAATATTCTGTAACTTTATTTTGTAGAACCTGAAAATTTAAAAGTGGTGGGTCTATATCCTGTAATCCATCACTAAGAGTTTGTATGTTGGGTAAGGGATTGTAGATTGGGGGCCCTAGATTGGGTTGAATCGCATTGCCGAATTCCCTGTCCTCCATGGCCATTTATACTGTGCCCTTACAGTCACATCCCGAGCTCCTTTTGGCCCTAGATCTTAATTTTGACCGTCTAAATTATGGGGGGGTTTCTGACTGCCTTTGAGAACGGGACGATTTTGCTTGTACCTTGCACATCTCACCGACCTCTAGCTGTCCCTGCACTGTAAGTGTGTTCATGCACATGTAAGTACAAAACCATATGCTCTTGTATTAGGGAAACTACGGTAAAGGTTCAAGGCGGGAAGATTAATGACAACAGGTGCCAGAAGTGGTCCAGAGTCTGATGCTATTACCCGTTTAACTGTACCTCCCACTACCCTCCCCATTCTGATACCGCCAACTCAGATACAGTTTACACAGTTTGATCCCAAGACCCGGTTTTTCGCATGTAAAGCTCTGAAAGTTTTTGACTCTGACTTCATTGATGTAACTCTCACTGAAATACTAGAATACTTTTTGGATACATGTCACTCGCCGGATGCTTTGGAATTCTCGTTCAGATAATTTTCCGCGATCACATGACGCTCCGTCCATGTTGCCACCGCATGCGAGCGCCGCTTTCGCGCAGAAATTAATTATTCATGAGGAATATTAAGAAAGGTCTATGCGGTCCGTGGTCCGGCATTTCTTTGTCGATGCTACGCAGTTTACTTTTAGCACATCGTATCGTTCCCTGGGCTTTACATGACGTCAGTGGTCGGGCATTGTCCTGCTCAGGCTACACACTGATTTTCATGGTCCAGCTTTTACCCACAAGCGGTGCTTGTTTGGCTACATTCCTTACCTTTGTTTGGCTATACGCCGGCTATCCTCCCCCCGCCGTTTCGCCCCAATATCATTAGCTGTGGCTTTACATGACGTCAGTGGTCGGGCATTGTCCTGCTCAGGCTACACACTGATTTTCATGGTCCAGCTTTTACCCACAAGCGGTGCTTGTTTGGCTACATTCCTTACCTTTGTTATGACGAAAATTTTCAATTTTCGTCATATGTCGGTCGGTCGTGTTTGTTTGTTATGACGAAAATTTTCAATTTTCGTCATATGTCAGTTGGTCGTGTTTGTTTGTCCGTTTGTATGTATGTCTGTTTCAGGCAAAAACGGGAAGTCTTCTTTTGGCCTAACAACTGCATGCATCGGTTCGCAGTCTTCAGTACCTTATAGCCAGGCAGTAAGGCTAGAACATACTCGCCACCCAGGTCAAAAGGTCAAAGGTCAAGGTCACATCGATTTTTTGGAAAAACAACTAAGAATGCATATATCTCCGTTAATATTAAAGCTAAAGATTCCGGGTGAGTTGCAAAATGTGCTACACTTTTAGTCGCAGCTTTCGGGTATTGTTCACTTTTTGATGCATTATAGTCATTTCGAGTAAAATAAGGTCGTACTTTTTGCGGAAAACGCACTAAATGACCTCTGTCAGTTTTCTCGCTTTTGGGCACATTTGCCATCAAGCTATCGCTATGATGTTCTAATATGCCATAGAAATATGAATTGAGAGGAGTTGTGTCGAATCTTAGAGTTCTCCGATTCGTCACGTGACGTCACGATGACGTCACTTTTGGTACTTAAACAAATTCGTCAAAAATCAAGAAAAAATCCCAAAAATGAGTGAGTAGCATCATATTGTAGGAAACGTAGTTCCTCGTATAGCTGCAAACTAAAATTAATATGTTCCTATCTTACTTCCGGTTCCAGGGTCGACGGCAGTTCTCTATGGGACTTCCCATGTTAAAGCGCTGTATCTTTAGGCTGGGAAAAATGTTTTGTCGTGTATTTCACAAGTGCCTCCAGCAAGCGACACCGCCATTTTTTTTCTTAGTTAAACATGATACATAGTAGCCTCAGTGCTTATCGCATCAGATTGGAGCATATAGTGACGTCACAGGATTTTTTTGAAATTTGGCCAATGGTGAAAGATACGGCTTTTGGGTATTAGCAGAGGCAACCACGGGTGTCCTATTCAAGCCATCACCCAATGCTTGCACCTGTGGATGGATAATACTAAGCTGAGTCATAATCTGTCAAAATGGTTCCATAGCCACATTACTTTTCGGTATATAGTCGAAATCGTTTAACATGGGATCCTATGGGGAAAAATGAACTCGATCGAATATGATCTACTTCCGCTCAAGCTATTTCAGTCTCCTTCGCCACACAGTGAGGTAATATCACCTGTAAGCAAGTTATAAGAAAAACACGGCGATATCTGTATTACTTTTTGTTTCCATAGCAACGAAGCCACTGGCCTAATGATAAACATACAGATTATTGCCATTGAAAGAAAAATCGTCAAAAATCAGATAAAAATGCTAAAATTGCATTCTTTTCGCCCACTAGTTGCCAATAAGCATCTACAGATAACTTAATGCGTCAATCAGGCGGAACGTTGCTCAGTTATGGCGCTAGAGTGCTTCAAAGTGGGACGACACCTTTGCGGGGCCACCAATGATGAGTGAATGGAGATTGTGTTCATCTTTAAAACAACGTCAAAATTAAGAAAAACATGCCAGAGCTGTGATCTTTACGCCAAATGGCAGGGACCATCGATCGGCAGAGAACTAGTAAAAGAAACAAATGAGTTGCTATATCACTTCGCATGCAGTGTTCTTTGTTCTTGTCCTAGGTCTCCGTGTCTCCGCAATGATGAACTAATGCAACTTTTGGCCATTTCGTCAAGCCATAGCTGAAGGACTATTCTTTCTATCGCCTAGCTCTTCAATCGAATAAGTTGTGGCAGTAAACCTTGGCGTATTGCCACTTGGACGTTGTCGTGCGTCACGTCATAACTTCACTATGACGTCATGACGTCACACATCGTACGTAAGCTATTACTCAGCTATCATAAGGTATGGCGACTTTCGGGTCGCTTTACGTTGCAGGTCGTGTTCAGGGACAGTTTGTGCCGTGTGTAACTGTTTTGGCGCAGGAGATAAGTATGCGTCAAAAATGACGTCATAGCTAACGTGCCCCTACGAAATGTTGGGTTTGCTTTACTTTTAGCCACTTTAGCAATAGCTGTCATAACCCGAGTTGATAAGTAGACATATTAAAGAAATAGAAGCCATCTTGATCATTTGCGCGAACGTCAAATGACGTCATGTCACGTCACGATGACGTATTATTAGATAAAAAGTAAAATTCGTAGCGCCATTCATAATGAGTCAAGCAATCGCTCTTGAGAACAAAATTTCATGTTCACTTAAACACGTCGTCTTCAGAGACACCTATGCCGAGGGGGCTAAGTGTGCGTCAAAGTCATAGCTTACGTGCTCGTACGAAAGTTTGGGCCTGCTTGATGTTCAGCTAATTTGGCAATAGCTACCATCACCCACAAGTTCATGAGTTCACCCATGATTTCGTAAGTAGGTATACTTAACAAAATAGAAGCCATCGCGAATATTGTCGTGATCGTCAAATGAAGTTCGTGAAGTCACGAAGACATAATAGATAAAAGATACGAAAGTACCGTTAATATTGCTTCAAGAGAAGCGCCTTGGCTTCAAACTGGATGTCCAATTAAGCTCCGCCTACAGTGCCACACTGCCTGTCGAAGGCATCATTTAGCCCAAATTGCCCCTATAAGGCCCTTTAGCCAAAATTGGCCCTGACGACTCGTAACGTCGCCATTAATACAGCTTCCAAATGTACTTATGTATTTTCGTCCTCGACCTATGGTCGAATATCTCTTGTTTGGCTATACGCCGGCTATCCTCCCCCCGCCGTTTCGCCCCAATATCATTAGCTGTGGCTATACATGACGTCAGTGGTCGGGCATTGTCCTGCTCAGGCTACACACTGATTTTCATGGTCCAGCTTTTACCCACAAGCAGTGCTTGTTTGGCTACATTCCTGTCCTATGTTTGGCTTACGCCGACTATCCTCCCCCCGCCGTTTCGCCCCAATACCATTAGCCGTGGCTATACGCTTGTCACTATTCATGAGAAGAGGTGTCAGGCCGACAGCTTGTTCCAAAACATGCACCGCTCGCATGTAAACAAAGTTTTGGTTCAGAGGAAGGTAGTCGTCAGTGACGTCAACGCTTTGCGTACTACGCCTTACGTGTGATTGGCTAACTCTGGCCATGTGTTCAGAACATGTCGACACCCGCCTGATAGGCGAACATCAGTGGTTTATACTGTTAATGTGCGATATTCTCGACAATGCTTTCTTTTTAAACAAAACGATTAACGGCAAATAGATTTTATACCAACAGGGCCTGTCTGCCAAATTTTCAATTTTGGTGGGGGGTTGTAAAGTCGCTCCTACCAACAGAGTTTTATCACATTGCAGCCCCCCGGTATTTTCTTCTAATGTTCTTGGTTAAGAGGAGAATAAGACTAGCATTTATATTGGTGCCCAGGTGTCCAGGCAACATCTTTTTTGTTTGTAGAAAATCAAGGCCATTACTTTTTTTGCACATTTGCACAAGACCAACCTTTTTTTCAAAACAATACCATATGCCTTTTGTTTGCGACCGGTGTGGTATGCGTGTCAGCTCCCGCTGAGGAGATCCCCCCCCCCCGCCCCCACTGGATCCACCATTATGGAGCGGAGAGGCTCTACATATCAGGCATTTTGAATAAGGAGAACAACTGGGCATGGGGGGACACTTCACATGTCACACCGGCAAATTTTGTTGGTTCATGAAACATGGTTAACTTATGACCGAATCGTTAAAATGGCCAATTCGGGGTCTTGCTTCTATGCCCGATCATAAGATGAGACCCTTCTTCGTGACACCGGCCCTATGTATAAACTATTGTCATTTGAGTTAATGGAATTTTATTTGCAATTATTAGTTTTTCTTTAGTGTCGGGACGCAGCAACACGTTATGGTAACCAATGTTAGTGAAACCTTAATGACGGACTCGTCAAAGAGATATTCTTAACTCGTCTCGGCAGACCTGTTATATCTACATAGGACATATACCGACACTGCTCTTGAAAGGCTTAGCAACTGAACGTACTCCCATTGCCTGGGTGCATTGTGTATTTCATCATTTTGAATGTTTTCATATATATCGGTTTAATGATGCTGACACCTAGTACACAATCAGACCTTAATTTCAACATTAACTTACCACCACCCATAAGCTATATGTGTTGCACATTAGTTTGAATGAGGCATAACCTTACTCTACTGTGACATTACTTTCATTGCAGGTACATTGACGGTCTGGTTGACGAAGAGATGGATGCGACTGAAAAAATCGACCTATGTTACAATTTTTTAAGCGACACTTTTAAACAATTTGGTATCACGAATGGCGACGGTAAGTTTTTTATATGGAATATCTACCAAAGACCGGTTTAAATTTGTAGCAAGTGCAATCGATTAATCGCAAAACACATTGTGCACGTGGTTATAGGGACCTGTATTCTGGTCATTACCAAAGACAAGTGGATATTTACATACAATTATAGATGTTATCATGCCTATTGAAGATTGAGAGCTTTATAGCGCTCATAGGCAATGCTCCCAGTAATGAACGAGTCCAACCTCTGTTCGCTACTTTGAATAATGTGCCTTTAGTTATTTATTGAATCTGTTAACTAACAGTCAGAGTTAACTTTTAACTAAACATAACATGGCACACCTTAAAATGGGCATTATGTTGTCTGTTCCCACAGGTCAGAGAAAACGATGATAAAAATTCCCTGCCAAAAACAATCAGGGCTTTCATTTTCTAGCAAAAACGAGGAAAAAATCCCATGCAGTTAGATCAAATATTTGAAAGTTTATGAATTCTGTGTCTTATATGGTTATTAATATGCTAATATGATTCATTCGTGATTATTCAGAATAAATTATTTGATGCCAAGTTATGGGCCTGATCTTGAATATTTATGCAATGACATGTATGATATGCATGACATGTGTCAGATACCTGGTTAGTACATAGGGACGTGTGGGATAGCTCAGTCAATGTCTGCTTATAGCCCCTCCCATAGCACATAACATGGGGCTACTGACACCGTCTGGCCCATTCGGCTATATCTATATGTGAGGGTAAACCTCTTAACACACAATCTGGGATCAAAGCGATGGGGAAAATTCAGTCAGTGTGGCAAAAAAGGCAGACCATTTTATGCCCAAGTGTGTGTCTGGGTGGGGGGAGAGGGCTATGTTTTTTAGCTTCTGTCCAGATTGTTTGGTATTGGATTGGAAGTCAAATTTTATTTCCTGATAGGAGGGCAAGACTTTTTTTCTAAATGTTACCAGTTATATATATATACCCAGGTGGCATAGACAAGATTTGTTGTTGTCAACTTCAAGGCCACATTTGTAATCACTCGACACAATGGTTGAGTCAAGTCAAGAGTCACAGTAAGCACATGACCACAGCCATCAGTCACTCAAAACCGTATGATTCTATATAAATTAAGCTACTATTCTAAACGTATATTCAGAGTTTCCATGAGAAGAGAAGCATTTAATCCGATGCTGTAATAGAAGTCAGACATGTCAAACTGTCACTGAGCCAGATGGTGACAGGACGGAACGAGTCGGGATGAACCCCTCCCTCGCCAGAACCTGCCACAACAGGACAGCATGTCACTGAACCAGGATCATTTTGTGTAAATGCACTGATACTACAGTCTTAGATACAGTTGAGGATACATTTTATATTGACGAAAGGCAATTTATAACTATTTGTGGCAATGTAGCTGCGTCTCAAGCAAATGTCTTCGAACATGGCGGACATCTTCAAGATAAAATATGTATTTAAATTTGGCTCTTTCTAACACAGGCATGATGGAAGAGGCCACTTCAAAGAAACCAGCTGATGGAGGTCAGTGTCGCAAAAATGTCACATTTAGCGTAATAACAAGCTCAATGCAAAGACCAGAGACCATATACCAGGTCGAGGACCACCGTCGTTCGTAGTACGACCGTCAAACGAAGTACATACTTCCTTCGCAGTATGCGTGAACCTAAATCGAGGTACAGCCACTTTGTAACAACATGCATGTGTTCATAGCATGCAAATATAGATTTACGCTGGATTCCTATTGATCTAACCATGGGAATCCCTTCACAATGAGCAACGCTATATTTAGAAACCATGACATTGTATCCTGTTGGGCGGGAAATTCCAAATTATTGACTGAACGGTGCGAACGAGCATTGAGAGACCCCAATTCACATGTTTTTACCTGGCACAACACAGGGAAACCTTTCCAAGCTGAACCCTCATTATATTTTAAAAGACTAGCATCTGTAGATATGTTATGAACCGATTTGGAAAAAATTCTATGGCATATTTGTCTGATTAGGCTAAAACACTGTCGATGGTATGGTAAAGCGTAGCAGCCGCCCTTCGATGGAAGGACAACCCACTGGCGTACTACGAACGAAGTACGGGATGCTCAGAGCCCAGGTACTGCAAGGGCGGGTGGGTTTGGGACCCAACAGTTAATGTTGACACAGTTGTTATGAATTCTGATAGTTTCGCATCGTCATTCATACTAAACATTTTTTTTTTTTCGGAGCAGCCCTGGTCAGGCGAGTTGCGCGTCCGTTGATCTAGGGACGCCATTTTGTTCGTGACAACAGGTGCCCTTTCCATCCATTATCTGACAAATATGCCATGGAATCTTTTGTAAATGACGATAAAACGAAACTAGAGATGCAAAGCTATCAATATACTTACATGGCAGGTCTTGCAAAAAGTCCTTCAAATGCCTTTGTAGACTTTTAAGAGTTTGTGGAGCCTCCGCGTCGGACATGTTTACATGTCTGGAACGCTCCCATAATTCACTCCCGGGTTAATTATGATCTCACAACGAGGTTTAGACCCTAATAATGGGCTTCCCTCATATCATCCAATCCAATGAAGCTGAACAAGGATAATATATGCAGAAACAAATATGCATCAGTAAATCAACATGTCAAAACCATCCGTCCTTGGAACGAAGTGCACACGAACCTTATTGGAAGTACGTACTACGAAAGACGTTCGTCCGTCGAACGACGGTTAGCCCTCGACCTGCTAAACGACCATCTGTCACGAGGTGTCAAGTCAGGTCGTGGGGGCCGTGTCGGCGGGGCTGGTCCTGGTGGCCCGGGTAGGGGTGGTGGTGGTGGTGGGGGTGGTGGTGATGGTGTGGGTGGTTGGTGGTGGTGGGGGTGTTGGTGGTAAAGGTGGTGGTTGTGGTGGGGGTTGGGGTGGTGGCGGTGGTGGTGGTGGTGGGGATGGAGGGGATGTGATGGTGGTGGTGGTGGCGGTGGTGGAGGAGATGGGGTGGGGGTGTTGGGGGTGGATGAGATGCGGTGGCGTTGGTGGTGGTGGTGGGGATGGAGGGGATGTGATGGTGGTGGTGGTGGTGGCCTCGACCTGTATACTGACCATAGTTAACCAAGAAACCATAGATAATCATTAATCCCCCCCCCCCCACCCCTCATCTGTCCAATGGTACAGCATATACGGCACCCTAGCTGAATTTAGTGGACAGCACACCACTTTTTAAAACTAATACGGCCTCGTGGGGGCGGAGGTGTATCATCATCAAACCAAAATCATCTGTACATTGGATAAGTTCAAATTCTTAGTTTTGGACATTTTACGCCAATGATGTCAGGGTCGTATCTGCTGTTAACCAGAAAGATCTACGTTTCCAAAATAATAGGGCGACAACGGGCAGCCTCGGCAAAGCCTGTACTGCTGGTTATTTGCAACTTACTGTGCATCCAGCCGTCCTTTGTTGCGCTGCTGTTTATATTGTTGTCAAATATGCTGATCTAGTGCATAAGGGAGGGACCAAAAGTAATAAAGTAGACAATGCGTGTTCACCCGGCATGCCAGACTTGATACTTGTGAGCAGTGACAGTTAATGTGGACGGCTGATCTGGTGATGTTGCGGGGGATATGGGATGGGGTGATTATCAACTGTGTGAAGGGCGATTGAAAGAGAGCAGATGCATGGACGAAGTTTTGAAAAAGACGTTGTGAAGTTTGAAGAGCTGTTGTTGTAAAGTGCAACGAGAAGCAAAGTCAGGCAATTTCCGGACAGACTGGAGGCGAACGAAGTTACGAAGAGTTACAAAATGTTACGAAGTTACCATGAGTTACAAAGAATTACAAAGTTACGAAGAATTACAAAGTTACCAAGAGTTACGAAGTTACGAAGAACAAAGTAATACTACAGTCCTAGATACAGTTGAGAATACATTTTATATTGACGAAAGGCAATTTATAACTATTTATGGCAATGTACCTGCGTCTGAAGCACATGTCTTCCAACATGGCGGACATCTTCAAAATAAAATATGTATTGATATTTGGCTCTTTCTAACACAGGAATGATGGAAGGGGCCACTCCAAAGAAAGCAGCTGATGGAGGTCAGTGTCGCCAAAATGTCATCTTAAGCGTAATAACAAGCTCAATACAAAGACCAGAGACCATATACTGACCATAGCTAACCAAGAAACCATAGATAATCATAACCCCCCCCCCCCCCCAATAACCTTATCTGTCCAATGGTACAGCATATACGGCAGCCTGGCTGAATTTAGTGGACAGCACACCACTTTTTTAAAGTATTACGGCGTCGTGTGGAGGTAGAGGGTGAATGGGGTGTATCATGATCAAACCAAAATCATCTGCACATTCGATACGTTCAAATTCTTAGTTTTTGACATTTTACGCTAATGATATCAGGGTCGTATCTGCTGCTAATCAGAAAGATCTACGCTGCCAAAATAATAGGGCGACAACGGGCAGCCTCAGCAAAGCCTGTACTGCTGGTTATTTGCAACTTACTGTGCATCCAGCCGTCCTTTGTTGCGCTGCTGTTTATATTGTTGTCAAATATGCTGATCTAGTGCCTAATGGAGGGATCAAAAGTAATAAAGTAGACAATGCGTGTTCACCCGGCATGCCAGACTTGATACTTGTGAGCAGTGACAGTTAATGTGGACGGCTGGTCTGGTGATGTTGCGGGGGATATGGGATGGGTGATTATCAACTGTGTGAAGGGCGATTGAAAAAGAGCAGATGCATGGACGAAGTTTTGAAGAAGACGTTGTGAAGTTTGAAGAGCTGTTGTTGTAAAGTGCAACGAGAAGCAGTCAGGCAATTTCCGGACAGACTGGAGGCGAACGAAGTTACGAAGAGTTACAAAATGTTACGAAGTTACCATGAGTTACAAAGAATTACAAAGTTACGAAGAATTACAAAGTTACCAAGAGTTACGAAGGTACCACACGTTACGAAGAACAAAGTAATACTACAGTCCTAGATACAGTTGAGGATACATTTTATATTGACGAAAGGCAATTTATAACTATTTATGGCAATGTAGCTGCGTCTCAAGCACATGTCTTCCAACATGGCGGACATCTTCAAAATAAAATATGTATTTATATTTGGCTCTTTCTAACACAGGAATGATGGAAGGGGCCACTCCAAAGAAACCAGCTGATGGAGGTCAGTGTCGCCAAAATGTCATCTTAAGCGTAATAACAAGCTCAATACAAAGACCAGAGACCATATATTGACCATAGTTAACCAAGAAACCATAGATAATCATTAACCCCCCCCCCCCCACCCCTCATCTGTCCAATGGTACAGCATATACGGCACCCTAGCTGAATTTAGTGGACAGCACACCACTTTTTAAAACTAATACGGCCTCGTGGGGGCGGAGGTGTATCATCATCAAACCAAAATCATCTGTACATTGGCTAAGTTCAAATTCTTAGTTTGGGACATTTTACGCCAATGATGTCAGGGTCGTATCTGCTGTTAACCAGAAAGATCTACGCTGCCAAAATAATAGGGCGACAACGGGCAGCCTCGGCAAAGCCTGTACTGCTGGTTATTTGCAACTTACTGTGCATCCAGCCGTCCTTTGTTGCGCTGCTGTTTATATTGTTGTCAAATATGCTGATCTAGTGCATAAGGGAGGGACCAAAAGTAATAAAGTAGACAATGCGTGTTCACCCGGCATGCCAGACTTGATACTTGTGAGCAGTGACAGTTAATGTGGACGGCTGATCTGGTGATGTTGCGGGGGATATGGGATGGGGTGATTATCAACTGTGTGAAGGGCGATTGAAAGAGAGCAGATGCATGGACGAAGTTTTGAAGAAGACGTTGTGAAGTTTGAAGAGCTGTTGTTGTAAAGTGCAACGAGAAGCAAAGTCAGGCAATTTCGGGACAGACTGGAGGCGAACGAAGTTACGAAGAGTTACAAAATGTTACGAAGTTACCATGAGTTACAAAGAATTACAAAGTTACGAAGAATTACAAAGTTACCAAGAGTTACGAAGTTACGAAGAACAAAGTAATACTACAGTCCTAGATACAGTTGAGAATACATTTTATATTGACGAAAGGCAATTTATAACTATTTATGGCAATGTAGCTGCGTCTCAAGCACATGTATTCCAACATGGCGGACATCTTCAAAATAAAATATGTATTTATATTTGGCTCTTTCTAACACAGGAACGATGGAAGGGGCCACTCCCAAGAAAGCAGCTGATGGAGGTCAGTGTCGCCAAAATGTCATCTTAAGCGTAATAACAAGCTCAATACAAAGACCAGAGACCATATACTGACCATAGCTAACCAAGAAACCATAGATAATCATAACCCCCCCCCCCCCCCCCCCCCCCAATAACCTTATCTGTCCAATGGTACAGCATATACGGCAGCCTGGCTGAATTTAGTGGACAGCACACCACTTTTTTAAAGTATTACGGCGTCGTGTGGAGGTAGAGGGTGAATGGGGTGTATCATGATCAAACCAAAATCATCTGCACATTCGATAAGTTCAAATTCTTAGTTTTTGACATTTTACGCTAATGATATCAGGGTCGTATCTGCTGCTAATCAGAAAGATCTACGCTGCCAAAATAATAGGGCGACAACGGGCAGCCTCAGCAAAGCCTGTACTGCTGGTTATTTGCAACTTACTGTGCATCCAGCCGTCCTTTGTTGCGCTGCTGTTTATATTGTTGTCAAATATGCTGATCTAGTGCCTAATGGAGGGATCAAAAGTAATAAAGTAGACAATGCGTGTTCACCCGGCATGCCAGACTTGATACTTGTGAGCAGTGACAGTTAATGTGGACGGCTGGTCTGGTGATGTTGCGGGGGATATGGGATGGGTGATTATCAACTGTGTGAAGGGCGATTGAAAAAGAGCAGATGCATGGACGAAGTTTTGAAGAAGACGTTGTGAAGTTTGAAGAGCTGTTGTTGTAAAGTGCAACGAGAAGCAAAGTCAGGCAATTTCCGGACAGACTGGAGGCGAACGAAGTTACGAAGAGTTACAAAATGTTACGAAGTTACCATGAGTTACAAAGAATTACAAAGTTACGAAGAATTACAAAGTTACCAAGAGTTACGAAGGTACCACACGTTACGAAGAACAAAGTAATACTACAGTCCTAGATACAGTTGAGGATACATTTTATATTGACGAAAGGCAATTTATAACTATTTATGGCAATGTAGCTGCGTCTCAAGCACATGTCTTCCAACATGGCGGACATCTTCAAAATAAAATATGTATTTATATTTGGCTCTTTCTAACACAGGAATGATGGAAGGGGCCACTCCAAAGAAAGCAGCTGATGGAGGTCAGTGTCGCCAAAATGTCATCTTAAGCGTAATAACAAGCTCAATACAAAGACCAGAGACCATATATTGACCATAGTTAACCAAGAAACCATAGATAATCATTAACCCCCCCCCCCCCACCCCTCATCTGTCCAATGGTACAGCATATACGGCACCCTAGCTGAATTTAGTGGACAGCACACCACTTTTTAAAACTATTACGGCCTCGTGGGGGCGGAGGTGTATCATCATCAAACCAAAATCATCTGTACATTGGCTAAGTTCAAATTCTTAGTTTTGGACATTTTACGCCAATGATGTCAGGGTCGTATCTGCTGTTAACCAGAAAGATCTACGCTGCCAAAATAATAGGGCGACAACGGGCAGCCTCGGCAAAGCCTGTACTGCTGGTTATTTGCAACTTACTGTGCATCCAGCCGTCCTTTGTTGCGCTGCTGTTTATATTGTTGTCAAATATGCTGATCTAGTGCATAAGCGAGGGACCAAAAGTAATAAAGTAGACAATGCGTGTTCACCCGGCATGCCAGACTTGATACTTGTGAGCAGTGACAGTTAATGTGGACGGCTGGTCTGGTGATGTTGCGGGGGATATGGGATGGGTGATTATCAACTGTGTGAAGGGCGATTGAAAAAGAGCAGATGCATGGACGAAGTTTTGAAGAAGACGTTGTGAAGTTTGAAGAGCTGTTGTTGTAAAGTGCAACGAGAAGCAAAGTCAGGCAATTTCCGGACAGCCTGGAGGCGAACGAAGTTACGAAGAGTTACAAAATGTTACGAAGTTACCATGAGTTACAAAGAATTACAAAGTTACGAAGAATTACAAAGTTACCAAGAGTTGCGAAGGTACCACACGTTACGAAGAACAAAGTAATACTACAGTCCTAGATACAGTTGAGGATACATTTTATATTGACGAAAGGCAATTTATAACTATTTATGGCAATGTAGCTGCGTCTCAAGCACATGTCTTCCAACATGGCGGACATCTTCAAAATAAAATATGTATTTATATTTGGCTCTTTCTAACACAGGAATGATGGAAGGGGCCACTCCAAAGAAACCAGCTGATGGAGGTCAGTGTCGCCAAAATGTCATCTTAAGCGTAATAACAAGCTCAATACAAAGACCAGAGACCATATACTGACCATAGCTAACCAAGAAACCATAGATAATCATAACCCCCCCCCCCCCCCCCAATAACCTTATCTGTCCAATGGTACAGCATATACGGCAGCCTGGCTGAATTTAGTGGACAGCACACCACTTTTTTAAAGTATTACGGCGTCGTGTGGAGGTAGAGGGTGAATGGGGTGTATCATGATCAAACCAAAATCATCTGCACATTCGATAAGTTCAAATTCTTAGTTTTTGACATTTTACGCTAATGATATCAGGGTCGTATCTGCTGCTAATCAGAAAGATCTACGCTGCCAAAATAATAGGGCGACAACGGGCAGCCTCAGCAAAGCCTGTACTGCTGGTTATTTGCAACTTACTGTGCATCCAGCCGTCCTTTGTTGCGCTGCTGTTTATATTGTTGTCAAATATGCTGATCTAGTGCCTAATGGAGGGATCAAAAGTAATAAATTAGACAATGCGTGTTCACCCGGCATGCCAGACTTGATACTTGTGATCAGTGACAGTTAATGTGGACGGCTGGTCTGGTGATGTTGCGGGGGATATGGGATGGGTGATTATCAACTGCGTGAAGGGCGATTGAAAAAGAGCAGATGTATAGACGAAGTTTTGAAGAAGACGTTGTGAAGTTTGAAGAGCTGTTGTTGTAAAGTGCAACGAGAAGCAGTCAGGCAATTTCCGGACAGACTGGAGGCGAACGAAGTTACGAAGAGTTACAAAATGTTACGAAGTTACCATGAGTTACAAAGAATTACAAAGTTACGAAGAATTACAAAGTTACCAAGAGTTACGAAGGTACCACACGTTACGAAGAACAAAGTAATACTACAGGTCTAGATACAGTTGAGGATACATTTTATATTGACGAAAGGCAATTTATAACTATTTCTGGCAATGTAGCTGCGTCTCAAGCACATGTCTTCCAACATGGCGGACATCTTCAAAATAAAATATGTATTTATATTTGGCTCTTTCTAACACAGGAACGATGGAAGGGGCCACTCCAAAGAAACCAGCTGATGGAGGTCAGTGTCGCCAAAATGTCATCTTAAGCGTAATAACAAGCTCAATACAAAGACCAGAGACCATATATTGACCATAGTTAACCAAGAAACCATAGATAATCATTAACCCCCCCCCCCACCCCTCATCTGTCCAATGGTACAGCATATACGGCACCCTAGCTGAATTTAGTGGACAGCACACCACTTTTTAAAACTATTACGGCCTCGTGGGGGCGGAGGTGTATCATCATCAAACCAAAATCATCTGTACATTGGATAAGTTCAAATTCTTAGTTTTGGACATTTTACGCCAATGATGTCAGGGTCGTATCTGCTGTTAACCAGAAAGATCTACGCTGCCAAAATAATAGGGCGACAACGGGCAGCCTCGGCAAAGCCTGTACTGCTGGTTATTTGCAACTTACTGTGCATCCAGCCGTCCTTTGTTGCGCTGCTGTTTATATTGTTGTCAAATATGCTGATCTAGTGCATAAGCGAGGGACCAAAAGTAATAAAGTAGACAATGCGTGTTCACCCGGCATGCCAGACTTGATACTTGTGAGCAGTGACAGTTAATGTGGACGGCTGGTCTGGTGATGTTGCGGGGGATATGGGATGGGTGATTATCAACTGTGTGAAGGGCGATTGAAAAAGAGCAGATGCATGGACGAAGTTTTGAAGAAGACGTTGTGAAGTTTGAAGAGCTGTTGTTGTAAAGTGCAACGAGAAGCAAAGTCAGGCAATTTCCGGACAGACTGGAGGCGAACGAAGTTACGAAGAGTTACAAAATGTTACGAAGTTACCATGAGTTACAAAGAATTACAAAGTTACGAAGAATTACAAAGTTACCAAGAGTTACGAAGGTACCACACGTTACGAAGAACAAAGTAATACTACAGTCCTAGATACAGTTGAGGATGCATTTTATATTGACGAAAGGCAATTTATAACTATTTATGGCAATGTAGCTGCGTCTCAAGCACATGTCTTCCAACATGGCGGACATCTTCAAAATAAAATATGTATTTATATTTGGCTCTTTCTAACACAGGAATGATGGAAGGGGCCACTCCAAAGAAAGCAGCTGATGGAGGTCAGTGTCGCCAAAATGTCACCTTAAGCGTAATAACAAGCTCAATACAAAGACCAGAGACCATATACTGACTATAGCTAACCAAGAAACCATAGATAATCATAACCCCCCCCCCATACCTTATCTGTCCAATGGTACAGCATATACGGCAGCCTGGCTGAATTTAGTGGACAGCACAAAACTTTTTTAAAGTATTACGGCCTCGTGTGGGGGTAGAGGGTGAATGGGGTGTATCATGATCAAACCAAAATCATCTGCACATTCGATAAGTTCAAATTCTTAGTTTTTGACATTTTACGCTAATGATATCAGGGTCGTATCTGCTGCTAATCAGAAAGATCCACGCTGCCAAAATAATAGGGCGACAACGGGCAGCCTCGGCAAAGCCTGTACTGCTGGTTATTTGCAACTTACTGTGCATCCAGCCGTCTTTTGTTGCGCTGCTGTTTATATTGTTGTCAAATATGCTAATCTAGTGCCTAATGGAGGGACCAAAAGTAATACAGTAGACAATGCGTGTTCACCCGGCATGCCAGACTTGACACTTGTGAGCAGTGACAGTTAATGTGGACGGCTGGTCTGGTGATGTTGCGGGGGATGTGGGATGGGGTGATTATCAACTGTGTGAAGGGCGATTGAAAAAGAGCAGATGCATGGACGAAGTTTTGAAGAAGGCGTTGTGAAGTTCAAAGTTACGAAGAGTTACATAGTTACTAAGCGTTACGAAGAACAAAGAATATATAAAACGTTAATATACTCACATGAACTCAACAATTCTAACATAGTTTCTGCACATATGTGCTATTCGCATATGATTATAAATGTTTGCGTAAATGTTCGAGTTAATTTCAGATTTTATTGTTATCCACTCCACTGACCCAACGCTCGGCTATCAGTGAGACTATCAGACGCTTTATACATTTAAACACCACATAATGTGCACTTTTCAGCGAGTGCCGACACAGTTCCATCGAATGGATATATCAGCTTTCATCCAATTTTAACTGTTCAAATGTTCATTTGCAACTGTATGGTGCTATAAAAGCTAGTAACTGACCGGAGATGTCCATTTGCTATATACAGGGGACCAGCCGCCTGCCACCCACGGTGCACGAGCGACATATAGTACCCCCGGTAGACCACCTTCCAAATACCAGAAGATGCTGAAGTATGCAATGGATGAGCTGGGGATAAATGGTCAGCCGCCCGAGTTCAAGGCATCGCCAGAGACAAGAGGAAAATTTTTATGCAAGGCGAATGTTAATTTTGCCTTGTTTAAACCATCGAAAAGAAATCCGGAGAAATATAAAGTACCCTTGCCTGAAGATTTGAAAATACGTGACATGATTTACAAGTTAAATGAGCTTGAACGCACGTGTCAGGAATCGATCCGATGTACGCCAGGTTTTAACCGCAGAAGCTCATTTGTGTCTTGCAGTGTCGAAGGCACGGGGGCCAATGCAACGGAAGCGGAAGAGCGCGCTGCAGAATTAGTGTTAAAGGCGCTCGGGTTAGAAGAATGGGCGGAATCTAATCTATAATCTAAAAGTAAAAAAGAACAAACTTAGAACAAAACAGTGAAAAAGCGGTCAAATACGTTAGCTTTACGATGCTTCCGGCTGTGGCTTTATGTGGCGGCATAATGTGTGCATGCCTATTGGTCCAAGGATCGCCGTTTGTATGTTATTGGGTACTTAATTGTTCTTTGCTTGATAAATAAATTCCTGGTTCATCTGTCTATCAATCTGTAGATTAGGATAACGAGCTTACAAAATACATTAGCTTTACGATGCTTCCGGCTGTGGCTTTATGTGGCGGCATAATGTGTGCATGCCTATTGGTCCAAGGATCGCCGTTTGTATCTTATTGGGTACTTAATTGTTCTTTGCTTGATAAATAAATTCCTGGTTCATCTGTCTATCAAACTGTAGATTAGGGTAACGAGCTTACAAAATACATTAGCTTTTCGATGCTGCCAGCTGTGGCTTTATGTGGCGGAATAATGTGTGTATGCCTATTGGTCCAAGGATCGCCGTTTGTATGTTATTGGGTACTTAATTGTTCTTTGCTTGATAAATAAATGCTTCATTAGTTTAAAAGTTTTAACTTTTCGTTTGTATGCATACTGTGCTGGCTATGCGATGCTTCCAGCTGGGTCTTTAACAGTGGTAAGCATAGTGTGTATCTATCTGTCTGAATCAAGGATCGCAGGTAACAGCTTCGGTAGAGCCAAATTTTACTGCTTTATGTTATTGCATGGGAACTTGTTCTTTGCTTGGGGCTTACATAAAGTCTTCATTGGTTTTTACTTTATAAGCGTTTTCGTTTGTATGCACGCTGAAGAGGATTCTTTTGAACGAGGAGGGTTCAGTTAGGGTGTGTGGTGGTAGTCAATTGATGGGGCTTGGGTGGATAAGGACGGGATTACCTAATGTCGCGCTCTGTGCAAGACGTGCAGCTTTTAAATACTACGGCCGCGCAGGTTAAATATCTACATCTTTGAGAGGAGGGGGGGGGGGCGGGGCGGTAAGTAGGCCAGCTCTGAAGACGAGGCTAGAACAGATGACGAAGAAACACAGGCGACATACATCAAGCTGGTTTTATTCAACGCAAATGGACAGACAACAAGCTCTACAGGCCCTTTTTTTCTGCCATGTTACTCCACAAACACAGGGCAGAAACGCCAGTCGCTAGCACTGAACCACTGCCACCAGCCGCTGCTATGTCAAAGGGGGCCCCTGCACGAGGATAAGTATTCTATTGGCAACGTGTATCGCTGATAACAAGTTCGACAATAATAGAAGCGCTTCGCCTTCGGTGTTTAGCAATACGACATTCATCTTCGCAATCTCCCAAAGGTGGATGTCGTTAGGGCAGAGCTGCCTCTACCGAGGAGGGCAATAATTGCAATCCAGTTCCTCAGGCTTGTTTAGAAGAGTACAAGTTACTCTGAAGTTAACCCCTGTGTTGTGTCCAGAAATATTCGAAGGTCCCTCATATAGACAACGAAAGCGCGCCAGGTCCAAACACTTTGCGGGCTACTTGAGTCAAAATTGTTTGAATACCCTCGCCATTAATCTACGCCAAAGACCTTTATTACCCGGTATCAAATATAACATAATATTACTGGCAGTGTCTTTTACCTACTACACTTTCCGCATTTGGTTCATCCGCTCCCTGCCCGCCACGGGCGGGTGACGGCCACATACGGCGGAGTTGGCTATATCCACCTTCCATCATCTCTGATACAGGCTAGGATGCTTCTGATAGACAAGTCAAGGCCCGCGGTCTGTGCTCAGATGGGCGCCATTACCTGGGTAACTTGCGGAAGTGCTGGCGCGTTAGACTTCTAATTGAGCGCAATAACAAGCGGCAAACCCACAATCCCGCGCCACAGACGAACCACTGTCACCCTGGTAACAATTCACAGGACTCTACTTCCAGACCAAGGCACCATGTATGTAGGTGAGCCGCATACGTTGTTATGGCACACATATATGGCACCTTTAAACCGATTGCCCAAGTTATTAGCCCAGCCTTTTGGCTACATGGACGTGGCCGCGTGAATTTCACCGCGCCGCTTATCAATACCACGACATCGGCATCCACAGCGGTCTGTGAACTGTAATACCATCTACACATCAATAACACTGAAAACATCCATGGCAAGATCGTCATATAAACATGGCGATACAGCATTCACTACGCCAGGTGACCACGTGGTACCCATAAACTTGTTCATAGCTCACATAATTGTCACATCAGCATAAGGGAATATTTATATAAGCGTAAATACCGAGTGAACAAAGCAATTTACTCTATGAACCAGACACGGCCAACAATTAATACCACGTTTTTCATAATAATATCAGATTTATCGATAATATTCATCTTATATTATTTTCTCGCTAACTTTGTTAATGTCAGATACTGTCAGGTGTTTCATAATTATACCAGATTATCAACATTTTCTCAGTCCCAGACTATTTCTATTGGCAGTTCCTTAATCCTAAAGGTGATCGACAAACTTCATCCTTGATGTCAGATTATCGAGTCTGGCACTTCCCGCTTAATCATACCAGCATGTCGACATTGCCTTTATCCCACAGTGAGACTCACTATTACTCAATGACTTAATCCCATATTATCGATATATTCTCCCTTAATCCCATACTTTCGATACGCTTTAATGCCCGATTGTAGATGATGAGCAGTTTTCTTTTATACAAGACATCCGGCAGCAGTACCTGTTCGACTACTGGTGTTGGTAAAGACAATGTTTGTAGACGTGGTACATATAAGGTGACATACACAACATTAGTAATGCAAACCAGGGGCGGATCTTACGGGGGTTGCACCCCCCCGGCCCCTTGAGAACGTTAGCATACACTGTTAAAGTCGGGTTCTCCGAGCACCCCACCCCCCTCCCCGGTCGCAAGTTTTCAAAGAGCAACCGCCCCCCCGCCCCCTTAGCAAATTCCTAGATCCGCCCCTGCAAACAGAGGACCATAACCACAATGAGCCAAGCATGTAACAATTGCCTGCATACATCTATAATATCATCACGCATGCTGGCTGGGCAACCAACGAACACCGCGACAGAGAGATTTGACCTGTGATAGTAGAGCTTAAAGCAGGAAGATCGCGACTCCCGAGGCAGCCAACTTATTGACTACATCTCTGTGAGTATTCAATATTCCAGCCTTCACACACATGTAACGCCAGTCAGGTGTCGCCCTTTATCCATTACTCCATGACCCTGGCGGAGCGCCCCCTAGGTAGTGACAAACACAATATCCATTTCTCGTACGATCCAATCATTTCCGTGCAACACCTTCGAGAATGACGTTCATGCGCAGATACCCTCTTCACTTACATTCGTACTCAAACGGACAAGCGGGAATGGATTTTTTTCTGAGCCAGAGGGAAAACTCTAGTACTTGCTGACAGGTGAAACATCCTAAATAATTTGTAAACGCTACGTCGCCTGAATGGTGAACACGTGATTACCCCTCGGCGGCTAAGAACGATGAAAGAATCTTTATGCCGAGTCACTGCGATACTTAGCGCCCACAACAGATACTACAGACGCAAGCATACCTCAGGACAAGCGTAAGAAAATAAACTATGTACATGCGTGGGACAAGTGCAAGCACCGGAGCGGACAACATATATATTGATAGAACCTGATGACGCGTTGTGGGGAGCCGAACAGGAACAGAGGACGGTCTCCAGAAGAGGAGGACGCCGCGTTTATGGCCAAAAACTATTCCAATCCTTCACTTGTAATCGTCTTGTTCATAAATCGAACGATGTAGTAAGAAGTACTTCGATGATAATGTAGGTTATCCCTATGATTGGGTTTCGCGCTCATAAGCGCTTACTGTTTACATCACTATATGTTACCAGTTATGTTATGGCATATCAAAATAAATATCAGTGAATCAAAGCCATTTAATTTTCATTAGGGAAAGTTTACATCTGTAGGATTTAATCTTATTCGCTGCTGAATATTTATCAAGCGTTAAACGCAGAAAGCGCACCGCATGGCACAATTCTTTCTTATAAGCCCTCCAACAAGACCTCAACTTCAAAGTAATTACTTTCTCCTACTGCACACAAGTATTGACTACGTTTCCAGCGCGAGTCGCGAGCAATCAAAGAAGTGCCACACTGCAGGAACGGCTAACGGCTCAAAGCCTAACAACGGTACGCCACGGGAGACCGGATTATATTCGGTTTCCATAGCGACGGTTGCCATGGGGATTCACTCCAACTCGACGAGCACGTCATCCTCACTGACGGTCTCTCCAGCTTTCACGTTGACCTTCACAACCTAAAGGTAAAGAGGATGAGTGGTTAGGCAGTTTACTGTGTATTTAACCCAAATATTTACCCATGTCGTATAAATACAAACAGGAAATCTCATACAGCGTAGTAAAGCTCCCCGTAAAGATACAAACTGGGCCATTATGTTGACGTCATACGTACGTCACGCTTCTGATGCTTATGGTCGCGAGATTTGGACGATAAGTAGACACAACTCTGACGTTGTCACCACGGTAACAGTGTCGCGGTATCATGAGACTTGGAGAGGGGTAGGAGATGGGAGGGGGGAGGGGGGGAGGGGGGGGAGAAGGGGTACCTTTCCAGTCTTGGCCGCCACCATGCTGTTCTGCATCTTCATGGCCTCCAGCACACAGACCTCCTGGCCCTCGCCGACCTGTAGCAGAGCCATTAATTAATACACATACACCTGTACATGTATCAGATGTACGTTCCCACGTCAACGGCCTCCAGCACACAGACCTCCTGGCCCTCGCCGACCTGTAGCAGAGCCATTAATTAATACACATACACCTGTACATGTATCAGATGTACGCTCCCACGTCAACGGCCTCCAGCACACAGACCTCCTGGCCCTCGCCGACCTGCAGCAGAGCCATTAATTAATACACATACACCTGTACATGTATCAGATATACGCTCCCACGTCAACGGCCTCCAGCACACACGACCATATGACCCATCGCCACTCTACGAGTTGTAGGCTCGCCATTTCAAGTGAATACTTCCAAATCCCGACTTTCTACGTGTTCTTGGGCACGCCCTAATCCCTGTTCTCAGACTCTTTATTGCTGAATTATGGAGCCCCCTAGCGGCGAAACTAAGCGTGATAGGCTAAAAGCGAATGCGGATTATATACCCAAGTTGACGTTTGCCTGTCTTTTGCAACCAGTCCCGACTCTCTAGCGTCGCTATTAAACAACCCAGGAGAGTGCCGGTCTCATGATGGGAGCGTTTCTTGCGAGCGCTCTAGCGGCCAAACTAAGCATCCTACGGCAATTTCTTTTAATCTAGTTTACAACCACGGAGTGACGCGGTAAAACATGTTTCGTGACCTTGACCTCGGAAGCGTGACCTTGATCAATATAGAACTTCGCGCCCAAATACTAATGGCATGTTTTAAGCAAGGTGTCGTTTGTCTGACTTGTCCCCTTCATGGAGAAATTGAGGATGCTATTTCCCGCCAAAATGCTCCTGTAGGGTCCCATGTTAAACTTTGGGAACTTTTAGCAGAAAAGCGATTTGGGCGATTTGCACAATATAGAAGGTACATAAGCCCAATACGTGAAATAATTTTCAGCGTGATTAAATAAAAACTGCGAACGTTATAGCGATTTTCCCGATTTCTGGTTCTAGATTTCAATGGTTAAGCGAATTGCAAAAAATTCCTGTGACCTTGACCTTTAACCTACATGGCCCATCTGCGAACTTAGCCTGACGATTGCCATTCCGCATCATTTTGTGAATTTTGAAGTCGATATCTTAAGGCATTCGACAGATATGGCGCGACAAGACAAACAGACAGACACACAAACCGAACACACCGACATAAGACGAAAATTGAAAATGTCCGTCTTAATAACGGTATACACACTGTACATCCACACACAAGTCGGCTTATATTAAAAACGAGGCCGCTGCCCACTTACGGCTTGCCCTACGGTGACCGCCACAGACTTGACGACGCCAGGCATGGGTGCCATGACAACCGAACTGTAGTCAGTCACGTGTTTCGGTGGCATGTATTTCATGTACTCCGCCATCCTCTGCTCTAGTACTTGTACTTCAAACTGCAAGTTACAGAATGGAACACATATTAATTCTGGGATAATTTCTAACCTGTAGTCGACTTTAGCATAATTAATGGCTCTTCTATAATTATAATAGTTTTTTTTCTTGCGTAAGTGTTTTTCTAACATGTCATTGTTTTTCTAAAATGTCATTGTTTTTCTAAAATGTCATTGTTTTTCTAAAATGTCATTGTTTTTCTAGAATATCATTGTTTTCCTAAAATGTAATTGATTTCTAAAAGGTATATGTGTGACACGGAGTAAGACACACATCTCCTCATATCGTGTAGAGATACAGTATCGAACACGAGAGCTGGTCCATCTACCGTAAGCATGAATACGCACACAGGCACGGCTGTAATATGTTTAACATCCCATCAGTGTTACTGATGCATACTAACCACTGTTCCCTTGTACTGCATCTTAATATGACCCACATGGCGACCTCGCAACTGCAAACAAAAGCCACAAACGACGATATCGGGTCATTCACCATCAGCAGATTCCAGCTATATTTCTAATATGAACATTCTGTAGTCACTTTAGAAATAAGATAAAGATTGTTCAGTAAGATAAGACATACTTCTGCCTCCTTTCTCACCTGAAAGATCTCGGTGTTGCCATTGATAACGGCATTGATGACCGGAGTAGTCAGCTTGAAGTTGTCTTCGACATCAAACCTTTGGCCGTCGATATCAACCTGCACGGGCAGCAAATATACACATATTAAACAATTGGTGCCACGCCAGAACAACTGTAGCTCATATTCTGCTTGTGTGTGTACTCGGTTACATTCCGATTTATAACGCCCCAAATAGTAGAGGTGAATACCTTCTCCACTCATGTTCGACTTTGAGACTCATATTCTCTGTTCATTGGCTTGAACAGCACTTAACCACGAGGACAATAAACGCCCTCGACAACAGACAACACTTAACCACGAGGACAATCAACGCCCTCGACAACAGACTGGGGAACAGCACTTAACCACGAGGACAATAAACGCCCTCGACAACAGACTGGGGAACAGCACTTAACTACGAGGACAATAAACGCCCTCGACAACAGACTGGGGAACAGCACTTAACTACGAGGACAATAAACGCCCTCGACAACAGACTGGGGAACAGCACTTAACCACGAGGACAATAAACGCCCTCGACAACAGACTGGGGAACAGCACTTAACCACGAAGACAATAAACGCCCTCGGCAACCGACAACACTTAACCACGAGGACAATCAACGCCCTCGACAACAGACTGGGGAACAGCACTTAACCACGAGGACAATAAACGCCCTCGACAACAGACTGGGGAACAGCACTTAACTACGAGGACAATAAACGCCCTCGACAACAGACTGCGGAACAGCATTTAACTACGAGGACAATAAACGCCCTCGACAACAGACTGGGGAACAGCACTTAACCACGAGGACAATAAACGCCCTCGACAACAGACTGGGGAACAGCACTTAACTACGAGGACAATAAACGCCCTCGACAACAGACTGGGGAACAGCACTTAACTACGAGGACAATAAACGCCCTCGACAACAGACTGGGGAACAGCACTTAACTACGAGGACAATAAACGCCCTCGACAACAGACTGGGGAACAGCACTTAACTACGAGGACAATAAACGCCCTCGACAACAGACTGGGGAACAGCACTTAACTACGAGGACAATAAACGCCCTCGACAACAGACTGGGGAACAGCATTTAACTACGAGGACAATAAACGCCCTCGACAACAGACTGGGGAACAGCACTTAACCACGAGGACAATAAACGCCCTCGACAACAGACTGGGGAACAGCACTTAACTACGAGGACAATAAACGCCCTCGACAACAGACTGGGGAACAGCACTTAACCACGAGGACAATAAACGCCCTCGACAACAGACTGGGGAACAGCACTTAACCACGAGGACAATAAACGCCCTCGACAACAGACTGGGGAACAGCACTTAACTACGAGGACAATAAACGCCCTCGACAACAGACTGGGGAACAGCACTTAACTACGAGGACAATAAACGCCCTCGACAACAGACTGGGGAACAGCACTTAACTACGAGGACAATAAACGCCCTCGACAACAGACTGGGGAACAGCACTTAACCACGAGGACAATAAACGCCCTCGACAACAGACTGGGGAACAGCACTTAACTACGAGGACAATAAACGCCCTCGACAACAGACTGGGGAACAGCACTTAACCACGAGGACAATAAACGCCCTCGACAACAGACTGGGGAACAGCACTTAACTACGAGGACAATAAACGCCCTCGACAACAGACTGGGGAACAGCACTTAACTACGAGGACAATAAACGCCCTTGACAACAGACTGGGGAACAGCACTTAACTACGAGGACAATAAACGCCCTCGACAACAGACTGGGGAACAGCACTTAACTACGAGGACAATAAACGCCCTCGACAACAGACTGGGGAACAGCACTTAACCACGAGGACAATAAACGCCCTCGACAACAGACTGGGGAACAGCACTTAACTACGAGGACAATAAACGCCCTCGACAACAGACTGGGGAACAGCACTTAACCACGAGGACAATAAACGCCCTCGACAACAGACTGGGGAACAGCACTTAACCACGAGGACAATAAACGCCCTCGACAACAGACAGCACTTACCCACGAGGACAATAAACGCCCTCGACAACAGACAGCACTTTACCACGAGGACAATAAACGCCCTCGACAACAGACAGCACTTAACCACGAGGACAATAAACGCCCTCGACAACAGACTGGGGAATTTCCAAATGGCGCTTAGATCCAAGGCTCTCAGAAAAAATCATTAACTATTGAAACACATTAATATATGTTTTGCTTCTATATAAATAACAAAGTGAACCGTGAGCAAATAATTTACACTGTGACAAAGTAAAACAGTATCAATGCATCAATGTGAAATATGACTGCGATTCTTCTTGAGCCTGTGGCATCCACGTAAACATAAGTAGCATAAGAGTGACACACTTTAACATCACCAGAGCACGTGTTGTAACAGTCTCCAAGGTGAAGGTCACGGACGTACCTCGTACACGTGACCCTGCTTTCTGACCGCCACTGGCATGACGTCACCGTTGCAAGCTGCCTGAAGGGACCATTCCGAGGGAACAGGAATCTCAAGGGCCGCCCTGGACAAACAGACCAGTGCATAAGTTCACTTCAATTGATGCAAAATATCCGGATTACATTGCCTGACTGAAAACCGAAGTTGAATTTATCATTAATATATTTCAAGCTGTTATAGCATGGACTGAAACATAAATTGCCCTGTAAGCTGCACTCAAATAATCCCGGCATAACATTTACTTCCGTTGCTCGTAGACTTACAGTCAGTCGCTATATTAGCATAAAAAACAAACACTGGCACAACATACACTAGCTAAACGTCCTACCTTTCAGGACTGTAGAACACTTGACTGCATGTCTTACCTTTCAGGGCTGTGGAACACCTGACTACATGTCTTACCCTTCAGGGCTGTAGAACCACTGACTACAGGTCTTACCTTTTAGGACTGTAGAACCACTGGCTACATGTCTTACCCTTCAGGGCTGTAGAACCACTGGCTACATGTCTTACCCTTCAGGGCTGTAGAACCACTGACTACATGTCTTACCCTTCAGGGCTGTAGAACCACTGGCTACATGTCTTATCCTTCAGGGCTGTAGAACCACTGACTACATGTCTTATCCTTCAGGGCTGTAGAACCACTGGCTACATGTCTTACCCTTCAGGACTGTAGAACCACTGGCTACATGTCTTACCCTTCAGGGCTGTAGAACCACTGAATACATGTCTTATCCTTCAGGGCTGTAGAACCACTGGCTACATGTCTTACCCTTCAGGGCTGTAGAACCACTGACTACATGTCCTACCCTTCAAGGCTGTAGAACCACTGACTACATGTCTTACCCTTCAGGGCTGTAGAACACCTGACTACATGTCTTACCCTTTAGGGCTGTAGAACCACTGACTACATGTCTTACCCTTCAGGGCTGTAGAACACCTGACTACATGTCTTACCCTTCAGGGCTGTAGAACCACTGACTACATGTCTTACCCTTCAGGGCTGTAGAACACCTGACTACATGTCTTACCCTTCAGGGCTGTAGAACCACTGACTACATGTCTTACCCTTCAAGGCTGTAGAACCACTGACTACATGTCTCACCCTTCAGGGCTGTAGAACCACTGACTACATGTCTTACCCTTCAGGGCTGTAGAACACCTGACTACATGTCTTACCCTTCAGGGCTGTAGAACCACTGACTACATGTCTTACCCTTCAAGGCTGTAGAACCACTGGCTACATGTCTCACCCTTCAGGACTGTAGAACCACTGACTACATGTCTTACCCTTCAGGATTGTAGAACCACTGACTACATGTATTACCCTTCTGCGCTGTAGAACCCCTGGCTACATGTCTTACCCTTCAGGATTGTAGAACCACTGACTACATGTCTTATCCTTCAGGGCTGTAGAACCACTGGCTACATGTCTTACCCTTCAGGGCTGTAGAACCACTGACTACATGTCTTACCCTTCAGGGCTGTAGAACCACTGACTACATGTCTTACCTTTCAGGGCTGTAGAACCACTGGCTACATGTCTTACCCTTCAGGATTGTAGAACCACTGACTACATGTCTTATCCCTCAGGGCTGTAGAACCACTGACTACATGTCTTACCCTTCAGGGCTGTAGAACCACTGACTACATGTCTTACCCTTCAGGACTGTAGAACCCCTGGCTACATGTCTTACCCTTCAGGATTGTAGAACCACTGACTACATGTCTTATCCTTCAGGGCTGTAGAACCACTGGCTACATGTCTTACCCTTCTGCGCTGTAGAACCAATGACTACATGTCTTACCCTTCAGGGCTGTAGAAGCTGCGAGATCTAATGTTATCCTTGGCGTTGACGACGCAGGCCAGAGCCATCATAGTTTTCTCCTGGGTCGGAGAAAGTGTCGTGCCTGCAAGTCGAATGGCAGCGACCAATAAAAGCAAACGTCATAGCTGGAATATCATTCGGCAGACAACGCACTACACACTGAAATCAGCCTCGATAATGGAAATATTGGGGGAATAATATTCCGGGAAAATGCAATCGGATATGATGAAACTTGCCCCAGACCCAGGTGTCCGCGCTGGAACCCACGATCTTCTAATCTACAGCTCAGCCTGCTTACCAACTGAGCAAGGGGGGGCGTCCGCATTCAGAGGGATCGAACCAGATATAACAGCCAATACACCAGAAAAATAGCATTGGCAAGACTGAATACACGTCAGGGTTTTACTAGTATTACTCAGTGGGCGAATGAATGAATGGAATTGGTGTTTTAGGCCGTGTTTGTGCACACAATGGCTAAACATGGAACCTCCCGGGACGAATGATGAATGGATGAAGCACGCCCCGGATTAGACGTCCGGGCCAGGATTCAGACCCAGGACCTATTGATCCGCGGTCCATTTCGCTCATGTTATGCCGGGAGACGAGACGTTTCTATCGCGAGTTATTATACAGGGTCGGTGTTCAGGAGTGTGAAGTGGCGTTCTGGGTGGAACGAACCCTTGAAGCCGTCGGGGTAGACCTCTGGCAGGTACTTTGTGGTGATGTCGCCGCTCACAAACCTCGGCTCCACGATGATGTCCCTCAACATGGCAATGTTGTTGGTCACGCCTAACAAAACAAACACTCAGATGAACACATGCATGTTACACTATCGGCAATGACTTTGTAAACGATGGTGCCGGTCACCAGGTTGCAAAGTGGCGTGCCTTTCACTATGCCGCAATAGAAGGAAAGAAATCCATTTACAAAAAAAATAGGTACATTTGCAAAAAAATAAATCCATTTACAAAAAAATAAATACTACTAACAATAATTTATATTAAGACATATCTAACATATAAATTGATAGGCGAAATTACGTGCCCTAATTTCCTAGTAGATCGCTACCACCTATCCCTCCGAGAGCTTCGCGACCGTACCCCCCTCCCCCCCCCCCCCCCCATGACGAGCCCCATGCGCTGTGCCACGTGATGTGAGTTGTCACCGCACTGGGTCAGGTGGCCCATGACCACTTAAAGTCATAATAATGTGATATATAACCCACCACACGTGAACCATCATTGCTAGCGATATCTATATATAATACAGTCCGGTAGCTTTTCACGAAAAACAAAATGGTGTTGCCATGATGTCTAACCTCGAATGACGTAGGAGTCGAGAGCCTTCGCCATGGTGGCCAAGGCTGCGTCACGCGTGTTGCCATAGCTAACAAGCTAGAAATAAAACACATTATTACGACACATTATTACGTTCTGGGACGAAACCTTCACACCGTACGTTAGGTTCGAAGGTCCGACGAAACGAGATTTACCTTCGCATGAGTGTTTAGGAACGTACATGAAACTGAACCATGCAAGCTTCCTTACGACCAATGACTATACAAGTCAGTCTTAAGGCATGGCTACCTACCGCAATGTTATTAAGTGGCAGTATAAATGATTAGTAAACAAGACAGCCGTAGGCTGAGGTACTGACAGAAGTGACTTCATCTTCATTTCACCGTTTATGCGCCGAAAATATGGTACAGGCGATGACATGCAGAAACACATATACTATAAGCTGATTTTGCCTCATGCTGACTACATGATGCCTTCAGTGGGCATATTTGGTTAAACAGCTCCTTGAACGAACAACGTGGGCTAAATAGCGCTATAAACGGGCGAATTGGAATAATTACGGACTTCAGCGGCCAATTTGGGCTAAATATGGCCAAAATGGCCAATTTGGGCTCAATAATGCCGATATCCGGGGGCGTTCTAGCCCACACTGCCCACTGATAGCCGTATTGGGCTCGCTGAAAGCGCATTTTGGCCCAAATTGGACCTCTACGATGCGGATGCTGGAATAGCACAATCTAACGGCTGCTGTTCAACGCGGGCTGTTTTCCCAGATAGAGGGCGCCATTTTGAGTGAATTCGGCCAAATCCCGACTTTCTACGTGTGCTTGGACCCGCCCTAATGCCTGTTCTCGGACTCATCATTGCTAAATTACGGAGCCCTCCAGCGTCAAAACTAAGCGTGCTAGGCTAGAAGCGAATGCGGATTCCTCACCAAAGTCGACGTTTGCAGTCCTTTCAAACCAATCCCGACTCTCTAGCGTCGCTTTTAAGCAAACGGCGGCCATCGCAAAGCAGAGTCATTGCCGCTCGATATCGCCGTTGACTCATAATGGGAGCTTCAGCAAAGGGGGGTGCACCTCTTGCGAGCGCTCTAGCGGCCAAACTAAGCGCCCTAGAGCAATTCTATCGCCATTTACCGTAGATAACTATACAATTGCCTCTCGCTTCATGCCAAATCTGGGCTTAACCGAGTTATGGCCCTTTCAAGTTCAATACGCCGTTTAACGCGAGGTGCACGTCACTTTTGACGCACACGTTTCGGTACCGCAAAAAAAGTTACGCATCGCGGCAGTTGTCCCTTGATATAAGGTACAGCGTCAAATCAACCGGTAGTCGTTATGATGGATAATAAACGAGTAATAGAGGTTATACAATTATGACGTCATCACGTCATGGTGACGTCATGGCGTGACGAACGGAAATGTGCAAACATCTAAACACAAACATTGGTGCCCTCAATCCAAAACGCAGATTAGAACGGCAGTAGGACTGTTAGTCCTTCAGATATAGCTCCACCTAATTACCGAAAATTGCTATGCTTCATCATTACGGATAAATGGAAAATGAGCAGACGAAGAAAAGACTCTGCAGCTAAGATGTAAAGGATAATAATGCTTTACTGCCAATAGTAATCTGGAGGCATATCTTCCCTATCATTATACGCAAACATCGAAGGTCTAGCTAGTTTTTCTGATTTTTGACAAATTTTCCAATTTGGCCAGAATCTCTATACTTTATCATTGGGCTTAGTTCCGTTACCATGGAAACGTCAACGTGACGTCACATGACGTCACTGACGCTCACCAAAAATAAACAATTTGGCTTCTAAATTTCCCTGTTACCTGCTTATATACTTATAGTGATCGTAGCTAGTGCCTAACTAGGTGTAAATGAAACGATTTTGCAATTACGTCGGGTAATGTAAACTTGGACGTCATTTTTGACGCACACGTTTCAGTACCGCAAAAAAAGTTACGCATGGCGTCAGTTGTGCCTTAGTATGAGGTATAACGTCAAATCAACCGGAAGTCGCTGTGACGTATTATAGCCGAGGAATGGCCTTCAACAAATTAAGACGTCATCACGTCATGGTGACGTCATGGCATGACGCACGACAACGTCCAAATATCTAAACACAAACATGTGTGCCCTCAATCCAAAACGTTGATTAGAACTGCGGTAGGACTGTTAGTCCTTCAGATATAAGTTCACCCAATTTCCGAAAATCGCTATTGTTCACCATTGCGGATAAATGAAAAACGAGCAGACGAAGAAAAGACTCTGCAGCTAAGATGAGAAGGATAATAATGCTTTACTGCCAATAGTAATCTGGAGACATATCTACCCTACCATTATACGCAAAGATCAAAGGTCTAGCTAGTTTTTCTGATTTTTGACGAATTTGCTAAGTTAGAGGGAATTTGTATACTTTATCATTGGGAAAATCTTCGGTTGCCATGGAAACGAAACTGAGACACGCGTTTGCCGTCAGTCTACTCTGAGTCTCTTGTACTCGTCCACATCTCGTACCGTGGTAAAGCAAAGTGAGATCGCTCAACCGAAAGTACGTCATATTGAAGGAAGTTTGATTATCTCCATAGGGTCCCATGTTAAACGCGTTCGACTATATACCGAAAAGTTACAAGGCTATGTCGCCGTGTTTATAGTTAATGACTCATCCTACTACTATCCATCAACAACTGAAAACATAGAGCGTTGGCTTCAATAGGACGCCCGTGGGAGCCCCTGCAAGCCCCAGAAATCCCTATCTTTCACAATAGGGGAAATTTCACAAAAATCCTGTGACGTCAGTTCTTATCCGAATTTCATCTAGTAAGGACCATGGTTACTGGGTACCTTGTTTAACCAACGAAAAAATCCCGAAACTGTTTGATGCAGGCACCTATGAAATACGGGGCAAACTAAATTTCCCCAGCCTGAGAGATTGAGGGCTTTAACATGGGAGGTCCCATAGGGAATTGCCGTCACCCCTGGAACCGGAAGTAAGATTGGAACATATTGTTTTTATTATTCTGCTGAACTAGGAATCTTTTTCCCTACCATATGGCGCCATGTTTGTATTTTTAGCATTTTTTTCCGATTTTGGACGATTTTTTGTATGTACCAAAAGTGACGTCATCCTGACGTCATATGACGCATGCGAAAAATCTCAGATTTCACAGGGGCTAATTTCATTTATATTTTTATGAGAGGCCAGAACACCAGAGTGATATCTTTAACCTAAAGTGGTCAAATCGCAGCACAACCGTTCAAGGTCATCTTTGGCGTTTTTCGGAAAACATAAAACGTCATGTAGCTCGAAAATGAGTATGACACGTCAAAAAGTGATCAACGGCTGAAAGATGCGCCTTAAATAGTAGCACATTTTGAAACTGACCCGAAGTCTCTAGACCTAATATTAAGAGAGATAGACGCGTTCTTAACTTTTTTTTCAAAAAATCGCTGTGACCTTGACCTTTGACCTACATATGCCAATAACGAACTTAGCCGAGCTATTTCATATATCTATCACTTGGTGAACTTTGACAACCGTAACTCTAACCATGCGCCCTAGATCGAGCGCAAAAACATACAAACAAACAAACAAAAAAACAAATAAATTTACAAACCGAACATAGCAGTATACTGACAGAAGTCTTTAGACTTCTATCAGTAATAATTCGAAAAGACACTATCTAGATTTCGAACGTTAAGCGCATTAAAATGCTACTGTAGCGGTAATAATGAGATTCATGAGACTGAAGGACACAGGCAGCCGATGGAGATGTTAGGGATCGAACCCAAGGCCTGTTGGTTTGCAGCTCACCCCGCTTGCCTACTGAGTTAGGCAGGCCTCCGCACTGTATCTTGGACATGTTATTAACATTGGCACAGGTGAGGTTCGAACCACGCACCGGCCGCGTGGGCTGGCCTAGCAGCGGCTCTACAGCACAGTCAACTATAGCCTACCCACTAGACCAAGGGGTGAGCACAGGTGAGGTTCGAACCACGCACCGGCCGCGTGGGGTGGCCTAGCAGCGGCTCTACAGCACAGTCAACAATAGCCTACCTACTAGACCATGGGGTGAGCACAGATGAGGTTCAAACCACGCACCGGCCGTGTGGGCTGGCCTAGCAGCGGCTCTACAGCACAGTCAACTATAGCCTACCCACTAGACCACGGGGTGAGCAAAGGTGAGGCTCGAACCACGCACCGGCCGCTTGGGCTGCCCTAGCAGAGCACACCCCACAATAGCCGAACGCGCTACCCACTAGACCACGGAGTGAGCACAGGTGAGGTTCGAACCACGCACCGGCCGCTTCGGCTAGCCTAGCAGACTAGACCACGGGATGATATGGAATGACGGACAAACGACCTACTTTGCAAATCATGGCGTCGTAGTAGATACTGATTTCACTTCCCTCGGTGATTCCACTGTCGCAGCGAACCTGAAAAACAGTGGCGCAAAAATAACATCTGGATCCGCTACTGATTATGGAAAGCGCTCCATGCATTAGGGTGAACAAATATCATATCGTATTGTGTCGCAAAACGGAAATGTTTAAATTCCCTTTGACCCATGCAATTTCTCAGCATGTACATTAAGTGGCCTGGAAATAAATAAAAGAAATTATTACATAATTAAATTACTTAATCAATTAACGTAATTATTTATTAGTAAATCACTTAATTACGATTAATTATAACAAATAATGATATTCTGTTGTCATATTACTTACGCCGGGTATGTGAGTTGGCTCAATGTACTTGGAGAGGCGTCCAACAGATGGCAGACCAAAGGCTTTGTAAGGGTCCTGAAGCAAGCAAAGGGTGTGAGGAGAGAAAAATAGCGGATAAAGGTGGAACTAATCAAAATGAGATGTTGTAGGCCATCGTTTGCCACTCCCCAGAGTTCCCCCAACGCGGCCATATAGCTAAATGGTTCAGGCTTAAAGAGATGTTCGTATGGTTTTTATATTTTCATTATCATATCTACATATTTCTCATCCGCTCCAGTCATTTTATCAGTGTCGGTCACTTTTGTGTACCGACGTTAATAAAAGTTCTCTTTTTTTTTACTATCACACAACTCCCCCCCCCCCCCCCCCCCACCTAGCCTCACCTCGGCGTACACACGACACTCCAGCGCCCAGCCCCCTAGCCTCACCTCGGCGTACACACGACACTCCAGCGCCCAGCCCCCTAGCCTCACCTCGGCGTACACACGACACTCCAGCGCCCAGCCCCCTAGCCTCACCTCGGCGTACACGCGACACTCCAGCGCCCAGCCCCCTAGCCTCACCTCAGCGTACACACGACACTCCAGCGCCCAGCCCCCTAGCCTCACCTCAGCGTACACACGACACTCCAGCGCCCAGCCCCCTAGCCTCACCTCGGCGTACACACGACACTCCAGCGCCCAGCCCCCTAGCCTCACCTCGGCGTACACACGACACTCCAGCGCCCAGCCCCCTAGCCTCACCTCGGCGCACACACGACACTCCAGCGCCCAGCCCCCTAGCCTCACCTCAGCGTACACACGACACTCCAGCGCCCAGCCCCCTAGCCTCACCTCGGCGTACACACGACACCCCAGCGCCCAGCCCCCTAGCCTCACCTCGGCGCACACACGACACTCCAGCGCCCAGCCCCCTAGCCTCACCTCAGCGTACACACGACACTCCAGCGCCCAGCCCCCTAGCCTCACCTCGGCGTACACACGACACTCCAGCGCCCAGCCCCCTAGCCTCACCTCGGCGTACACGCGACACTCCAGCGCCCAGCCCCCTAGCCTCACCTCGGCGTACACACGACACTCCAGCGCCCAGCCCCCTAGCCTCACCTCGGCGTACACACGACACTCCAGCGCCCAGCCCCCTAGCCTCACCTCGGCGTACACACGACACTCCAGCGCCCAGCCCCCTAGCCTCACCTCGGCGTACACACGACACTCCAGCGCCCAGCCCCCTAGCCTCACCTCGGCGTACACACGACACTCCAGCGCCCAGCCCCCTAGCCTCACCTCAGCGTACACACGACACTCCAGCGCCCAGCCCCCTAGCCTCACCTCGGCGTACACACGACACTCCAGCGCCCAGCCGTCGATGGGGATGTCGGCCTGTGTGTGGAGCAGCGGGTGTCCCTTGGCCGCGCGGATCATCTGATGCACGATGTCGATGCCCGTGATGGCCTCCGTGATCGGGTGCTCCACCTGCAGGCGAGTGTTCATCTCCAGGAAGTAAAAATTCTCCTTCGAGCCCACCAGGAACTCCACCGTCCCTGGGAGAGGTCAAAGGTCAACATTTTAGTTCCCACTCTAACGTGCCGGGACCCTCCAACCCGTGGTTCTTGTTCTGACAGTATATGTGTAATGGAAGAGTATCCGTGTTTATGGGTTATAATTCACATTCCGGTTCTACATCACGATGTCTGAAATACCGAAATGTATGAAGCAGACGACATGGGGGTGGGGGGGGCATCGTAGCACCATGCGATGTACGAAGAAGCTTTCTCGGCAAGCAAAATATCTGCCGCCTCGCTTCCTAATTCGACACGAAATATTTCATTGACAACCCTAAAATCAGTTTATATTCGTCAGCTTCAACCAAAGACAACAGAATTTGGCTTACTCACAGTCCTGTTTCCAAGATAATTCACATCATGCAAGCAAGTTTCGCTCTATCCGCTGCTCCGTTTACCTTGTCATCTGTCATGTCCGTGGACGATAGCATTGCTAGTATTTTGGGAGGGGGATTAGGTTGGGCAAACGCCGAGCCGAAACTCAATGTGTAAGCGTTTCCTGGTCTCCTATCAAAAGTTACTTTACGATACCTACCACACAAGTCACTGAATCAATGACATGTTTATAACAGCAAACAGGACAAGAGTTGACGAGTTTGAGCTGTTTGAAAATCTGAGGCAGTGCACTGTTGCCACCTGCCTCCCCCCTTGCTCTCTGAAAACACACCAAACTTCCCATGATCACTATGGTTAAATTTTCGCGCATGCGCGGAGTCTTCCAAGCCCTTCCCTGTGTGGCGCCCCGTACAGTACGTCTCTCAGAGTCAGGCGACAGCAACGACCGTCTCGTGCGAGCAAGCGACCAGCTGTGTTGAGGAAATGCTATATTTAGCATCGGCAAAAACCAACGACGAGACGTTGACGGAATCACTTTCCCTTTCTCCTGGCCGCCCTACTCCTACCCACCCACCCACTGTCTCTCCACTTCAGATGAAATTCTATAAGATACAGCAGCGAAGCCAGCGCCGTTCGGCCTCCACCTCTGCTACTCAAATGATGTAGTCATTACAACGACGGCATAACTGCTCGTATCTCGCTGGCGTCTCCCCCAATACCCTGTATGACAGGAGACCCGGGAGATCTACGTTACGCCCGGGTGGGGTGGGGTGGGGTGGGATGGGGGCCACCGTATATTGGTCAGTCAATACAATGTGCGCGGGTTCCATCCACGACCTGGGAAAGACATTTGATATGCCTAGGAAGGAACAAAGGATCCCCAGTAACATAGCTTGGTGGGTGAGCCTGGCAAGGCACGCCTAAAAGTGAGGTTGGCAGTTGGTTGAATATTGAGGACGCCCATGCTGGCGATATGACGTCAATATGAGAAGGAAGGGAAGAGCGGAGCCATGTCCCCGGGGTAACTCCCTACTGTTTGCGAAGAAGGACATGGCATGTTTATCCCGCGACCAAGCACGCAGACTTGATGAGAGCATGGATGGAACCAGCGATCCACGTGCCGTTAGGCTATCCTTAAAGTTTTGGGAGTGCTCTTGATCAGAGGCCCATCTACATGCGCCCGGCAATACTGGACTGTGAAAAGCAGTGAGTCTTTGTTTTTGCTGCTGCTGCCTTGTGATTGGTTGGAAAGCTGGATTGTTACTTATGCTCGTTGCCCGGGTTTGAACTTTAAATTGAAATTGAGAGTTTTTTTTTAAGGTCAACCCGTGGCCACTGAATTAGGTCGGCGGCTTGAGTGAATGGGTATTGCGGATCCTGATGCCGACCCAGGGTGGAGTTATAAAAAAAAAAAAAAAAAAAAAAAGTGTAAAAAGTTGACGGGCGAAATGGTGTGTATTGAGGTGTTATTTCGGCTCGTAGTTTTCTTGAGCACGACAATTTTGCGAAATTTGCTAGTGGAATTTCCGCGGGTTTGCGGCATGGTACACGTTGGGATGACAGGTCCTGGGGACTACAATGCAAACTGGCCACCCCGAAGTGGACAGGCGAAAAAGGCGTGTATCGATGATGGCTTGGGTTGCCCTCCACAAATATGGATCCGCATGGTGGAATCGGGATGCGGGCGGGGGTTCGACTCTGGATCCGCGGGACAAATCGGGACGCGAAGGATCGGGAAAGGGGCGGGGGTGGGGGGGTGCAGCGGGAAAGAGGCGCAGGTGGGGCGGGGGGGGGGGGGGGGGCGAGAGGAGGGGGGGGGGGCAGCGGGAAAGGGGCGCAGGTGGGAGGTAATCGTATCACACGTCTGGTAATCGTGTCACTAGTCCGGTAGCCGTGTCACTAGTCTGGTAATCGTGTTACTGAGCTGGTGACCGTGTCTCTACACTGGTAGTTGCGTCATTAATCGGGTAATCGTGTCACTAGTCCGGCAGGCGTGTCAATAGGCTGGTAACCGTGTCACTAGTGCGGTAACCGTGTCACTAGGCTAGTAGCCGTGTCACTAGTGTGGTAACTGTAACTAGTGTGGTAAGCGTGTCACTAGGCAAGTAACCGTGTCACTAGGCTAGTAGCCGTGTCACTAGTGTGGTAACTGTAACTAGTGTGGTAAACGTGTCACTAGGCAAGCAACCGTGTCACTAGGCAAGCAACCGTGTCACTAGTCTGGTAGTCGTGTCAATAGGCTACTAACCGTGTCCCTAGGCTGGTAACCGTGTCACCAGGCTAGTATCCGTGTCATTAGGCTAGTAATCGTGTCACTAGTCCGGTAAACGTGTCACTAGGCTAGTAACCTCGTCATTAAGCTAGTAATCGTGTCACTAGTCCGGTAATCGTGTCACTAGTCCGGTAAACGTGCACTATGCTAGTAACCTCCTCATTAAGCTAGTAATCGTGTCACTAGTCCGGTAATCGTGTCACTAGTCCGGTAATCGTGTCACTAGTCCGGTAATCGTGTCACTAGGCTAGTAACCTCGTCTTTAAGCTAGTAATCTTGTCACTAGGTTAGTAACCGTGTCACTACACCGGTAACGGTATCACTAGTCTGGTAACCGTGTCACTAGGTTAGTAACCGTGTCATTGGGCTAGTCATGGCGTCACTAGTCCGTTAATCGCATCACTAACCTGGTAACCGTGTATCTACACTGGTAATCCTGTCACTAGTCTGGTAGTCGTGTCACTAGCCTGGTAATCGGGTCACTAGTCTAGAAAACATGTCACTAGTCCGGTAACCGTGCCACTAGGTTAGTAACCGTGTCAATAGTCTATTAATATCGTGATTCACCTGGTAATCGTGTCGCTAATCAGGTAATCGTGTCATTAGTCCCGCAACCGTATCACTAGGCTAGTAACCGTGTCACTAGGCTAATAACCGTGTCACTAGTGTTGTAACCGTGTCATTGAACTAGTAACCGTGTCACAAATGTAGTAAATGTGTCACTAGTGTGGTACGCGTGTCATTAAGGTAGTAACCGTGTCACTAGGCTAATAACCGTGTCACTAGTGTGTTAACCATGTCATTAAACTAGTTACCGTGTCTCTAGACTGGTAACCGTGCCACT
>OZ025254.1:13519342-13868721 GCA_964019135.1 Arenicola marina | reverse complement strand
AGCCGAACAGGAACAGAGGACGGTATCCAGAAGAGGAGGACGCCGCGTTTATGGCCAAAAACTATTCCAATTCTTCACTTGTAATCGTCTTGTTCATAAATCGAACGATCTAGTAAGAAGTACTTCGACGAGAATGTAGGTTATCCCTATGACTGGGTTTCGCGCTCATAAGCGCTTACTGTTTACATCACTATATGTTACCAGTTATGTTATGGCATATCAAAATAAATATCAGTGAATCAAAGCCATTTAATTTTCATTAGGGAAAGTTTACATCTGTAGGATTTAATCTTATTCGCTGCTGAATATTTATCAAGCGTTAAACGCAGAAAGCGCACCGCATGGCACAATTCTTTCATATAAGCCCTCCAACAAGACCTCAACCTCAAAGTAATTACTTTCTCCTACTGCACACAAGTATTGACTACGTTTCCAGCGCGAGTCGCGAGCAATCAAAGAAGTGCCACACTGCAGGAACGGCTAACGGCTCAAAGCCTAACAACGGTACGCCACGGGAGACCGGATTTTCTTCGGTTTCCATAGCGACGGTTGCCATGGGGATTCACTCCAACTCGACGAGCACGTCATCCTCACTGACGGTCTCTCCAGCCTTCACGTTGACCTTCACAACCTAAAGGTAAAGAGGATTAGTGGTTAGGCAGTTTACTGTGTATTTAACCCAAATATTTACCCATGTCGTATAAATACAAACAGGAAATCTCATACAGCGTAGTAAAGCTCCCCGTAAAGATACAAACTGGGCCATTATGTTGACGTCATACGTACGTCACGCTTCTGATGCTTATGGTCGCGAGATTTGGACGATAAGTAGACACAACTTTGACGTTGTCACCACAGTAACAGTGTCGTGGTATCATGAGACTTGGAGAGGGGTATGAGATGGGAGGGGGGAGGGGGGGGAGAAGGGGTACCTTTCCAGTCTTGGCCGCCACCATGCTGTTCTGCATCTTCATGGCCTCCAGCACACAGACCTCCTGGCCCTCGCCGACCTGTAACAGAGCCATTAATTAATACACATACACCTGTACATGTATCAGATGTACGTTCCCACGTCAACGGCCTCCAGCACACAGACCTCCTGGCCCTCGCCGACCTGTAGCAGAGCCATTAATTAATACACATACACCTGTACATGTATCAGATATACGCTCCCACGTCAACGGCCTCCAGCACACACGACCATATGACTCATCGCCACTCTCTACGAGTTGTAGGCTCGCCATTTCAAGTGAATACTTCCAAATCCCGACTTTCTACGTGTTCTTGGGCACGCCCTAATCCCTGTTCTCAGACTCTTTATTGCTGAATTATGGAGCCCCCTAGCGGCGAAACTAAGCGTGATAGGCTAAAAGCGAATGCGGATTATATACCCAAGTTGACGTTTGCCTGTCTTTTGCAACCAGTCCCGACTCTCTAGCGTCGCTATTAAACAACCCAGGAGAGTGCCGGTCTCATGATGGGAGCGTTTCTTGCGAGCGCTCTAGCGGCCAAACTAAGCATCCTACGGCAATTTCTTTTAATCTAGTTTACAACCACGGAGTGACGCGGTAAAACATGTTTCGTGACCTTGACCTCGGAAGCGTGACCTTGATCAATATAGAACTTCGCGCCCAAATACTAATGGCATGTTTCAAGCAAGGTGTCGTTTGTCTGACTTGTCCCCTTCATGGAGAAATTGAGGATGCTATTTCCCGCCAAAATGCTCCTGTAGGGTCCCATGTTAAACTTTGGGAACTTTTAGCAGAAAAGCGATTTGGGCGATTTGCAAAATATAGAAGGTACATAAGCCCAATACGTGAAATAATTTTCAGCGTGATTAAATAAAAACTGCGAACGTTATAGCGATTTTCCCGATTTCTGGTTCTAGATTTCAATGGTTAAGCGAATTGCGAAAAATTCCTGTGACCTTGACCTTTAACCTACCTGGCCCATCTGCGAACTTAGCCTGACGATTGCCATTCCGCATCATTTTGTGAATTTTGAAGTCGATATCTTAAGGCATTCGACAGATATGGCGCGACAAGACAAACAGACATACACACAAACCGAACACACCGACATAAGACGAAAATTGAAAATGTCCGTCTTAATAACGGTATACACACTGTACATCCACACACAAGTCGGCTTATATTAAAAACGAGGCCGCTGCCCACTTACGGCTTGCCCTACGGTGACCGCCACAGACTTGACGACGCCAGGCATGGGTGCCATGACAACCGAACTGTAGTCAGTCACGTGTTTCGGTGGCATGTATTTCATGTACTCCGCCATCCTCTGCTCTAGTACTTGTACTTCAAACTGCAAGTTACAGAATGGAACACATATTAATTCTGGGATAATTTCTAACCTGTAGTCGACTTTAGCATAATTAATAGCTTTTCTATAATTATAATAGTTTTTTTTCTTGCGTAAGTGTTTTTCTAACATGTCATTGTTTTTCTAAAATGTCACTGTTTTTCTAAAATGTCATTGTTTTTCTAAAATGTCATTTTTTTTCTAGAATATCATTGTTTTCCTAAAATGTAATTGATTTCTAAAAGGTATATGTGTGACACGGAGTAAGACACACATCTCCTCATGTCGTGTAGAGATACAGTATCGAACACGAGAGCTGGTCCATCTACCGCAAGCATGAATACGCACACAGGCACGGCTGTAATATGTTTAACATCCCATCCGTGTTACTGATGCATACTAACCACTGTTCCCTTGTACTGCATCTTAATATGACCCACATGGCGACCTCGCAACTGCAAACAAAAGCCACAAACGACGATATCGGCTCATTCACCATCAGCAGATTACAGCTATATTTCTAATATGAACATTCTGTAGTCACTTTAGAAATAAGATAAAGATTGTTCAGTAAGATAAGACATATTTCTGCCTCCTTTCTCACCTGAAAGATCTCGGTGTTGCCATTTATAACGGCATTGATGACCGGAGTAGTCAGCTTGAAGTTGTCTTCGACATCAAACCTTTGGCCGTCGATATCAACCTGCACGGGCAGCAAATATACACATATTAAACAATTGGTGCCACGCCAGAACAACTGTAGCTCATATTCTGCTTGTGTGTGTACTCGGTTACATTCCGATTTATAACGCCCCAAATAGTAGGGGTGAATACCTTCTCCACTCATGTTCGACTTTGAGACTCATATTCTCTGTTCATTGGCTTGAACAGCACTTAACCACGAGGACAATAAACGCCCTCGACAACAGACAACACTTAACCACGAGGACAATCAACGCCCTCGACAACAGACTGGGGAACAGCACTTAACCACGAGGACAATAAACGCCCTCGACAACAGACTGGGGAACAGCACTTAACCACGAAGACAATAAACGCCCTCGACAACAGACTGGGGAACAGCATTTAACCACGAAGACAATAAACGCCCTCGACAACAGACTGGGGAACAGCACTTAACTACGAGGACAATAAACGCCCTCGACAACAGACTGGGGAACAGCACTTAACCACGAGGACAATAAACGCCCTCGACAACAGACTGGGGAACAGCACTTAACCACGAGGACAATAAACGCCCTCGACAACAGACAGCACTTACCCACGAGGACAATAAACGCCCTCGACAACAGACAGCACTTTACCACGAGGACAATAAACGCCCTCGACAACAGACAGCACTTAACCACGAGGACAATAAACGCCCTCGACAACAGACTGGGGAACAGCACTTAACCACGAGGACAATAAACGCCCTCGACAACAGACTGGGGAACAGCATTTAACCACGAAGACAATAAACGCCCTCGACAACAGACTGGGGAACAGCACTTAACTACGAGGACAATAAACGCCCTCGACAACAGACTGGGGAACAGCACTTAACCACGAGGACAATAAACGCCCTCGACAACAGACTGGGGAACAGCACTTAACTACGAGGACAATAAACGCCCTCGACAACAGACTGGGGAACAGCACTTAACCACGAGGACAATAAACGCCCTCGACAACAGACTGGGGAACAGCACTTAACCACGAGGACAATAAACGCCCTCGACAACAGACAGCACTTACCCACGAGGACAATAAACGCCCTCGACAACAGACAGCACTTTACCACGAGAACAATAAACGCCCTCGACAACAGACAGCACTTAACCACGAGGACAATAAACGCCCTCGACAACAGACTGGGGAATTTCCAAATGGCGCTTAGATCCAAGGCTCTCAGAAAAAATCATTAACTATTGAAACACATTAATATATGTTTTGCTTCTATATAAATAACAAAGTGAACCGTGAGCAAATAATTTACACTGTGACAAAGTAAAACAGTATCAATGCATCAATGTGAAATATGACTGCGATTCTTCTTGAGCCTGTGGCATCCACGTAAACATAAGTAGCATAAGAGTGACACACTTTAACATCACCAGAGCACGTGTTGTAACAGTCTCCAAGGTGAAGGTCACGGACGTACCTCGTACACGTGACCCTGCTTTCTGACCGCCACTGGCATGACGTCACCGTTGCAAGCTGCCTGAAGGGACCATTCCGAGGGAACAGGAATCTCAAGGGCCGCCCTGGACAAACAGACCAGTGCATAAGTTCACTTCAATTGATGCAAAATATCCGGATTACATTGCCTGACTGAAAACCGAAGTTGAATTTATCATTAATATATTTCAAGCTTTTATAGCATGGACTGAAACATAAATTGCCCTGTAAGCTGCACTCAAATAATCCCGGCATAACATTTACCTCCGTTGCTCGTAGACTTACAGTCAGTAGCTACATTAGCATAAAAAACAAACACTGGCACAATATACACTAGCTACACGTCCTACCTTTCAGGACTGTAGAACACTTGACTGCATGTCTTACCTTTCAGGGCTGTAGAACACCTGACTACATGTCTTACCCTTCAGGACTGAAGAACCACTGACTACATGTCTTACCCTTCAGGGCTGTAGAACCACTGGCTACATGTCTTACCCTTCAGGACTGTAGAACCACTGACTACATGTCTTACCCTTCAGCGCTGTAGAAGCTGCGAGATCTGATGTTATCCTTGGCGTTGACGACGCAGGCCAGAGCCATCATAGTTTTCTCCTGGGTCGGAGAAAGTGTCGTGCCTGCAAGTCGAATGGCAGCGACCAATAAAAGCAAACGTCATAGCTGGAATATCATTCGGCAGACAACGCACTACACACTGAAATCAGCCTCGATAAAGGAAATATTGGGGGAAATAATATTCCGGGAAAATGCAATCGGATATGATGAAACTTGCCCCAGACCCAGGTGTCCGCGCTAGAACCCACGATCTTCTAATCTGCAGCTCAGCCTGCTTACCAACTGAGCAAGGGGGCCTTCCGCATTCAGAGGGATCGAACCAGATATAACAGCCAATACACCAGAAAAATAGCATTGGTAAGACTGAATACACGTCAGGGTTTTACTAGTATTACTCAGTGGGCGAATGCATGAATGGAATTGGTGTTTTAGGCCGTGTTTGTGCACACAATGGCTAAACATGGAACCTCCCGGGACGAATGATGAATGGATGAAGCACGCCCCGGATTAGACGTCCGGGCCAGGATTCAGACCCAGGACCTATTGATCCGCGGTCCATTTCGCTCATGTTATGCCGGGAAACGAGACGTTTCTATCGCGAGTTATTATACAGGGTCGGTGTTCAGGAGTGTGAAGTGGCGTTCTGGGTGGAACGCACCCTTGAAGCCGTCGGGGTAGACCTCTGGCAGGTACTTTGTGGTGATGTCGCCGCTCACAAACCTCGGCTCCACGATGATGTCCCTCAACATGGCAATGTTGTTGGTCACGCCTAACAAAACAAACACTCAGATGAACACATCCATGTTACACTATCGGCAATGACTTTGTAAACGATGGTGCCGGGCACCAGGTTGCAAAGTGGCGTGCCTTTCACTATGCCGCAATAGAAGGAAATAAATCCATTTACAAAAAAAATAGGTACATTTACAAAAAAATAAATCCATTTACAAAAAAATAAATACTACTAACAATAATTTATATTAAGACATATTTAACATATAAATTGATACGCGAAATTACGTGCCCTAATTTCCTAGTAGATCGCTACCACCTATCCCTCCGAGAGCTTCGCGACCGTACCCCCCTCCCCCCCCCCCACCCCATGACGAGCCCCATGCGCTGTGCCACGTGATGTGAGTTGTCACCGCACTGGGTCAGGTGGCCCATGACCACTTAAAGTCATAATAATGTGATATATAACCCACCACACGTGAACCATCATTGCTAGCGATATCTATATATAATACAGTCCGGTAGCTTTTCACGAAAAACAAAATGGTGTTGCCATGATGTCTAACCTCGAATGACGTAGGAGTCGAGAGCCTTCGCCATGGTGGCCAAGGCTGCGTCACGCGTGTTGCCATAGCTAACAAGCTAGAAATAAAACACATTATTACGACACATTATTACGTTCTGGGACGAAACCTTCACACCGTACGTTAGGTTCGAAGGTCCGACGAAACGAGATTTACCTTCGCATGAGTGTTTAGGAACGTACATGAAACTGAACCATGCAAGCTTCCTTACGACCAATGACTATACAAGTCAGTCTTAAGGCATGGCTACCTACCGTAATGTTATTAAGTGGCAGTATAAATGATTAGTAAATAATTCGAAAAGACACTATCTAGATTTCGAACGTTAAGCGCATTAAAATGCTACTGTAGCGGTAATAATGAGATTCATGAGACTGAAGGACACAGGCAGCCGATGGAGATGTTAGGGATCGAACCCAAGGCCTGTTGGTTTGCAGCTCACCCCGCTTGCCTACTGAGTTAGGCAGGCCTCCGCACTGTATCTTGGACATGTTATTAACATTGGCACAGGTGAGGTTCGAACCACGCACCGGCCGCGTGGGCTGGCCTAGCAGCGGCTCTACAGCACAGTCAACTATAGCCTACCCACTAGACCAAGGGGTGAGCACAGGTGAGGTTCGAACCACGCACCGGCCGCGTGGGGTGGCCTAGCAGCGGCTCTACAGCACAGTCAACAATAGCCTACCTACTAGACCATGGGGTGAGCACAGATGAGGTTCAAACCACGCACCGGCCGTGTGGGCTGGCCTAGCAGCGGCTCTACAGCACAGTCAACTATAGCCTACCCACTAGACCACGGGGTGAGCAAAGGTGAGGCTCGAACCACGCACCGGCCGCTTGGGCTGCCCTAGCCGAGCACACCCCACAATAGCCGAACGCGCTACCCACTAGACCACGGAGTGAGCACAGGTGAGGTTCGAACCACGCACCGGCCGCTTCGGCTAGCCTAGCAGACTAGACCACGGGATGATATGGAATGACGGACAAACGACCTACTTTGCAAATCATGGCGTCGTAGTAGATACTGATTTCACTTCCCTCGGTGATTCCACTGTCGCAGCGAACCTGAAAAACAGTGGCGCAAAAATAACATCTGGATCCGCTACTGATTATGGAAAGCGCTCCATGCATTAGGGTGAACAAATATCATATCGTATTGTGTCGCAAAACGGAAATGTTTAAATTCCCTTTGACCCATGCAATTTCTCAGCATGTACATTAAGTGGCCTGGAAATAAATAAAAGAAATTATTACATAATTAAATTACTTAATCAATTAACGTAATTATTTATTAGTAAATCACTTAATTACGATTAATTATAACAAATAATGATATTCTGTTGTCATATTACTTACGCCGGGTATGTGAGTTGGCTCAATGTACTTGGAGAGGCGTCCAACAGATGGCAGACCAAAGGCTTTGTAAGGGTCCTGAAGCAAGCAAAGGGTGTGAGGAGAGAAAAATAGCGGATAAAGGTGGAACTAATCAAAATGAGATGTTGTAGGCCATCGTTTGCCACTCCCCAGAGCTCCACCAACGCGGCCATATAGCTAAATGGGTCAGGCTTAAAGAGATGTTCGTATGGTTTTTATATTTTCATTATCATATCTACATATTTCTCATCAGCTCCAGTCATTTTATCAGTGTTGGTCACTTTTGTGTACCGATGTTAATAAAAGTTCTCTTCTTTTACTATCACACAACTCCCCCCCCCCCTAGCCTCACCTCGGCGTACACACGACACTCCAGCGCCCAGCCCCCTAGCCTCACCTCAGCGTACACACGACACTCCAGCGCCCAGCCCCCTAGCCTCACCTCAGCGTACACACGACACTCCAGCGCCCAGCCCCCTAGCCTCACCTCAGCGTACACACGACACTCCAGCGCCCAGCCCCCTAGCCTCACCTCGGCGTACACGCGACACTCCAGCGCCCAGCCCCCTAGCCTCACCTCGGCGTACACACGACACTCCAGCGCCCAGCCCCCTAGCCTCACCTCGGCGTACACACGACACTCCAGCGCCCAGCCCCCTAGCCTCACCTCGGCGTACACGCGACACTCCAGCGCCCAGCCCCCTAGCCTCACCTCAGCGTACACACGACACTCCAGCGCCCAGCCCCCTAGCCTCACCTCAGCGTACACACGACACTCCAGCGCCCAGCCCCCTAGCCTCACCTCGGCGTACACACGACACTCCAGCGCCCAGCCCCCTAGCCTCACCTCGGCGTACACACGACACTCCAGCGCCCAGCCCCCTAGCCTCACCTCGGCGTACACACGACACTCCAGCGCCCAGCCCCCTAGCCTCACCTCAGCGTACACACGACACTCCAGCGCCCAGCCCCCTAGCCTCACCTCGGCGTACACACGACACTCCAGCGCCCAGCCCCCTAGCCTCACCTCGGCGTACACACGACACTCCAGCGCCCAGCCGTCGATGGGGATGTCGGCCTGTGTGTGGAGCAGCGGGTGTCCCTTGGCCGCGCGGATCATCTGATGCACGATGTCGATGCCCGTGATGGCCTCCGTGATCGGGTGCTCCACCTGCAGGCGAGTGTTCATCTCCAGGAAGTAAAAGTTCTCCTTCGAGCCCACCAGGAACTCCACCGTCCCTGGGAGAGGTCAAAGGTCAACATGTTAGTTCCCACTCTAACGTGCCGGGACCCTCCAACCCGTGGTTCTTGTTCTGACAGTATATGTGTAATGGAAGAGTATCCGTGTTTATGGGTTATAATTCACATTCCGGTTCTACATCACGATGTCTGAAATACCGAAATGTATGAAGCAGACGACATGGGGGGGCATCGTAGCACCATGCGATGTACGAAGAAGCTTTCTCGGCAAGCAAAATATCTGCCGCCTCGCTTCCTAATTCGACACGAAATATTTCATTGACAACCCTAAAATCAGTTTATATTCGTCAGCTTCAACCAAAGACAACAGAATTTGGCTTACTCACAGTCCTGTTTGCAAGATAATTCACATCATGCAAGCAAGTTTCGCTCTATCCGCTGCTCCGTTTACCTTGTCATCTGTCATGTCCGTGGGCGATAGCATTGCTAGTATTTTGGGAGGGGGATTAGGTTGGGCAAACGCCGAGCCGAAACTCAATGTGTAAGCGTTTCCTGGTCTCCTATCAAAAGTTACTTTACGATACCTACCACACAAGTCACTGAATCAATGACATGTTTATAACAGCAAACAGGACAAGAGTTGACGAGTTTGAGCTGTTTGAAAATCTGAGGCAGTGCACTGTTGCCACCTGCCTCCCCCCTTGCTCTCTGAAAACACACCAAACTTCCCATGATCACTATGGTTAAATTTTCGCGCATGCGCGGAGTCTTCCAAGCCCTTCCCTATGTGGCGCCCCGTACAGTACGTCTCTCAGAGTCAGGCGACAGCAACGACCGTCTCGTGCGAGCAAGCGACCAGCTGTGTTGAGGAAATGCTATATTTAGCATCGGCAAAAACCAACGACGAGACGTTGACGGAATCACTTTCCCTTTCTCCTGGCCGCCCTACTCCTACCCACCCACCCACTGTCTCTCCACTTCAGATCAATTTCTATAAGATACAGCAGCGAAGCCAGCGCCGTTCGGCCTCCACCTCTGCTACTCAAATGATGTAGTCATTACAACGACGGCATAACTGCTCGTATCTCGCTGGCGTCTCCCCCAATACCCTGTATGACAGGAGACCCGGGAGATCTACGTTACGCCCGGGTGGGGTGGGGTGGGGTGGGATGGGGGCCACCGTATATTGGTCAGTCAATACAATGTACGCGGGTTCCATCCACGACTTGGGAAAGACATTTGATATGCCTAGGAAGGAACAAAGGATCCCCAGTAACATTGCTTGGTGGGTGAGCCTGGCAAGGCACGCCTAAAAGTGAGGTTGGCAGTTGGTTGAATATTGAGGACGCCCATGCTGGCGATATGACGTCAATATGAGAAGGAAGGGAAGAGCGGAGCCATGTCCCCGGGGTAACTCCCTACTGTTTGCGAAGAAGGACATGGCATGTTTATCCCGCGACCAAGCACGCATACTTGATGAGAGCATGGATGGAACCAGCGATCCACGTGCCGTTAGGCTATCCTTAAAGTTTTGGGAGTGCTCTTGATCAGAGGCCCATCTACATGCGCCCGGCAATACTGGACTGTGAAAAGCAGTGAGTCTTTGTTTTTGCTGCTGCTGCCTTGTGATTGGTTGGAAAGCTGGATTGTTACTTATGCTCGTTGCCCGGGTTTGAACTTTAAATTGAAATTGAGAGTTTTTTTTTAAGGTCAACCCGTGGCCACTGAATTAGGTCGGCGGCTTGAGTGAATGGGTATTGCGGATCCTGATGCCGACCCAGGGTGGAGTTATAAAAAAAAAAAAAAAAAAAAAAAATGTAAAAAGTTGACGGGCGAAATGGTGTGTATTGAGGTGTTATTTCGGCTCGTAGTTTTCTTGAGCACGACAATTTTGCGAAATTTGCTAGTGGAATTTCCGCGGGTTTGCGGCATGGTACACGTTGGGATGACAGGTCCTGGGGACTACAATGCAAACTGGCCACCCCGAAGTGGACAGGCGAAAAAGGCGTGTATCGATGATGGCTTGGGTTGCCCTCCACAAATATGGATCCGCATGGTGGAATCGGGATGCGGGCGGGGGTTCGACTCTGGATCCGCGGGACAAATCGGGACGCGAAGGATCGGGAAAGGGGCGGGGGTGGGGGGGGGGGCAGCGGGAAAGAGGCGCAGGTGGGGCGGGGGGGGGGGGCGAGAGGAGGGGGGGGGGGGGGGCAGCGGGAAAGGGGCGCAGGTGGGAGGTAATCGTATCACACGTCTGGTAATCGTGTCACTAGTCCGGTAGCCGTGTCACTAGTCTGGTAATCGTGTTACTGAGCTGGTGACCGTGTCTCTACACTGGTAGTTGCGTCATTAATCGGGTAATCGTGTCACTATTCCGGCAGGCGTGTCAATAGGCTGGTAACCGTGTCACTAGTGTGGTAACCGTGTCACTAGTGCGGTAACCGTGTCACTAGTGTGGTAACCGTGTCACTAGGCTCGTAACCCTGTCACTAGGCTAGTAGCCGTGTCACTAGTGTGGTAACTGTAACTAGTGTGGTAAACGTGTCACTAGGCAAGCAACCGTGTCACTAATCTGGTAGTCGTGTCAATAGGCTACTAACCGTGTCCCTAGGCTGGTAACCGTGTCACCAGGCTAGTATCCGTGTCATTAGGCTAGTAATCGTGTCACTAGTCCGGTAAACGTGTCACTAGGCTAGTAACCTCGTCATTAAGCTAGTAATCGTGCCACTAGTCCGGTAATCGTGTCACTAGTCCGGTAAACGTGCACTATGCTAGTAACCTCCTCATTAAGCTAGTAATCGTGTCACTAGTCCGGTAATCGTGTCACTAGTCCGGTAATCGTGTCACTAGTCCGGTAATCGTGTCACTAGTCCGGTAATCGTGTCACTAGTCCGGTAATCGTGTCACTAGGCTAGTAACCGTGTCACTACACCGGTAACGGTATCACTAGTCTGGTAACCGTGTCACTAGGTTAGTAACCGTGTCATTGGGCTAGTCATGGCGTCACTAGTCCGTTAATCGCATCACTAACCTGGTAACCGTGTATCTACACTGGTAATCCTGTCACTAGTCTGGTAGTCGTGTCACTAGCCTGGTAATCGGGTCACTAGTCTAGAAAACATGTCACTAGTCCGGTAACCGTGCCACTAGGCTAGTAACCGTGTCAATAGTCTATTAATATCGTGATTCACCTGGTAATCGTGTCGCTAATCAGGTAATCGTGTCATTAGTCCCGCAACCGTATCACTAGGCTAGTAACTGTGTCACTAGGCTAATAACCGTGTCACTAGTGTTGTAACCGTGTCATTGAACTAGTAACCATGTCACTAATGTAGTAAATGTGTCACTAGTGTGGTACGCGTGTCATTAAGGTAGTAACCGTGTCACTAGGCTAATAACCGTGTCACTAGTGTGTTAACCATGTCATTAAACTAGTTACCGTGTCTCTAGACTGGTAACCGTGCCACTAGGCTAGTAACCGTGTATGTAGGCCAGTAACCGTGTCACTAGTGTGGTAACCGTGTCATCAGCTTAGTATCCGTGCCATTAATGTGGTAACCGTGTCTCTAGGCTAGTAACAGTGTCACTAGGCTAGTAACCGTGTCTCTAGGCTAGTAACCGTGTCACTTACGTGGTAACTGTGTCACTAGTGCGGTAACCGTGTCACTTGGCTAGTAACCGTGTCACTAATGTGGTAACTGTGTCACTAGTGCGGTGACCGTGTCACTAGGCTAGTAACCGTGTCGGTAGGCTAGTACGCGTATGACTACTGTTGTAACCGTGTCACCAGGCTAGTAACCGTGTCGCAAGGCTAGTAACCGTGTCACAAGTGTGGTAACTGTGTCACTAGTGTGGTAACTGTGTCACTAGTGTGGTAACCGTGTCACAAGTGTGGTAGCCGTGTCACAAGTGTGGTAGCCGTGTCACTAGTGTGGTAACCGTGTCACAAGTGTGGTAACTGTGTCACTAATGTGGTAACTGTGTCACTAGTGTGGTAACCGTGTCGTTAAGGTAGTAACCGTGCCTCTAGGCTAGTAACATTGTCACTAGGCTAGTGACCGCGTAAGTAGTGCGGTAACCGTGTCACTAGGCCAGTAACCGTGTCACGGTTACTTGCCTAGTGACACGGATACCACACTAGTTACTCGGTTACTAGCCTAGTGACAATATTACTAGCCTGGAGACACGGTTCCTAGCCTAGTGACACGGTTACTAGTCTAGTGACACGGCTACTTGCCTAGTGACACGGTTACGACACTAGTGAAGCGGTTACCCCACTAGTTACATGGTTACCACACTAGTTACACGGTTACCACACAAGTGACACGGTTACTAGCCTAGTGACACGGTTACTAACCTAGTGAGACGATTACTAACCTAGAGACACGATTACCAAGCTAGTGACACGGTTACCACAGTAGTGCCACGGTTACTTGCCTGGTGACACAGTTGCTAGCCTAGTGACACGGTTGTTAGGCTAGAGACACGGTTATTACCTCAATGACACGGTTACCACACTAGTGACACGGTTACTAGCCTAGTGACACTGTTACCAGCCTAGTGACTCGGTTACTATCCTAGTGACACGCTTACTAGCCTAGTGACACGGTTACCAGCCTAGTGACATGGTTACTAGCCTAGTGACACGGTTACTATCCTGGTGACACGGTTACTAGCCTAGTGACACGGTTACTAGGCCAGTGACACGATGACTAGCCTAGTGACACGCTTACTAGCCTAGTGACATGGTTACTATCCTAGTGACAGGGTTACTATCCTGGTGACACGGTTACTAGCCTAGTGACACGCTTACTAGCCTAATGACACGGTTACTAGGTTAGTGACACGATTACTAGCCTAGTGACATGGTTACTAGCCTAGTGACACGTTTACTAGCCTAGTGACACTGTTACTAGCCTGGTGACACGGTTACCAGCCTAGTGACTCGATTACTAGCCTAGTGACACGATTACTAGCCTAGTGACACGGTTACTAGCCTAGTGACACTGTTACTAGCCTAGTGACACTGTTACTAGCTTAGTGACACGGTTACCAGCCTAGTGACTCGATTACTAGCCTAGTGGCACGATTACTAGCCTAGTGACACGGTTACTAGCCTAGTGACACTGTTACTAGCCTAGTGACACTGTTACTAGCTTAGTGACACGGTTACCAGCCTAGTGACTCGGTTACTAGCCTAGTGACACTGTTACTAGCCGAATGACACGATTACTAGCCTAGTGACACGCTTACTAGCCTAGTGACACGGTTACTATCCTAGTGACACGGTTACTATCCTGGTGACACGGTTACTAGCCTAGTGACACGCTTACTAGCCTAATGACACGGTTACTAGGTTAGTGACACGATTACTAGCCTAGTGACATGGTTACTAGCCTAGTGACACTGTTACTAGCCTAGTGACACTGTTACTAGCCTAGTGACACGGTTACCAGCCTAGTGACTCGATTACTAGCCTAGTGACACGATTACTAGCCTAGTGACACTCTTACTAGCCTAGTGACACTGTTACTAGCCTAGTGACACTGTTACTAGCTTAGTGACACGGTTACCAGCCTAGTGACTCGATTACTAGCCTAGTGACACGATTACTAGCCTAGTGACACTCTTACTAGCCTAGTGACACTGTTACTAGCCTAGTGACACTGTTACTAGCCTAGTGACACGGTTACTAGCCTAGTGACACGGTTACCAGCCTAGTGACTCGGTTACTAGCCTAGTGACACTGTTACTAGCCGAATGACACGGTTACCAGCCTAGTGACACGCTTACTAGCCTAGTGACACTGTTACCAGCCTAGTGACACGTTTACTAGCCTAGTGACACGGTTACTATCCTAGTGACACTGTTACTAGCCTAGTGACACGGTTACTAGCCTAGTGACACTGTTACTAGCCTAGTGACACTGTTACTAGCCTAGTGACACGGTTACCAGCCTAGTGACTCGGCTACTAGCCTAGTGACACTGTTACTAGCCTAATGACACGGTCACTATCCTAGTGACACGGTTACTAGCCTAGTGACACGGTTACCACCCTAGTGACACGGTTACTAGCCTAGTGACACGGTTACTAGCCTAGTGACATGGTTACTAGCCTAGTGACACGGTTACTATCCTGGTGACACGGTTACTATCCTGGTAACACGGTTACTAGCCTAGTGACACGCTTACTAGCCTAGAGACACTGTTACTAGCCTTATGACACGGTTACTAGCCTAGTGACACGGTTACCAGCCTGGTGACACGGTTACTAGCCTAGTGACATGGTTATTAGTCGAGTGACATGGTTACTAGTCTAGTGACACGGTTACTTGTCTAGTGATACGCTTACTAGCCCAGTGACACGGGTTCTATCTTAGTGACACTGTTATTAGCCTAATGACATGGCTACTATCCTAATGACACGCTTACTATTCCTAGTGACACGGTTACTATTCTAATGACACGGTTACTAGCATAAAGACATGGTTACTATCCTAATGACACGGTTACTAGGCTAGTGACACGGTTACTAGCCTGGTGACACTGTTTACTTCATGGCCCTCCGGCCCGCTCTCCCCAGAGCGGATAAGCCAGGGAGGGGCATGCAACGGGGCTAGCCACAGGGCTACCTTAGATCTATATTCACAACAAGTTTGAGATATTTCAATGAAATAAAAAGTTTTAGGGTGGGTTTTGAATAGATTTAGCTTGAGATCTAGAATTAAAAAACTAGACTTAAAATTAAGCATAATGCTGCAATCAAATATGTCAAGGCTATCCTTGTCTCCGTGTAGTGCGAGGTCAAGGCATGTTTCAAGGTTAATCTAGTATCCGTATGGTACGAGGTGACACTGAGAGACATGTTTCAAGGCTGGACGGACTACACAACACTAAATTCCTAACTGTCACTGGCACCGGTCACTGCACGGAAGGAGGAGCTTACCTGCACTGCAGCCACGCAAATTTAATCGAGACAAAATTACTTCAAACCCGATGAAATATTTTCCTAACCCACCTAACACTGCAACTTGCTTTTCAGCAAAGATTTGTCCTTCAGGATTTCGCAATGACAACTCGCAATTGCTGGCCATTTTCTCGTATTTCTTAATCTGCTGACATGACCCCCCGGCATTGAACGAAACTGAAACTTCACCGGCCTGCCTCAACGCTCAAGCCGCTGTCACTGAAAATGTTTGAAATATTTCTGATGCAGTGATGGTATCAAAGTGCTTATAACGAGTACAAAAACCTTTCACATACAGTTCAAACATCATAGAAAGATTCTATAGGCACTTACCTGTGAAGTTTTAGCAATGACAGAGCATAAATTATATCCAAACTATAGGTATTTGGCCATAATCTGGTGCTGCGTGATATGCCGTCTTCAGCGAATGCAACGAAAAGATGGCGGGCTTCTTGCACGGGCCCCGCGAGCAACGGCGTGTACCCGGTGGGGGTCACTACCTTATACAAATCTGGTGGGGGGTTTCGCGGGTGCCTTGATGCCTGAGAGAGCAGAAATTTGTGATGAAAAAGATACCCTATAGAGCGGACATTAATTATAAAAAATGTACCCCTATAAAGCGGATATTTTAAAAATTGCGACCGGGGGGGTGGGGGGGGGGGGGGCGGGGGTCTGAAAATGAGTGTTTATGCATAGAGCGGCTTAAATTCAGGCCGGGAAAAAATACCCCTTCCGATAGGATTTTGGCTGCAAAACACCCCAAACGAGGAGAAAAAAAGGGGTCTTAATTTGGAGCGGAACCCCCCCAAATCCAGCAATGTATTAGATGCAAGTACCCCCCCCCCCACCCCGGATCGGTTTGTAAGGCCCCCCTTTGTATTTGGCTAGCGATGCGGGATTACTGCACCAAGGAATTTCAACCCAAAATTCAAGGAGCAGCAATGTCCAGTGTCAGAAGAGGCATAAAGACATCATTTATCAAAAAGATTTTTTGTGACGACGATATTTAGGGGCGGATCCAGAAGATCTGAATAGGGGTGGGGGGGCGGGTTCAGGGTCGGCTCCAGATAGGCTGGATAGGGGCGGCTGGTTTTGGTTTTCATATGTTAAATGGTATAAATTATATAAATGTCTGCCCTAAAAGGTGGGGCCGGAGCCGGGCCGGGGCCGGACCGCCCCCCCACCCCCTCCCCCTCCCAGGATCCGCCCCTGACATTGAACAGGCCAATGCGAAATAGTTGAGAACCGCGACGGAAGGACATAATCTTGCTGAGGGGTTCAGTGGCCGCTCCAGGAATTTACGAAAGGGGGGTGGCGGGGGCACCATTTATTTATACTTCCAGGCGCTGAACCAGTAATCTGATTTGGTGGAAAATAACTTGGCCAATCGATAGGCCCTTAAAATAGCTCGGTCAAGTTCATTAGTGGCATATATCGATTCAAGGTCAATGTCACATTGACGTCATTTGTCTAACGCATTACCATGGCAAAGAAAGTCCCCATTATAAACCAATTGAGATTTCCTCTCCGCGATTTTGACGACTTATCTCCAGAATACATCAAAACCTATAAGTCAAGCACCTCATTCTTTGAAACATAACTTGCCGTAGATGATATCTCAAAATTTGCGTCAATCCGGCGACCTGGGTGAGGTCAAGGTCGTGACCTAGACCTCACTCATATGTCGAGTGGTCGGATGTAATTCAAAAACTATTCGACATTTGATCACGAAAGTTGACCTGATGGATAAGTGTGATGTAGCACATACGGAATCTGGTCTCAGCTTGACCCCGCTGTGCGCAACGTAGACGTGCTAGAGAGGCGAGAAGTTGGGGGTTCGAAACCAACTTTTTCACTTCTGGAGCTTGCGCTTTGAAAAAAATACTTTCATTGAAATCGAATAAGAACTTTGGTTGAACTTTAACATGGGACCCTTAACATGGGACTCTATGAGGCTACGCAGTAAATGCCACAATATCCTCGCCGCAGGCACACAAGTCACCATTCAAGAGACCCGTTTGCGCGTGGTTGAGTATCGCTCAAATCTGGGAGCGGGCAGAGGACTCAGGTCCGTGTGTGTGCGTGTGTATTGACGGAGAGGGAAGGCAGGGGTGTTGGGTTGGTTGCCATGCGTGTGCGTGCGTGCGTCTCCGGGATTAGATGGGTCAATCCGGATCCTAGGGGTCAAATCTGGATATAAGGGGTCAAGATCCGGACCCGAGGGACCAAATCTGGATCTGGAGACCAAATCTGGATCTGGAGACCAAATCTGGATCTAAAGGGTCAATCTGGATCTGAGAGATTAAGTCGGATCCAAATCTGGATCTGATGGGTCCATCTGGATCTGAGTGGTCAATCTGGATCTGAGAGGTCAAATCTGTATCTAACGGGTCAAATCGGGATCTGAGGGTCAATCCGGTTTGTGTGTGTGTTTGTGCGTCTTTGCAGGTCGCCGTACGTAACATTTCCGTTATCATCCTTCACCGTGTGGGTGACGGTTTCGGTTGGCTTTCTGGCTGTATGTAGACGGGCCCTGTCAGATTTCTCAGATTCTCTCAAACCATCTGACACTGCAACTTCCTGTACAGCAAACTATTGTCCGTCAGCATTTAGCAATGACAACTCGTAATTCCCGGCCATTTTCCAGTATTGCTTTATATGCTGAAACGACCCCCCCCCCCCCACCCCCACACCCTGCACTGTGAATGACTGGTGGAGTGCACCGGCCTGCCTCCTGCCGTTGTCATTGACATATGCCTGGTGATGTAGTGGTTATAATGAGTGCAAAAGCATTTCAGATGTAATTCAAACTTCATATACATAATCTATATGCACTTACCTGTCAACTGTTAGTAATAAAAGAACATGAAAGCATGAGCATAATATAACTTACTATAAACAGATAAATAGTGTCCAACAATGCTTATTTTCGGGTAGTAATTAAGCTTAACATGCAGTGCTGCAGATAATATAAACGAATATGAAAAATAAAGTACAAGGACGGATTTAGGAATTTGAAAAAAGTGGAGGCGAGGGCGGAGGGATGCGACCACCGGAGGCGCCATCTGGCGACTTGGTCGAGAAGAGGAGACTGGAGAGTTTGCGGGTTTGTAATGACGATGTTCACGGATTTCTTGTGCGTGCATTTGATGCAAAAAGATTCAATTGTTGGCGAATTGACGTTGTTTTGGCAATGAAAAGTGGCTGTGACGCTGAAATGAGGGCCCAAGAACACGTTTAAGTTATAGAGATAAATTTGCATGTAATAGCATGTAGATGAGTCATATCTTCGGCCACAAGCACGCACAACGCTTCGCTCGCAAGGCTGGGGTGAGGCGGCTCGCTAATACGTCCGCGCTCTGGGTACAAATACCGCGCCCTCACACTCCGCTGATCATAAGATAACCAAACACGCTTCAGGCCAGTAGTGGTTCGTACACATGCAGGATTTGAAGTTACTGTACAAATTTGAAGCAGTCATATTTTCACCGTGCATGTTTGCTTTAATCACTGTACAACAATCGATAATGCGGAGCACTATCAAAGCCTATGAAAGCACAGTAGAATCTGCCATACAGATATTTGATATTTATTAAAATATTTGATATCAACCCGCATGTCGGCATTAAGTGGTCACAACTTTCTCGGTATTGATACTCGAAAACTCTTGGAGCTAGTGTCTACGGTTAGACTCTTGTGAAGCATCGGGGCCCAGGCTGGGATCGGACTCCTGCGAAGCATCGGGGCCCAGGCTAAAGTTTGACCCCTGTGAAGCATTGGGGCGAGAGTCACGTGATGCATCGGGGCCCAGGCTGGGTCCAGACCTTTGTGACGCATCGGGCCCCAGGCTGGGACCTGACTCTTGTGAAGCATCGGAGCCCAGGCTGGGGTTATACGTGTGACGCATCGGGGCCCAGGCTAGGGTTAGACGTGTGACATCACGGTGAGTTGGGACGTCACCATGGAGTGACATCACTGATTTGGGACGTCACCATGGAGTGACATTACGGTAAGTTGCTACCTCATCATAGAGTGACATCACAGTAAGTTGGGCCGTCACCATGGAGTGACATCACGGTGAGTTGGGACGTTACCATGGAGTGGCATCACAGTAAGTTGGGACGTCACCGTGGAGTGACATTACGGTGCGTTGGGACGTCACTACGGTTTTGACGGGGTCTCTAAGGAAGGGGGTGCGTTGTCCGTTTGTAGACTTGGGGCGGTCGTGTCCAAAGGAGAGGGTTTACCTTTGTCGGGTGGGTTGTCTGGATGGGGAAATCGTCAGAGAGGGAATTGTCTCTGGGGGGGGGGGGTGGGTGTTGTCCTGGAAGAGGGCTGGGGATCGGTATGTGAGCGGGTGGGCGGGTGGATGGGGGGGGGGGGGTGTCCACATAAGGAAATTGTCTGGGTGGGGGGGAGCGGGGGCCGTGTGGAGAGGGGGCAATTTTCCGGCGGACATTGTCCGGGAATATATTTGCGAGAGGGTAGTGCTGTTAACCTTTCCAGTTCATGTGTTAATGACGTAGTCATATAATGATAGGGCGGTATATTATGTTGCAGAACAGTAGATTGCCTTTTCGCCGGCTGTCCGCAAACCAAGTCCCTGGTTCATCTGTCTATCAAACTGTAGATTAGGGTAACGAGCTTACAAAATACATTAGCTTTACGATGCTTCCAGCTGTGGCTTTAAGTGGCGGAATAATGTGTGCATGCCTATTGGTCCAAGGATCGCCGTTTGTATGTTATTGGGTACTTAATTGTTCTTTGCTTGATAAATAAATACTTCATTAGTTTAAACGTTTTAACTTTTCGTTTGTATGCATACTGTGCTGGCTATGCGATGCTTCCAGCTGTGTCTTTAACATTGGTAAGCATAATGTGTATCTATCTGTCTGAAACAAGGTTCGCAGGTAACAGCTTCGGCAGAACCAAATGTTCCTGTTTTATGTTATTGCATGGGAACTTGTTCTTTGCTTGGGGCTTACATAAAGTCTTCATTGGTTTTTACTTTGTAATCGTTTTCGTTTGTATGCACGCTGAGGAGGGTTCTTTTGAACGAGGAGGGTTCAGTTAGGGTGTGTGGTGGTAGTCAATTGATGGGGCTTGGGTGGATAAGGACGGGATTACCTAATGTCGCGCTCTGTGCAAGACGTGCAGCTTTTAAATACTACGGCCGCGCAGGTTAAATATCTACATCTTTGAGAGGAGGCGGGGGGGGGGGGGGCGGTAAGTAGGCCAGCTCTGAAGACGAGGCTAGAACAGATGACGAAGAAACACAGGCGACATACATCAAGCTGGTTTTATTCAACGCAAATGGACAGACAACAAGCTCTACAGGCCCTTTTTTTCTGCCATGTTACTCCACAAACACAGGGCAGAAACGCCAGTCGCTAGCACTGAACCACTGCCACCAGCCGCTGCTATGTCAAAGGGGGCCCCTGCACGAGGATAAGTATTCTATTGGCAACATGTATCGCTGATAACAAGTTCGACAATAATAGAAGCGCTTCGCCTTCGGTGTTTAGCAATACGACATTCATCTTCGCAATCTCCCAAAGGTGGATGTCGTTAGGGCAGAGCTGCCTCTACCGAGGAGGGCAATAATTGCAATCCAGTTCCTCAGGCTTGTTTAGAAGAGTACAAGTTACTCTGAAGTTAACCCCTGTGTTGTGTCTAGAAATATTCGAAGCTCCCGCATATAGACAACGAAAGCGCGCCAGGTCCAAACACTTTGCGGGCTACTTGAGTCAAAATTGTTTGAATACCCTCGCCATTAATCTACGCCAAAGACCTTTATTACCCGGTATCAAATATAACATAATATTACTGGCAGTGTCTTTTACCTACTACACTTTCCGCATTTGGTTCATCCGCTCCCTGCCCGCCACGGGCGGGTGACGGCCACATACGGCGGAGTTGGCTATATCCACCTTCCATCATCTCTGATACAGGCTAGGATGCTTCTGATAGACAAGTCAAGGCCCGCGGTCTGTGCTCAGATGGGCGCCATTACCTGGGTAACTTGCGGAAGTGCTGGCGCGTTAGACTTCTAATTGAGCGCAATAACAAGCGGCAAACCCACAATCCCGCACCACAGACGAACCACTGTAACCCTGGTAACAATTCACAGGACTCTACTTCCAGACCAAGGCACCATGTATGTAGGTGAGCCGCATACGTTGTTATGGCACACATATATGGCACCTTTAAACCGATTGCCCAAGTTATTAGCCCAGCCTTTTGGCTACATGGACGTAGCCGCGTGAATTTCACCGCACCGCTTATCAATACCACGATATCGGCATCCACAGCGGTCTGTGAACTGTAATACCATCTACACATCAATAACACTGAAAACATCCATGGCAAGATCGTCATATAAACATGGCGATACAGCATTCACTACGCCAGGTGACCACGTGGTACCCATAAAATTGTTCATAGCTCAATTAATTGTCACATCAGCATAAGGGAATATTTATATAAGCGTAAATACCGAGCGAACAAAGCAATTTACTCTATGAACCAGACACGGCCAACAATTAATACCACGTTTTTCATAATAATATCAGATTTATCGATAATATTCATCTTATATTATTTTCTCGCCAACTTTGTTAATGTCAGATACTGTCAGGTGTTTCATAATTATACCAGATTATCAACATTTTCTCAGTCCCAGACTATTTCTATTGGCAGTTCCTTAATCCTGGATGATCGACAACCTTCATCCTTGATGTCAGATTATCGAGTCTGGCACTGCCCGCTTAATCATACCAGCATGTCGACATTGCCTTTATCCCACAGTGATACTCACTACTACTCAATTACTTAATCCCATATTATCGATATATAGTCCCTTAATCCCATACTTTCGATAATCTTTAATGCCAGATTGTAGACGATGAGCACTTTTCTTTTATACAAGACATCCGGCAGCAGTACCTGTTCGACTAATGGTGTTGGTAAAGACAATGTTTGTAGACGTGGTACATATAAGGTGACATACACAACATTAGTAATGCAAACCAGGGGCGGATCTTAGGGGGGTTGTACCCCCCCCGCCCCCTTGAGAACTTTAGCATACACTGTTAAAGTCGGGTTCTTCGAGCACCCCACCCCCCTCCCCGGTCGCAAGTTTTCAAAGAGCAACCGCCCCCCCGCCCCCTTAGCAAATTCCTAGATCCGCCCCTGCAAACAGAGGACCATAATCGCAATGAGCCAAGCATGTAACAATTGCCTGCATACATCTATAATATCATCACGCATGCTGGCTGGGCAACCAACGAACACCGCGACAGAGAGATTTGACCTGTGATAGTAGAGCTTAAAGCAGGAAGATCGCGACTCCCGAGGCAGCCAACTTATTGACTACATCTCTGTGAGTATTCAATATTCCAGCCTTCACACACATCTAACGCCAGTCAGGTGTCGCCCTTTATCCATTACTCCATGACCCTGGCGGAGCGCCCCCTAGGTAGTGACAAACACAATAGCCATTTCTCGTACGATCCAATCATTTCCGTGCAACACCTTCGAGAATGACGTTCATGCGCAGATACCCTCTTCACTTACATTCGCACTCCAACGGACAAGCGGGAATGGATTTTTTTCTGAGCCAGAGGGAAAATTCTAGTACTTGCTGACAGGTGAAACATCCTAAATAATTTGTAAACGCTACGTCGCCTGAATGGTGAACACGTGATTACCCCTCGGCGGCTAAGAACGATGAAAGAATCTTTATGCCGAGTCACTGCGATACTTAGCGCCCACAACAGATACTACAGACGCAAGCATACCTCAGGAAAAGCGTAAGAAAATAAACTATGTACATGCGTGGGACAAGTGTAAGCACCGGAGCGGACAACATATATATTGATATAACCTGATGACGCGTTGTGGGGAGCCGAACAGGAACAGAGGACGGTATCCAGAAGAGGAGGACGCCGCGTTTATGGCCAAAAACTATTCCAATTCTTCACTTGTAATCGTCTTGTTCATAAATCGAACGATCTAGTAAGAAGTACTTCGACGAGAATGTAGGTTATCCCTATGACTGGGTTTCGCGCTCATAAGCGCTTACTGTTTACATCACTATATGTTACCAGTTATGTTATGGCATATCAAAATAAATATCAGTGAATCAAAGCCATTTAATTTTCATTAGGGAAAGTTTACATCTGTAGGATTTAATCTTATTCGCTGCTGAATATTTATCAAGCGTTAAACGCAGAAAGCGCACCGCATGGCACAATTCTTTCATATAAGCCCTCCAACAAGACCTCAACCTCAAAGTAATTACTTTCTCCTACTGCACACAAGTATTGACTACGTTTCCAGCGCGAGTCGCGAGCAATCAAAGAAGTGCCACACTGCAGGAACGGCTAACGGCTCAAAGCCTAACAACGGTACGCCACGGGAGACCGGATTTTCTTCGGTTTCCATAGCGACGGTTGCCATGGGGATTCACTCCAACTCGACGAGCACGTCATCCTCACTGACGGTCTCTCCAGCCTTCACGTTGACCTTCACAACCTAAAGGTAAAGAGGATTAGTGGTTAGGCAGTTTACTGTGTATTTAACCCAAATATTTACCCATGTCGTATAAATACAAACAGGAAATCTCATACAGCGTAGTAAAGCTCCCCGTAAAGATACAAACTGGGCCATTATGTTGACGTCATACGTACGTCACGCTTCTGATGCTTATGGTCGCGAGATTTGGACGATAAGTAGACACAACTTTGACGTTGTCACCACAGTAACAGTGTCGTGGTATCATGAGACTTGGAGAGGGGTATGAGATGGGAGGGGGGAGGGGGGGGAGAAGGGGTACCTTTCCAGTCTTGGCCGCCACCATGCTGTTCTGCATCTTCATGGCCTCCAGCACACAGACCTCCTGGCCCTCGCCGACCTGTAACAGAGCCATTAATTAATACACATACACCTGTACATGTATCAGATGTACGTTCCCACGTCAACGGCCTCCAGCACACAGACCTCCTGGCCCTCGCCGACCTGTAGCAGAGCCATTAATTAATACACATACACCTGTACATGTATCAGATATACGCTCCCACGTCAACGGCCTCCAGCACACACGACCATATGACTCATCGCCACTCTCTACGAGTTGTAGGCTCGCCATTTCAAGTGAATACTTCCAAATCCCGACTTTCTACGTGTTCTTGGGCACGCCCTAATCCCTGTTCTCAGACTCTTTATTGCTGAATTATGGAGCCCCCTAGCGGCGAAACTAAGCGTGATAGGCTAAAAGCGAATGCGGATTATATACCCAAGTTGACGTTTGCCTGTCTTTTGCAACCAGTCCCGACTCTCTAGCGTCGCTATTAAACAACCCAGGAGAGTGCCGGTCTCATGATGGGAGCGTTTCTTGCGAGCGCTCTAGCGGCCAAACTAAGCATCCTACGGCAATTTCTTTTAATCTAGTTTACAACCACGGAGTGACGCGGTAAAACATGTTTCGTGACCTTGACCTCGGAAGCGTGACTTTGATCAATATAGAACTTCGCGCCCAAATACTAATGGCATGTTTCAAGCAAGGTGTCGTTTGTCTGACTTGTCCCCTTCATGGAGAAATTGAGGATGCTATTTCCCGCCAAAATGCTCCTGTAGGGTCCCATGTTAAACTTTGGGAACTTTTAGCAGAAAAGCGATTTGGGCGATTTGCAAAATATAGAAGGTACATAAGCCCAATACGTGAAATAATTTTCAGCGTGATTAAATAAAAACTGCGAACGTTATAGCGATTTTCCCGATTTCTGGTTCTAGATTTCAATGGTTAAGCGAATTGCGAAAAATTCCTGTGACCTTGACCTTTAACCTACCTGGCCCATCTGCGAACTTAGCCTGACGATTGCCATTCCGCATCATTTTGTGAATTTTGAAGTCGATATCTTAAGGCATTCGACAGATATGGCGCGACAAGACAAACAGACATACACACAAACCGAACACACCGACATAAGACGAAAATTGAAAATGTCCGTCTTAATAACGGTATACACACTGTACATCCACACACAAGTCGGCTTATATTAAAAACGAGGCCGCTGCCCACTTACGGCTTGCCCTACGGTGACCGCCACAGACTTGACGACGCCAGGCATGGGTGCCATGACAACCGAACTGTAGTCAGTCACGTGTTTCGGTGGCATGTATTTCATGTACTCCGCCATCCTCTGCTCTAGTACTTGTACTTCAAACTGCAAGTTACAGAATGGAACACATATTAATTCTGGGATAATTTCTAACCTGTAGTCGACTTTAGCATAATTAATAGCTTTTCTATAATTATAATAGTTTTTTTTCTTGCGTAAGTGTTTTTCTAACATGTCATTGTTTTTCTAAAATGTCACTGTTTTTCTAAAATGTCATTGTTTTTCTAAAATGTCATTTTTTTTCTAGAATATCATTGTTTTCCTAAAATGTAATTGATTTCTAAAAGGTATATGTGTGACACGGAGTAAGACACACATCTCCTCATGTCGTGTAGAGATACAGTATCGAACACGAGAGCTGGTCCATCTACCGCAAGCATGAATACGCACACAGGCACGGCTGTAATATGTTTAACATCCCATCCGTGTTACTGATGCATACTAACCACTGTTCCCTTGTACTGCATCTTAATATGACCCACATGGCGACCTCGCAACTGCAAACAAAAGCCACAAACGACGATATCGGCTCATTCACCATCAGCAGATTACAGCTATATTTCTAATATGAACATTCTGTAGTCACTTTAGAAATAAGATAAAGATTGTTCAGTAAGATAAGACATATTTCTGCCTCCTTTCTCACCTGAAAGATCTCGGTGTTGCCATTTATAACGGCATTGATGACCGGAGTAGTCAGCTTGAAGTTGTCTTCGACATCAAACCTTTGGCCGTCGATATCAACCTGCACGGGCAGCAAATATACACATATTAAACAATTGGTGCCACGCCAGAACAACTGTAGCTCATATTCTGCTTGTGTGTGTACTCGGTTACATTCCGATTTATAACGCCCCAAATAGTAGGGGTGAATACCTTCTCCACTCATGTTCGACTTTGAGACTCATATTCTCTGTTCATTGGCTTGAACAGCACTTAACCACGAGGACAATAAACGCCCTCGACAACAGACAACACTTAACCACGAGGACAATCAACGCCCTCGACAACAGACTGGGGAACAGCACTTAACCACGAGGACAATAAACGCCCTCGACAACAGACTGGGGAACAGCACTTAACCACGAAGACAATAAACGCCCTCGACAACAGACTGGGGAACAGCATTTAACCACGAAGACAATAAACGCCCTCGACAACAGACTGGGGAACAGCACTTAACTACGAGGACAATAAACGCCCTCGACAACAGACTGGGGAACAGCACTTAACCACGAGGACAATAAACGCCCTCGACAACAGACTGGGGAACAGCACTTAACCACGAGGACAATAAACGCCCTCGACAACAGACAGCACTTACCCACGAGGACAATAAACGCCCTCGACAACAGACAGCACTTTACCACGAGGACAATAAACGCCCTCGACAACAGACAGCACTTAACCACGAGGACAATAAACGCCCTCGACAACAGACTGGGGAACAGCACTTAACCACGAGGACAATAAACGCCCTCGACAACAGACTGGGGAACAGCATTTAACCACGAAGACAATAAACGCCCTCGACAACAGACTGGGGAACAGCACTTAACTACGAGGACAATAAACGCCCTCGACAACAGACTGGGGAACAGCACTTAACCACGAGGACAATAAACGCCCTCGACAACAGACTGGGGAACAGCACTTAACTACGAGGACAATAAACGCCCTCGACAACAGACTGGGGAACAGCACTTAACCACGAGGACAATAAACGCCCTCGACAACAGACTGGGGAACAGCACTTAACCACGAGGACAATAAACGCCCTCGACAACAGACAGCACTTACCCACGAGGACAATAAACGCCCTCGACAACAGACAGCACTTTACCACGAGAACAATAAACGCCCTCGACAACAGACAGCACTTAACCACGAGGACAATAAACGCCCTCGACAACAGACTGGGGAATTTCCAAATGGCGCTTAGATCCAAGGCTCTCAGAAAAAATCATTAACTATTGAAACACATTAATATATGTTTTGCTTCTATATAAATAACAAAGTGAACCGTGAGCAAATAATTTACACTGTGACAAAGTAAAACAGTATCAATGCATCAATGTGAAATATGACTGCGATTCTTCTTGAGCCTGTGGCATCCACGTAAACATAAGTAGCATAAGAGTGACACACTTTAACATCACCAGAGCACGTGTTGTAACAGTCTCCAAGGTGAAGGTCACGGACGTACCTCGTACACGTGACCCTGCTTTCTGACCGCCACTGGCATGACGTCACCGTTGCAAGCTGCCTGAAGGGACCATTCCGAGGGAACAGGAATCTCAAGGGCCGCCCTGGACAAACAGACCAGTGCATAAGTTCACTTCAATTGATGCAAAATATCCGGATTACATTGCCTGACTGAAAACCGAAGTTGAATTTATCATTAATATATTTCAAGCTTTTATAGCATGGACTGAAACATAAATTGCCCTGTAAGCTGCACTCAAATAATCCCGGCATAACATTTACCTCCGTTGCTCGTAGACTTACAGTCAGTAGCTACATTAGCATAAAAAACAAACACTGGCACAATATACACTAGCTACACGTCCTACCTTTCAGGACTGTAGAACACTTGACTGCATGTCTTACCTTTCAGGGCTGTAGAACACCTGACTACATGTCTTACCCTTCAGGACTGAAGAACCACTGACTACATGTCTTACCCTTCAGGGCTGTAGAACCACTGGCTACATGTCTTACCCTTCAGGACTGTAGAACCACTGACTACATGTCTTACCCTTCAGCGCTGTAGAAGCTGCGAGATCTGATGTTATCCTTGGCGTTGACGACGCAGGCCAGAGCCATCATAGTTTTCTCCTGGGTCGGAGAAAGTGTCGTGCCTGCAAGTCGAATGGCAGCGACCAATAAAAGCAAACGTCATAGCTGGAATATCATTCGGCAGACAACGCACTACACACTGAAATCAGCCTCGATAAAGGAAATATTGGGGGAAATAATATTCCGGGAAAATGCAATCGGATATGATGAAACTTGCCCCAGACCCAGGTGTCCGCGCTAGAACCCACGATCTTCTAATCTGCAGCTCAGCCTGCTTACCAACTGAGCAAGGGGGCCTTCCGCATTCAGAGGGATCGAACCAGATATAACAGCCAATACACCAGAAAAATAGCATTGGTAAGACTGAATACACGTCAGGGTTTTACTAGTATTACTCAGTGGGCGAATGCATGAATGGAATTGGTGTTTTAGGCCGTGTTTGTGCACACAATGGCTAAACATGGAACCTCCCGGGACGAATGATGAATGGATGAAGCACGCCCCGGATTAGACGTCCGGGCCAGGATTCAGACCCAGGACCTATTGATCCGCGGTCCATTTCGCTCATGTTATGCCGGGAAACGAGACGTTTCTATCGCGAGTTATTATACAGGGTCGGTGTTCAGGAGTGTGAAGTGGCGTTCTGGGTGGAACGCACCCTTGAAGCCGTCGGGGTAGACCTCTGGCAGGTACTTTGTGGTGATGTCGCCGCTCACAAACCTCGGCTCCACGATGATGTCCCTCAACATGGCAATGTTGTTGGTCACGCCTAACAAAACAAACACTCAGATGAACACATCCATGTTACACTATCGGCAATGACTTTGTAAACGATGGTGCCGGGCACCAGGTTGCAAAGTGGCGTGCCTTTCACTATGCCGCAATAGAAGGAAATAAATCCATTTACAAAAAAAATAGGTACATTTACAAAAAAATAAATCCATTTACAAAAAAATAAATACTACTAACAATAATTTATATTAAGACATATTTAACATATAAATTGATACGCGAAATTACGTGCCCTAATTTCCTAGTAGATCGCTACCACCTATCCCTCCGAGAGCTTCGCGACCGTACCCCCCTCCCCCCCCCCCACCCCATGACGAGCCCCATGCGCTGTGCCACGTGATGTGAGTTGTCACCGCACTGGGTCAGGTGGCCCATGACCACTTAAAGTCATAATAATGTGATATATAACCCACCACACGTGAACCATCATTGCTAGCGATATCTATATATAATACAGTCCGGTAGCTTTTCACGAAAAACAAAATGGTGTTGCCATGATGTCTAACCTCGAATGACGTAGGAGTCGAGAGCCTTCGCCATGGTGGCCAAGGCTGCGTCACGCGTGTTGCCATAGCTAACAAGCTAGAAATAAAACACATTATTACGACACATTATTACGTTCTGGGACGAAACCTTCACACCGTACGTTAGGTTCGAAGGTCCGACGAAACGAGATTTACCTTCGCATGAGTGTTTAGGAACGTACATGAAACTGAACCATGCAAGCTTCCTTACGACCAATGACTATACAAGTCAGTCTTAAGGCATGGCTACCTACCGTAATGTTATTAAGTGGCAGTATAAATGATTAGTAAATAATTCGAAAAGACACTATCTAGATTTCGAACGTTAAGCGCATTAAAATGCTACTGTAGCGGTAATAATGAGATTCATGAGACTGAAGGACACAGGCAGCCGATGGAGATGTTAGGGATCGAACCCAAGGCCTGTTGGTTTGCAGCTCACCCCGCTTGCCTACTGAGTTAGGCAGGCCTCCGCACTGTATCTTGGACATGTTATTAACATTGGCACAGGTGAGGTTCGAACCACGCACCGGCCGCGTGGGCTGGCCTAGCAGCGGCTCTACAGCACAGTCAACTATAGCCTACCCACTAGACCAAGGGGTGAGCACAGGTGAGGTTCGAACCACGCACCGGCCGCGTGGGGTGGCCTAGCAGCGGCTCTACAGCACAGTCAACAATAGCCTACCTACTAGACCATGGGGTGAGCACAGATGAGGTTCAAACCACGCACCGGCCGTGTGGGCTGGCCTAGCAGCGGCTCTACAGCACAGTCAACTATAGCCTACCCACTAGACCACGGGGTGAGCAAAGGTGAGGCTCGAACCACGCACCGGCCGCTTGGGCTGCCCTAGCCGAGCACACCCCACAATAGCCGAACGCGCTACCCACTAGACCACGGAGTGAGCACAGGTGAGGTTCGAACCACGCACCGGCCGCTTCGGCTAGCCTAGCAGACTAGACCACGGGATGATATGGAATGACGGACAAACGACCTACTTTGCAAATCATGGCGTCGTAGTAGATACTGATTTCACTTCCCTCGGTGATTCCACTGTCGCAGCGAACCTGAAAAACAGTGGCGCAAAAATAACATCTGGATCCGCTACTGATTATGGAAAGCGCTCCATGCATTAGGGTGAACAAATATCATATCGTATTGTGTCGCAAAACGGAAATGTTTAAATTCCCTTTGACCCATGCAATTTCTCAGCATGTACATTAAGTGGCCTGGAAATAAATAAAAGAAATTATTACATAATTAAATTACTTAATCAATTAACGTAATTATTTATTAGTAAATCACTTAATTACGATTAATTATAACAAATAATGATATTCTGTTGTCATATTACTTACGCCGGGTATGTGAGTTGGCTCAATGTACTTGGAGAGGCGTCCAACAGATGGCAGACCAAAGGCTTTGTAAGGGTCCTGAAGCAAGCAAAGGGTGTGAGGAGAGAAAAATAGCGGATAAAGGTGGAACTAATCAAAATGAGATGTTGTAGGCCATCGTTTGCCACTCCCCAGAGCTCCACCAACGCGGCCATATAGCTAAATGGGTCAGGCTTAAAGAGATGTTCGTATGGTTTTTATATTTTCATTATCATATCTACATATTTCTCATCAGCTCCAGTCATTTTATCAGTGTTGGTCACTTTTGTGTACCGATGTTAATAAAAGTTCTCTTCTTTTACTATCACACAACTCCCCCCCCCCCCTAGCCTCACCTCGGCGTACACACGACACTCCAGCGCCCAGCCCCCTAGCCTCACCTCAGCGTACACACGACACTCCAGCGCCCAGCCCCCTAGCCTCACCTCAGCGTACACACGACACTCCAGCGCCCAGCCCCCTAGCCTCACCTCAGCGTACACACGACACTCCAGCGCCCAGCCCCCTAGCCTCACCTCGGCGTACACGCGACACTCCAGCGCCCAGCCCCCTAGCCTCACCTCGGCGTACACACGACACTCCAGCGCCCAGCCCCCTAGCCTCACCTCGGCGTACACACGACACTCCAGCGCCCAGCCCCCTAGCCTCACCTCGGCGTACACGCGACACTCCAGCGCCCAGCCCCCTAGCCTCACCTCAGCGTACACACGACACTCCAGCGCCCAGCCCCCTAGCCTCACCTCAGCGTACACACGACACTCCAGCGCCCAGCCCCCTAGCCTCACCTCGGCGTACACACGACACTCCAGCGCCCAGCCCCCTAGCCTCACCTCGGCGTACACACGACACTCCAGCGCCCAGCCCCCTAGCCTCACCTCGGCGTACACACGACACTCCAGCGCCCAGCCCCCTAGCCTCACCTCAGCGTACACACGACACTCCAGCGCCCAGCCCCCTAGCCTCACCTCGGCGTACACACGACACTCCAGCGCCCAGCCCCCTAGCCTCACCTCGGCGTACACACGACACTCCAGCGCCCAGCCGTCGATGGGGATGTCGGCCTGTGTGTGGAGCAGCGGGTGTCCCTTGGCCGCGCGGATCATCTGATGCACGATGTCGATGCCCGTGATGGCCTCCGTGATCGGGTGCTCCACCTGCAGGCGAGTGTTCATCTCCAGGAAGTAAAAGTTCTTCTTCGAGTCCACCAGGAACTCCACCGTCCCTGGGAGAGGTCAAAGGTCAACATGTTAGTTCCCACTCTAACGTGCCGGGACCCTCCAACCCGTGGTTCTTGTTCTGACAGTATATGTGTAATGGAAGAGTATCCGTGTTTATGGGTTATAATTCACATTCCGGTTCTACATCACGATGTCTGAAATACCGAAATGTATGAAGCAGACGACATGGGGGGGCATCGTAGCACCATGCGATGTACGAAGAAGCTTTCTCGGCAAGCAAAATATCTGCCGCCTCGCTTCCTAATTCGACACGAAATATTTCATTGACAACCCTAAAATCAGTTTATATTCGTCAGCTTCAACCAAAGACAACAGAATTTGGCTTACTCACAGTCCTGTTTGCAAGATAATTCACATCATGCAAGCAAGTTTCGCTCTATCCGCTGCTCCGTTTACCTTGTCATCTGTCATGTCCGTGGGCGATAGCATTGCTAGTATTTTGGGAGGGGGATTAGGTTGGGCAAACGCCGAGCCGAAACTCAATGTGTAAGCGTTTCCTGGTCTCCTATCAAAAGTTACTTTACGATACCTACCACACAAGTCACTGAATCAATGACATGTTTATAACAGCAAACAGGACAAGAGTTGACGAGTTTGAGCTGTTTGAAAATCTGAGGCAGTGCACTGTTGCCACCTGCCTCCCCCCTTGCTCTCTGAAAACACACCAAACTTCCCATGATCACTATGGTTAAATTTTCGCGCATGCGCGGAGTCTTCCAAGCCCTTCCCTATGTGGCGCCCCGTACAGTACGTCTCTCAGAGTCAGGCGACAGCAACGACCGTCTCGTGCGAGCAAGCGACCAGCTGTGTTGAGGAAATGCTATATTTAGCATCGGCAAAAACCAACGACGAGACGTTGACGGAATCACTTTCCCTTTCTCCTGGCCGCCCTACTCCTACCCACCCACCCACTGTCTCTCCACTTCAGATCAATTTCTATAAGATACAGCAGCGAAGCCAGCGCCGTTCGGCCTCCACCTCTGCTACTCAAATGATGTAGTCATTACAACGACGGCATAACTGCTCGTATCTCGCTGGCGTCTCCCCCAATACCCTGTATGACAGGAGACCCGGGAGATCTACGTTACGCCCGGGTGGGGTGGGGTGGGGTGGGATGGGGGCCACCGTATATTGGTCAGTCAATACAATGTACGCGGGTTCCATCCACGACTTGGGAAAGACATTTGATATGCCTAGGAAGGAACAAAGGATCCCCAGTAACATTGCTTGGTGGGTGAGCCTGGCAAGGCACGCCTAAAAGTGAGGTTGGCAGTTGGTTGAATATTGAGGACGCCCATGCTGGCGATATGACGTCAATATGAGAAGGAAGGGAAGAGCGGAGCCATGTCCCCGGGGTAACTCCCTACTGTTTGCGAAGAAGGACATGGCATGTTTATCCCGCGACCAAGCACGCATACTTGATGAGAGCATGGATGGAACCAGCGATCCACGTGCCGTTAGGCTATCCTTAAAGTTTTGGGAGTGCTCTTGATCAGAGGCCCATCTACATGCGCCCGGCAATACTGGACTGTGAAAAGCAGTGAGTCTTTGTTTTTGCTGCTGCTGCCTTGTGATTGGTTGGAAAGCTGGATTGTTACTTATGCTCGTTGCCCGGGTTTGAACTTTAAATTGAAATTGAGAGTTTTTTTTTAAGGTCAACCCGTGGCCACTGAATTAGGTCGGCGGCTTGAGTGAATGGGTATTGCGGATCCTGATGCCGACCCAGGGTGGAGTTATAAAAAAAAAAAAAAAAAAAAAAAATGTAAAAAGTTGACGGGCGAAATGGTGTGTATTGAGGTGTTATTTCGGCTCGTAGTTTTCTTGAGCACGACAATTTTGCGAAATTTGCTAGTGGAATTTCCGCGGGTTTGCGGCATGGTACACGTTGGGATGACAGGTCCTGGGGACTACAATGCAAACTGGCCACCCCGAAGTGGACAGGCGAAAAAGGCGTGTATCGATGATGGCTTGGGTTGCCCTCCACAAATATGGATCCGCATGGTGGAATCGGGATGCGGGCGGGGGTTCGACTCTGGATCCGCGGGACAAATCGGGACGCGAAGGATCGGGAAAGGGGCGGGGGTGGGGGGGGGGGCAGCGGGAAAGGGGCGCAGGTGGGAGGTAATCGTATCACACGTCTGGTAATCGTGTCACTAGTCCGGTAGCCGTGTCACTAGTCTGGTAATCGTGTTACTGAGCTGGTGACCGTGTCTCTACACTGGTAGTTGCGTCATTAATCGGGTAATCGTGTCACTATTCCGGCAGGCGTGTCAATAGGCTGGTAACCGTGTCACTAGTGTGGTAACCGTGTCACTAGTGCGGTAACCGTGTCACTAGTGTGGTAACCGTGTCACTAGGCTCGTAACCCTGTCACTAGGCTAGTAGCCGTGTCACTAGTGTGGTAACTGTAACTAGTGTGGTAAACGTGTCACTAGGCAAGCAACCGTGTCACTAATCTGGTAGTCGTGTCAATAGGCTACTAACCGTGTCCCTAGGCTGGTAACCGTGTCACCAGGCTAGTATCCGTGTCATTAGGCTAGTAATCGTGTCACTAGTCCGGTAAACGTGTCACTAGGCTAGTAACCTCGTCATTAAGCTAGTAATCGTGCCACTAGTCCGGTAATCGTGTCACTAGTCCGGTAAACGTGCACTATGCTAGTAACCTCCTCATTAAGCTAGTAATCGTGTCACTAGTCCGGTAATCGTGTCACTAGTCCGGTAATCGTGTCACTAGTCCGGTAATCGTGTCACTAGTCCGGTAATCGTGTCACTAGTCCGGTAATCGTGTCACTAGGCTAGTAACCGTGTCACTACACCGGTAACGGTATCACTAGTCTGGTAACCGTGTCACTAGGTTAGTAACCGTGTCATTGGGCTAGTCATGGCGTCACTAGTCCGTTAATCGCATCACTAACCTGGTAACCGTGTATCTACACTGGTAATCCTGTCACTAGTCTGGTAGTCGTGTCACTAGCCTGGTAATCGGGTCACTAGTCTAGAAAACATGTCACTAGTCCGGTAACCGTGCCACTAGGCTAGTAACCGTGTCAATAGTCTATTAATATCGTGATTCACCTGGTAATCGTGTCGCTAATCAGGTAATCGTGTCATTAGTCCCGCAACCGTATCACTAGGCTAGTAACTGTGTCACTAGGCTAATAACCGTGTCACTAGTGTTGTAACCGTGTCATTGAACTAGTAACCATGTCACTAATGTAGTAAATGTGTCACTAGTGTGGTACGCGTGTCATTAAGGTAGTAACCGTGTCACTAGGCTAATAACCGTGTCACTAGTGTGTTAACCATGTCATTAAACTAGTTACCGTGTCTCTAGACTGGTAACCGTGCCACTAGGCTAGTAACCGTGTATGTAGGCCAGTAACCGTGTCACTAGTGTGGTAACCGTGTCATCAGCTTAGTATCCGTGCCATTAATGTGGTAACCGTGTCTCTAGGCTAGTAACAGTGTCACTAGGCTAGTAACCGTGTCTCTAGGCTAGTAACCGTGTCACTTACGTGGTAACTGTGTCACTAGTGCGGTAACCGTGTCACTTGGCTAGTAACCGTGTCACTAATGTGGTAACTGTGTCACTAGTGCGGTGACCGTGTCACTAGGCTAGTAACCGTGTCGGTAGGCTAGTACGCGTATGACTACTGTTGTAACCGTGTCACCAGGCTAGTAACCGTGTCGCAAGGCTAGTAACCGTGTCACAAGTGTGGTAACTGTGTCACTAGTGTGGTAACTGTGTCACTAGTGTGGTAACCGTGTCACAAGTGTGGTAGCCGTGTCACAAGTGTGGTAGCCGTGTCACTAGTGTGGTAACCGTGTCACAAGTGTGGTAACTGTGTCACTAATGTGGTAACTGTGTCACTAGTGTGGTAACCGTGTCGTTAAGGTAGTAACCGTGCCTCTAGGCTAGTAACATTGTCACTAGGCTAGTGACCGCGTAAGTAGTGCGGTAACCGTGTCACTAGGCCAGTAACCGTGTCACGGTTACTTGCCTAGTGACACGGATACCACACTAGTTACTCGGTTACTAGCCTAGTGACAATATTACTAGCCTGGAGACACGGTTCCTAGCCTAGTGACACGGTTACTAGTCTAGTGACACGGCTACTTGCCTAGTGACACGGTTACGACACTAGTGAAGCGGTTACCCCACTAGTTACATGGTTACCACACTAGTTACACGGTTACCACACAAGTGACACGGTTACTAGCCTAGTGACACGGTTACTAACCTAGTGAGACGATTACTAACCTAGAGACACGATTACCAAGCTAGTGACACGGTTACCACAGTAGTGCCACGGTTACTTGCCTGGTGACACAGTTGCTAGCCTAGTGACACGGTTGTTAGGCTAGAGACACGGTTATTACCTCAATGACACGGTTACCACACTAGTGACACGGTTACTAGCCTAGTGACACTGTTACCAGCCTAGTGACTCGGTTACTATCCTAGTGACACGCTTACTAGCCTAGTGACACGGTTACCAGCCTAGTGACATGGTTACTAGCCTAGTGACACGGTTACTATCCTGGTGACACGGTTACTAGCCTAGTGACACGGTTACTAGGCCAGTGACACGATGACTAGCCTAGTGACACGCTTACTAGCCTAGTGACATGGTTACTATCCTAGTGACAGGGTTACTATCCTGGTGACACGGTTACTAGCCTAGTGACACGCTTACTAGCCTAATGACACGGTTACTAGGTTAGTGACACGATTACTAGCCTAGTGACATGGTTACTAGCCTAGTGACACGTTTACTAGCCTAGTGACACTGTTACTAGCCTGGTGACACGGTTACCAGCCTAGTGACACGATTACTAGCCTAGTGACACGGTTACTAGCCTAGTGACACTGTTACTAGCCTAGTGACACTGTTACTAGCTTAGTGACACGGTTACCAGCCTAGTGACTCGTTTACTAGCCTAGTGGCACGATTACTAGCCTAGTGACACGGTTACTAGCCTAGTGACACTGTTACTAGCCTAGTGACACTGTTACTAGCTTAGTGACACGGTTACCAGCCTAGTGACTCGGTTACTAGCCTAGTGACACTGTTACTAGCCGAATGACACGATTACTAGCCTAGTGACACGCTTACTAGCCTAGTGACACGGTTACTATCCTAGTGACACGGTTACTATCCTGGTGACACGGTTACTAGCCTAGTGACACGCTTACTAGCCTAATGACACGGTTACTAGGTTAGTGACACGATTACTAGCCTAGTGACATGGTTACTAGCCTAGTGACACTGTTACTAGCCTAGTGACACTGTTACTAGCCTAGTGACACGGTTACCAGCCTAGTGACACGGTTACCAGCCTAGTGACTCGATTACTAGCCTAGTGACACGATTACTAGCCTAGTGACACTCTTACTAGCCTAGTGACACTGTTACTAGCCTAGTGACACTGTTACTAGCTTAGTGACACGGTTACCAGCCTAGTGACTCGATTACTAGCCTAGTGGCACGATTACTAGCCTAGTGACACGGTTACTAGCCTAGTGACACTGTTACTAGCCTAGTGACACTGTTACTAGCTTAGTGACACGGTTACCAGCCTAGTGACTCGGTTACTAGCCTAGTGACACTGTTACTAGCCGAATGACACGATTACTAGCCTAGTGACACGCTTACTAGCCTAGTGACACGGTTACTATCCCAGTGACACGGTTACTATCCTGGTGACACGGTTACTAGCCTAGTGACACGCTTACTAGCCTAATGACACGGTTACTAGGCTAGTGACACGATTACTAGCCTAGTGACATGGTTACTAGCCTAGTGACACTGTTACTAGCCTAGTGACACTGTTACTAGCCTAGTGACTCGATTACTAGCCTAGTGACTCCATTACTAGCCTAGTGGCACGATTACTAGCCTAGTGACACGGTTACTAGCCTAGTGACACTGTTACTAGCCTAGTGACACTGTTACTAGCTTAGTGACACGGTTACCAGCCTAGTGACTCGGTTACTAGCCTAGTGACACTGTTACTAGCCGAATGACACGGTTACCAGCCTAGTGACACGCTTACTAGCCTAGTGACACTATTACTAGCCTAATGACACGGTTACTATCCTAGTGACACGCTTACTAGCCTAATGACACGGTTACTAGACTAGTGACACGGTTACTGGCCTAGTGACACGGTTACTGGGACAATGACACGGTTACTAGCCTAGTGACACACTTACTAGCCTAGTGACACGCTTACTAGCATAGTGACACTGTTACTAGTCGAGTGACACGGTTACTAGTCTAGTGACACGGTTACTAGCCTAATGACACTGGGTGACTAGCCTAGTGACACTGTTACTAGCCTAATGACACGGTTACTATCCTAGTGACACGGGTACTATCCTGGTGACACGGTTACTAGCCTAGTGACACGCTTACTAGCCTAATGACACGGTTACTAGGCTAGTGACACGATTACTAGCCTAGTGACATGGTTACTAGCCTAGTGACACTGTTACTAGCCTAGTGACACTCTTACTAGCCTAGTGACACGGTTACCAGCCTAGTGACTCGATTACTAGCCTAGTGACACGATTACTAGCCTAGTGACACGGTTACTAGCCTAGTGACACTGTTACTAGCCTAGTGACACTGTTACTAGCTTAGTGACACGGTTACCAGCCTAGTGACTCGGTTACTAGCTTAGTGACACTGTTACTAGCCGAATGACACGGTTACCAGCCTAGTGACACGCTTACTAGCCTAGTGACACTGTTACCGGCCTAGTGACACGTTTACTAGCCTAGTGACACGGTTACTATCCTAGTGACACTGTTACTAGCCTAGTGACACGGTTACTAGCCTAGTGACACTGTTACTAGCCTAGTGACACGGTTACCAGCCTAGTGACTCGGCTACTAGCCTAGTGACACTGTTACTAGCCTAATGACACGGTCACTATCCTAGTGACACGGTTACTAGCCTAGTGACACGGTTACCACCCTAGTGACACGGTTACTAGCCTAGTGACACGGTTACTAGCCTAGTGACATGGTTACTAGCCTAGTGACACGGTTACTATCCTGGTGACACGGTTACTATCCTGGTAACACGGTTACTAGCCTAGTGACACGCTTACTAGCCTAGAGACACTGTTACTAGCCTTATGACACGGTTACTAGCCTAGTGACACGGTTACCAACCTAGCGACACGCTTACTAGCATAATGACACTGTTACTATCCTGGTGACACGGTTACAGTCCTGGTAACACGGTTACTAGCCTAATGACACGGTTACTAGCCTAGTGACACGGTTACTAGCCTAGTGACATGGTTACTAGCCTAGTGACACGGTTACTATCCTGGTGACACGGTTACTATCCTGGTAACACGGTTACTAGCCTAGTGACACGCTTACTAGCCTAGAGACACTGTTACTAGCCTTATGACACGGTTACTAGCCTAGTGACACGGTTACCAACCTAGCGACACGCTTACTAGCATAATGACACTGTTACTATCCTGGTGACACGGTTACAGTCCTGGTAACACGGTTACTAGCCTAATGACACGGTTACTAGCCTAGTGACACGGTTACTAGCCTAGTGACACGCTTACTAGCCTAGTGACTGTTACTAGCCTTATGACACGGTTACTATCCTAGTGACACGGTTCCTAGTCTAGTGACACGGTTACTAGCCAAGTGACACGGTTACTAGCCTAGTGACACGCTTACTAGCCTAGTGACTGTTACTAGCCTTATGACACGGTTACTATCCTAGTGACACGGTTCCTAGTCTAGTGACACGGTTACTAGCCAAGTGACACGGTTACTAGCCAAGTGACACGCTTACTAGCCTAGTGACACGGTTACTAGCCTAGTGACACGCTTACTAGCCTAGTGACACTGTTACTAGCCTAGTGACACGGTTACTAGCCAAGTGACACGCTTACTAGCCTAGTGACACTGTTACTAGCCTGGTGACACGGTTACTAGCCTAGTGACATGGTTATTAGTCGAGTGACATGGTTACTAGTCTAGTGACACGGTTACTTGTCTAGTGATACGCTTACTAGCCCAGTGACACGGGTTCTATCTTAGTGACACTGTTATTAGCCTAATGACATGGCTACTATCCTAATGACACGCTTACTATTCCTAGTGACACGGTTACTATTCTAATGACACGGTTACTAGCATAAAGACATGGTTACTATCCTAATGACACTGTTACCAGCCTAGTGACACGTTTACTAGCCTAGTGACACGGTTACTATCCTAGTGACACTGTTACTAGCCTAGTGACACGGTTACTAGCCTAGTGACACGTTTACTAGCCTAGTGACACTGTTACTAGCCTAGTGACACGGTTACCAGCCTAGTGACTCGGCTACTAGCCTAGTGACACTGTTACTAGCCGAATGACACGGTTACTAGCCTAGTGACACTGTTACTAGACCTATGACACGGTTACTATCCTTGTGACACGGTTCCAAGCCTAGTGACACGGTTACTAGCCCAGCGACACCCTTACTAGCCTAGAGACACGCTTACTAGCCTAGTGACACTGTTACTAGCCTAATGACACGGTTACCACACTAGTGACACAGTTACTAGTCTAGTGACGCGGTCACTAGCCTAATGACACGGTTACTATCTTAGTGACAGTGTTACTAGGCCAGTGACACGATTACTAGCCTAGTGACACGGTTACTAGCCTAGTGACACGGTTACTAGCCTAGTGACGCTGTTACCAGCCTAGTGACTCGGTTACTATCTTAGTGACACGCTTACTAGCCTAGTGACACGGTTACCAGCCTAGTGACATGGTTACTAGCCTAGTGACACGGTTACTATCCTGGTGACACGGTTACTAGCCTAGTGACACGCTTACTAGCCTAGTGACACTGTTACTAGCCTAATGACACGGTTACTAGCCTAGTGACACGGTTACTAGCCTAGTGACACTGTTACTAGCCTAGTGACACTGTTACTAGCTTAGTGACACGGTTACCAGCCTAGTGACTCGGTTACTAGCCTAGTGACACTGTTACTAGCCGAATGACACGATTACTAGCCTAGTGACACGCTTACTAGCCTAGTGACACGGTTACTATCCTAGTGACACGGTTACTATCCTGGTGACACGGTTACTAGCCTAGTGACACGCTTACTAGCCTAATGACACGGTTACTAGGTTAGTGACACGATTACTAGCCTAGTGACATGGTTACTAGCCTAGTGACACTGTTACTAGCCTAGTGACACTGTTACTAGCCTAGTGACACGGTTACCAGCCTAGTGACTCGATTACTAGCCTAGTGACACGATTACTAGCCTAGTGACACTCTTACTAGCCTAGTGACACTGTTACTAGCCTAGTGACACTGTTACTAGCTTAGTGACACGGTTACCAGCCTAGTGACTCGATTACTAGCCTAGTGGCACGATTACTAGCCTAGTGACACGGTTACTAGCCTAGTGACACTGTTACTAGCCTAGTGACACTGTTACTAGCTTAGTGACACGGTTACCAGCCTAGTGACTCGGTTACTAGCCTAGTGACACTGTTACTAGCCGAATGACACGATTACTAGCCTAGTGACACGCTTACTAGCCTAGTGACACGGTTACTATCCCAGTGACACGGTTACTATCCTGGTGACACGGTTACTAGCCTAGTGACACGCTTACTAGCCTAATGACACGGTTACTAGGCTAGTGACACGATTACTAGCCTAGTGACATGGTTACTAGCCTAGTGACACTGTTACTAGCCTAGTGACACTGTTACTAGCCTAGTGACTCGATTACTAGCCTAGTGACTCCATTACTAGCCTAGTGGCACGATTACTAGCCTAGTGACACGGTTACTAGCCTAGTGACACTGTTACTAGCCTAGTGACACTGTTACTAGCTTAGTGACACGGTTACCAGCCTAGTGACTCGGTTACTAGCCTAGTGACACTGTTACTAGCCGAATGACACGGTTACCAGCCTAGTGACACGCTTACTAGCCTAGTGACACTATTACTAGCCTAATGACACGGTTACTATCCTAGTGACACGCTTACTAGCCTAATGACACGGTTACTAGACTAGTGACACGGTTACTGGCCTAGTGACACGGTTACTGGGACAATGACACGGTTACTAGCCTAGTGACACACTTACTAGCCTAGTGACACGCTTACTAGCATAGTGACACTGTTACTAGTCGAGTGACACGGTTACTAGTCTAGTGACACGGTTACTAGCCTAATGACACTGGGTGACTAGCCTAGTGACACTGTTACTAGCCTAATGACACGGTTACTATCCTAGTGACACGGGTACTATCCTGGTGACACGGTTACTAGCCTAGTGACACGCTTACTAGCCTAATGACACGGTTACTAGGCTAGTGACACGATTACTAGCCTAGTGACATGGTTACTAGCCTAGTGACACTGTTACTAGCCTAGTGACACTCTTACTAGCCTAGTGACACGGTTACCAGCCTAGTGACTCGATTACTAGCCTAGTGACACGATTACTAGCCTAGTGACACGGTTACTAGCCTAGTGACACTGTTACTAGCCTAGTGACACTGTTACTAGCTTAGTGACACGGTTACCAGCCTAGTGACTCGGTTACTAGCCTAGTGACACTGTTACTAGCCGAATGACACGGTTACCAGCCTAGTGACACGCTTACTAGCCTAGTGACACTGTTACCGGCCTAGTGACACGTTTACTAGCCTAGTGACACGGTTACTATCCTAGTGACACTGTTACTAGCCTAGTGACACGGTTACTAGCCTAGTGACACTGTTACTAGCCTAGTGACACGGTTACCAGCCTAGTGACTCGGCTACTAGCCTAGTGACACTGTTACTAGCCTAATGACACGGTCACTATCCTAGTGACACGGTTACTAGCCTAGTGACACGGTTACCACCCTAGTGACACGGTTACTAGCCTAGTGACACGGTTACTAGCCTAGTGACATGGTTACTAGCCTAGTGACACGGTTACTATCCTGGTGACACGGTTACTATCCTGGTAACACGGTTACTAGCCTAGTGACACGCTTACTAGCCTAGAGACACTGTTACTAGCCTTATGACACGGTTACTAGCCTAGTGACACGGTTACCAGCCTAGCGACACGCTTACTAGCATAATGACACTGTTACTATCCTGGTGACACGGTTACTGTCCTGGTAACACGGTTACTCGCCTAGTGACACGCTTACTAGCCTAGTGACACTGTTACTAGCCTAATGACACGGTTACTAGCCTAGTGACACGGTTACTAGCCTAGTGACACGCTTACTAGCCTAGTGACTGTTACTAGCCTTATGACACGGTTACTATCCTAGTGACACGGTTCCTAGTCTAGTGACACGGTTACTAGCCAAGTGACACGGTTACTAGCCAAGTGACACGCTTACTAGCCTAGTGACACGGTTACTAGCCTAGTGACACGCTTACTAGCCTAGTGACACTGTTACTAGCCTAGTGACACGGTTACTAGCCAAGTGACACGCTTACTAGCCTAGTGACACTGTTACTAGCCTGGTGACACGGTTACTAGCCTAGTGACATGGTTATTAGTCGAGTGACATGGTTACTAGTCTAGTGACACGGTTACTTGTCTAGTGATACGCTTACTAGCCCAGTGACACGGGTTCTATCTTAGTGACACTGTTATTAGCCTAATGACATGGCTACTATCCTAATGACACGCTTACTATTCCTAGTGACACGGTTACTATTCTAATGACACGGTTACTAGCATAAAGACATGGTTACTATCCTAATGACACTGTTACCAGCCGAATGACACGGTTACTAGCCTAGTGACACGCTTACTAGCCTAGTGACACTGTTACTAGACCTATGACACGGTTACTATCCTTGTGACACGGTTCCAAGCCTAGTGACACGGTTACTAGCCCAGCGACACCCTTACTAGCCTAGAGACACGCTTACTAGCCTAGTGACACTGTTACTAGCCTAATGACACGGTTACCACACTAGTGACACAGTTACTAGTCTAGTGACGCGGTCACTAGCCTAATGACACGGTTACTATCTTAGTGACAGTGTTACTAGGCCAGTGACACGATTACTAGCCTAGTGACACGGTTACTAGCCTAGTGACACGGTTACTAGCCTAGTGACGCTGTTACCAGCCTAGTGACTCGGTTACTATCTTAGTGACACGCTTACTAGCCTAGTGACACGGTTACCAGCCTAGTGACATGGTTACTAGCCTAGTGACACGGTTACTATCCTGGTGACACGGTTACTAGCCTAGTGACACGCTTACTAGCCTAGTGACACTGTTACTAGCCTAATGACACGGTTACTATCCTAGTGACACGGTTACTAGGCCAGTGACACGATTACTAGCCTAGTGACACTGTTACTAGCCTAGTGACACGGTTACTAGCCTAGTGACACTGCTACCAGCCTAGTGACTCGGTTACTATCCTAGTGACACGCTTACTAGCCTAGTGACACGGTTACCAGCCTAGTGACATGGTTACTAGCCTAGTGACACGGTTACTATCCTGGTGACACGGTTACTAGCCTAGTGACACGCTTACTAGCCTAGTGACACTATTACTAGCCTAATGACACGGTTACTATCCTAGTGACACGCTTACTAGCCTAATGACACGGTTACTAGACTAGTGACACGGTTACCAGCCTAGTGACTCGGCTACTAGCCTAGTGACACTGTTACTAGCCGAATGACACGGTTACTAGCCTAGTGACACGCTTACTAGCCTAGTGACACTGTTACTAGACTTATGACACGGTTACTATCCTTGTGACACGGTTCCAAGCCTAGTGACACGGTTACTAGCCCAGCGACACCCTTACTAGCCTAGAGACACGCTTACTAGCCTAGTGACACTGTTACTAGCCTAATGACACGGTTACCACACTAGTGACACAGTTACTAGTCTAGTGACGCGGTCACTAGCCTAATGACACGGTTACTATCTTAGTGACAGTGTTACTAGGCCAGTGACACGATTACTAGCCTAGTGACACGGTTACTAGCCTAGTGACACGGTTACTAGCCTAGTGACGCTGTTACCAGCCTAGTGACTCGGTTACTATCTTAGTGACACGCTTACTAGCCTAGTGACACGGTTACCAGCCTAGTGACATGGTTACTAGCCTAGTGACACGGTTACTATCCTGGTGACACGGTTACTAGCCTAGTGACACGCTTACTAGCCTAGTGACACTGTTACTAGCCTAATGACACGGTTACTATCCTAGTGACACGGTTACTAGGCCAGTGACACGATTACTAGCCTAGTGACACTGTTACTAGCCTAGTGACACGGTTACTAGCCTAGTGACACTGCTACCAGCCTAGTGACTCGGTTACTATCCTAGTGACACGCTTACTAGCCTAGTGACACGGTTACCAGCCTAGTGACATGGTTACTAGCCTAGTGACACGGTTACTATCCTGGTGACACGGTTACTAGCCTAGTGACACGCTTACTAGCCTAGTGACACTATTACTAGCCTAATGACACGGTTACTATCCTAGTGACACGCTTACTAGCCTAATGACACGGTTACTAGACTAGTGACACGGTTACTGGCCTAGTGACACGGTTACTGGGACAATGACACGGTTACTAGCCTAGTGACACACTTACTAGCCTAGTGACACGCTTACTAGCATAGTGACACTGTTACTAGTCGAGTGACACGGTTACTAGTCTAGTGACACGGTTACTAGCCTAATGACACTGGGTGACTAGCCTAGTGACACGGTTACTAGCCTAATGACACGGTTACTATCCTAGTGACACGGGTACTATCCTGGTGACACGGTTACTAGCCTAGTGACACGCTTACTAGCCTAATGACACGGTAACTAGGCTAGTGACACGATTACTAGCCTAGTGACATGGTTACTAGCCTAGTGAAAGTGTTACTAGCCTAGTGACACTGTTACTAGCCTAGTGACACGGTTACCAGCCTAGTGGCTCGATTACTAGCCTAGTGACACGATTACTAGCCTAGTGACACGGTTACTAGCCTAGTGACACTGTTACTAGCCTAGTGACACTGTTACTAGCTTAGTGACACGGTTACCAGCCTAGTGACTCGGTTACTAGCCTAGTGACACTGTTACTAGCCGAATGACACGGTTACCAGCCTAGTGACACGCTTACTAGCCTAGTGACACTGTTACCAGCCTAGACACGTTTACTAGCCTAGTGACACGGTTACTATCCTAGTGACACTGTTACTAGCCTAGTGACACGGTTACTAGCCTAGTGACACTGTTACTAGCCTAGTGACACTGTTACTAGCCTAGTGACACGGTTACCAGCCTAGTGACTCGGCTACTAGCCTAGTGACACTGTTACTAGCCTAATGACACGGTCACTATCCTAGTGACACGGTTACTAGCCTAGTGACACGGTTACGACACTAGTGAAGCGGTTACCCCACTAGTTACATGGTTACCACACTAGTTACACGGTTACCACACAAGTGACACGGTTACTAGCCTAGTGACACGGTTACTAACCTAGTGAGACGATTACTAACCTAGAGACACGATTACCAAGCTAGTGACACGGTTACCACAGTAGTGACACGGTTCCTTGCCTGGTGACACAGTTGCTAGCCTAGTGACACGGTTGTTAGGCTAGAGACACGGTTATTACCTCAATGACACGGTTACCACACTAGTGACACGGTTACTAGCCTAGTGACACTGTTACCAGCCTAGTGACTCGGTTACTATCCTAGTGACACGCTTACTAGCCTAGTGACACGGTTACCAGCCTAGTGACATGGTTACTAGCCTAGTGACACGGTTACTATCCTGGTGACACGGTTACTAGCCTAGTGACACGGTTACTAGGCCAGTGACACGATGACTAGCCTAGTGACACGCTTACTAGCCTAGTGACATGGTTACTATCCTAGTGACAGGGTTACTATCCTGGTGACACGGTTACTAGCCTAGTGACACGCTTACTAGCCTAATGACACGGTTACTAGGTTAGTGACACGATTACTAGCCTAGTGACATGGTTACTAGCCTAGTGACACGTTTACTAGCCTAGTGACACTGTTACTAGCCTGGTGACACGGTTACCAGCCTAGTGACTCGATTACTAGCCTAGTGACACGATTACTAGCCTAGTGACACGGTTACTAGCCTAGTGACACTGTTACTAGCCTAGTGACACTGTTACTAGCTTAGTGACACGGTTACCAGCCTAGTGACTCGATTACTAGCCTAGTGGCACGATTACTAGCCTAGTGACACGGTTACTAGCCTAGTGACACTGTTACTAGCCTAGTGACACTGTTACTAGCTTAGTGACACGGTTACCAGCCTAGTGACTCGGTTACTAGCCTAGTGACACTGTTACTAGCCGAATGACACGATTACTAGCCTAGTGACACGCTTACTAGCCTAGTGACACGGTTACTATCCTAGTGACACGGTTACTATCCTGGTGACACGGTTACTAGCCTAGTGACACGCTTACTAGCCTAATGACACGGTTACTAGGTTAGTGACACGATTACTAGCCTAGTGACATGGTTACTAGCCTAGTGACACTGTTACTAGCCTAGTGACACTGTTACTAGCCTAGTGACACGGTTACCAGCCTAGTGACTCGATTACTAGCCTAGTGACACGATTACTAGCCTAGTGACACTCTTACTAGCCTAGTGACACTGTTACTAGCCTAGTGACACTGTTACTAGCTTAGTGACACGGTTACCAGCCTAGTGACTCGATTACTAGCCTAGTGACACGATTACTAGCCTAGTGACACTCTTACTAGCCTAGTGACACTGTTACTAGCCTAGTGACACTGTTACTAGCCTAGTGACACGGTTACTAGCCTAGTGACACGGTTACCAGCCTAGTGACTCGGTTACTAGCCTAGTGACACTGTTACTAGCCGAATGACACGGTTACCAGCCTAGTGACACGCTTACTAGCCTAGTGACACTGTTACCAGCCTAGTGACACGTTTACTAGCCTAGTGACACGGTTACTATCCTAGTGACACTGTTACTAGCCTAGTGACACGGTTACTAGCCTAGTGACACTGTTACTAGCCTAGTGACACTGTTACTAGCCTAGTGACACGGTTACCAGCCTAGTGACTCGGCTACTAGCCTAGTGACACTGTTACTAGCCTAATGACACGGTCACTATCCTAGTGACACGGTTACTAGCCTAGTGACACGGTTACCACCCTAGTGACACGGTTACTAGCCTAGTGACACGGTTACTAGCCTAGTGACATGGTTACTAGCCTAGTGACACGGTTACTATCCTGGTGACACGGTTACTATCCTGGTAACACGGTTACTAGCCTAGTGACACGCTTACTAGCCTAGAGACACTGTTACTAGCCTTATGACACGGTTACTAGCCTAGTGACACGGTTACCAGCCTGGTGACACGGTTACTAGCCTAGTGACATGGTTATTAGTCGAGTGACATGGTTACTAGTCTAGTGACACGGTTACTTGTCTAGTGATACGCTTACTAGCCCAGTGACACGGGTTCTATCTTAGTGACACTGTTATTAGCCTAATGACATGGCTACTATCCTAATGACACGCTTACTATTCCTAGTGACACGGTTACTATTCTAATGACACGGTTACTAGCATAAAGACATGGTTACTATCCTAATGACACGGTTACTAGGCTAGTGACACGGTTACTAGCCTGGTGACACTGTTTACTTCATGGCCCTCCGGCCCGCTCTCCCCAGAGCGGATAAGCCAGGGAGGGGCATGCAACGGGGCTAGCCACAGGGCTACCTTAGATCTATATTCACAACAAGTTTGAGATATTTCAATGAAATAAAAAGTTTTAGGGTGGGTTTTGAATAGATTTAGCTTGAGATCTAGAATTAAAAAACTAGACTTAAAATTAAGCATAATGCTGCAATCAAATATGTCAAGGCTATCCTTGTCTCCGTGTAGTGCGAGGTCAAGGCATGTTTCAAGGTTAATCTAGTATCCGTATGGTACGAGGTGACACTGAGAGACATGTTTCAAGGCTGGACGGACTACACAACACTAAATTCCTAACTGTCACTGGCACCGGTCACTGCACGGAAGGAGGAGCTTACCTGCACTGCAGCCACGCAAATTTAATCGAGACAAAATTACTTCAAACCCGATGAAATATTTTCCTAACCCACCTAACACTGCAACTTGCTTTTCAGCAAAGATTTGTCCTTCAGGATTTCGCAATGACAACTCGCAATTGCTGGCCATTTTCTCGTATTTCTTAATCTGCTGACATGACCCCCCGGCATTGAACGAAACTGAAACTTCACCGGCCTGCCTCAACGCTCAAGCCGCTGTCACTGAAAATGTTTGAAATATTTCTGATGCAGTGATGGTATCAAAGTGCTTATAACGAGTACAAAAACCTTTCACATACAGTTCAAACATCATAGAAAGATTCTATAGGCACTTACCTGTGAAGTTTTAGCAATGACAGAGCATAAATTATATCCAAACTATAGGTATTTGGCCATAATCTGGTGCTGCGTGATATGCCGTCTTCAGCGAATGCAACGAAAAGATGGCGGGCTTCTTGCACGGGCCCCGCGAGCAACGGCGTGTACCCGGTGGGGGTCACTACCTTATACAAATCTGGTGGGGGGTTTCGCGGGTGCCTTGATGCCTGAGAGAGCAGAAATTTGTGATGAAAAAGATACCCTATAGAGCGGACATTAATTATAAAAAATGTACCCCTATAAAGCGGATATTTTAAAAATTGCGACCGGGGGGGTGGGGGGGGGGGGGGCGGGGGTCTGAAAATGAGTGTTTATGCATAGAGCGGCTTAAATTCAGGCCGGGAAAAAATACCCCTTCCGATAGGATTTTGGCTGCAAAACACCCCAAACGAGGAGAAAAAAAGGGGTCTTAATTTGGAGCGGAACCCCCCCAAATCCAGCAATGTATTAGATGCAAGTACCCCCCCCCCCACCCCGGATCGGTTTGTAAGGCCCCCCTTTGTATTTGGCTAGCGATGCGGGATTACTGCACCAAGGAATTTCAACCCAAAATTCAAGGAGCAGCAATGTCCAGTGTCAGAAGAGGCATAAAGACATCATTTATCAAAAAGATTTTTTGTGACGACGATATTTAGGGGCGGATCCAGAAGATCTGAATAGGGGTGGGGGGGCGGGTTCAGGGTCGGCTCCAGATAGGCTGGATAGGGGCGGCTGGTTTTGGTTTTCATATGTTAAATGGTATAAATTATATAAATGTCTGCCCTAAAAGGTGGGGCCGGAGCCGGGCCGGGGCCGGACCGCCCCCCCACCCCCTCCCCCTCCCAGGATCCGCCCCTGACATTGAACAGGCCAATGCGAAATAGTTGAGAACCGCGACGGAAGGACATAATCTTGCTGAGGGGTTCAGTGGCCGCTCCAGGAATTTACGAAAGGGGGGTGGCGGGGGCACCATTTATTTATACTTCCAGGCGCTGAACCAGTAATCTGATTTGGTGGAAAATAACTTGGCCAATCGATAGGCCCTTAAAATAGCTCGGTCAAGTTCATTAGTGGCATATATCGATTCAAGGTCAATGTCACATTGACGTCATTTGTCTAACGCATTACCATGGCAAAGAAAGTCCCCATTATAAACCAATTGAGATTTCCTCTCCGCGATTTTGACGACTTATCTCCAGAATACATCAAAACCTATAAGTCAAGCACCTCATTCTTTGAAACATAACTTGCCGTAGATGATATCTCAAAATTTGCGTCAATCCGGCGACCTGGGTGAGGTCAAGGTCGTGACCTAGACCTCACTCATATGTCGAGTGGTCGGATGTAATTCAAAAACTATTCGACATTTGATCACGAAAGTTGACCTGATGGATAAGTGTGATGTAGCACATACGGAATCTGGTCTCAGCTTGACCCCGCTGTGCGCAACGTAGACGTGCTAGAGAGGCGAGAAGTTGGGGGTTCGAAACCAACTTTTTCACTTCTGGAGCTTGCGCTTTGAAAAAAATACTTTCATTGAAATCGAATAAGAACTTTGGTTGAACTTTAACATGGGACCCTTAACATGGGACTCTATGAGGCTACGCAGTAAATGCCACAATATCCTCGCCGCAGGCACACAAGTCACCATTCAAGAGACCCGTTTGCGCGTGGTTGAGTATCGCTCAAATCTGGGAGCGGGCAGAGGACTCAGGTCCGTGTGTGTGCGTGTGTATTGACGGAGAGGGAAGGCAGGGGTGTTGGGTTGGTTGCCATGCGTGTGCGTGCGTGCGTCTCCGGGATTAGATGGGTCAATCCGGATCCTAGGGGTCAAATCTGGATATAAGGGGTCAAGATCCGGACCCGAGGGACCAAATCTGGATCTGGAGACCAAATCTGGATCTGGAGACCAAATCTGGATCTAAAGGGTCAATCTGGATCTGAGAGATTAAGTCGGATCCAAATCTGGATCTGATGGGTCCATCTGGATCTGAGTGGTCAATCTGGATCTGAGAGGTCAAATCTGTATCTAACGGGTCAAATCGGGATCTGAGGGTCAATCCGGTTTGTGTGTGTGTTTGTGCGTCTTTGCAGGTCGCCGTACGTAACATTTCCGTTATCATCCTTCACCGTGTGGGTGACGGTTTCGGTTGGCTTTCTGGCTGTATGTAGACGGGCCCTGTCAGATTTCTCAGATTCTCTCAAACCATCTGACACTGCAACTTCCTGTACAGCAAACTATTGTCCGTCAGCATTTAGCAATGACAACTCGTAATTCCCGGCCATTTTCCAGTATTGCTTTATATGCTGAAACGACCCCCCCCCCCCCACCCCCACACCCTGCACTGTGAATGACTGGTGGAGTGCACCGGCCTGCCTCCTGCCGTTGTCATTGACATATGCCTGGTGATGTAGTGGTTATAATGAGTGCAAAAGCATTTCAGATGTAATTCAAACTTCATATACATAATCTATATGCACTTACCTGTCAACTGTTAGTAATAAAAGAACATGAAAGCATGAGCATAATATAACTTACTATAAACAGATAAATAGTGTCCAACAATGCTTATTTTCGGGTAGTAATTAAGCTTAACATGCAGTGCTGCAGATAATATAAACGAATATGAAAAATAAAGTACAAGGACGGATTTAGGAATTTGAAAAAAGTGGAGGCGAGGGCGGAGGGATGCGACCACCGGAGGCGCCATCTGGCGACTTGGTCGAGAAGAGGAGACTGGAGAGTTTGCGGGTTTGTAATGACGATGTTCACGGATTTCTTGTGCGTGCATTTGATGCAAAAAGATTCAATTGTTGGCGAATTGACGTTGTTTTGGCAATGAAAAGTGGCTGTGACGCTGAAATGAGGGCCCAAGAACACGTTTAAGTTATAGAGATAAATTTGCATGTAATAGCATGTAGATGAGTCATATCTTCGGCCACAAGCACGCACAACGCTTCGCTCGCAAGGCTGGGGTGAGGCGGCTCGCTAATACGTCCGCGCTCTGGGTACAAATACCGCGCCCTCACACTCCGCTGATCATAAGATAACCAAACACGCTTCAGGCCAGTAGTGGTTCGTACACATGCAGGATTTGAAGTTACTGTACAAATTTGAAGCAGTCATATTTTCACCGTGCATGTTTGCTTTAATCACTGTACAACAATCGATAATGCGGAGCACTATCAAAGCCTATGAAAGCACAGTAGAATCTGCCATACAGATATTTGATATTTATTAAAATATTTGATATCAACCCGCATGTCGGCATTAAGTGGTCACAACTTTCTCGGTATTGATACTCGAAAACTCTTGGAGCTAGTGTCTACGGTTAGACTCTTGTGAAGCATCGGGGCCCAGGCTGGGATCGGACTCCTGCGAAGCATCGGGGCCCAGGCTAAAGTTTGACCCCTGTGAAGCATTGGGGCGAGAGTCACGTGATGCATCGGGGCCCAGGCTGGGTCCAGACCTTTGTGACGCATCGGGCCCCAGGCTGGGACCTGACTCTTGTGAAGCATCGGAGCCCAGGCTGGGGTTATACGTGTGACGCATCGGGGCCCAGGCTAGGGTTAGACGTGTGACATCACGGTGAGTTGGGACGTCACCATGGAGTGACATCACTGATTTGGGACGTCACCATGGAGTGACATTACGGTAAGTTGCTACCTCATCATAGAGTGACATCACAGTAAGTTGGGCCGTCACCATGGAGTGACATCACGGTGAGTTGGGACGTTACCATGGAGTGGCATCACAGTAAGTTGGGACGTCACCGTGGAGTGACATTACGGTGCGTTGGGACGTCACTACGGTTTTGACGGGGTCTCTAAGGAAGGGGGTGCGTTGTCCGTTTGTAGACTTGGGGCGGTCGTGTCCAAAGGAGAGGGTTTACCTTTGTCGGGTGGGTTGTCTGGATGGGGAAATCGTCAGAGAGGGAATTGTCTCTGGGGGGGGGGGGTGGGTGTTGTCCTGGAAGAGGGCTGGGGATCGGTATGTGAGCGGGTGGGCGGGTGGATGGGGGGGGGGGGGTGTCCACATAAGGAAATTGTCTGGGTGGGGGGGAGCGGGGGCCGTGTGGAGAGGGGGCAATTTTCCGGCGGACATTGTCCGGGAATATATTTGCGAGAGGGTAGTGCTGTTAACCTTTCCAGTTCATGTGTTAATGACGTAGTCATATAATGATAGGGCGGTATATTATGTTGCAGAACAGTAGATTGCCTTTTCGCCGGCTGTCCGCAAACCAAGTCCCTGGTTCATCTGTCTATCAAACTGTAGATTAGGGTAACGAGCTTACAAAATACATTAGCTTTACGATGCTTCCAGCTGTGGCTTTAAGTGGCGGAATAATGTGTGCATGCCTATTGGTCCAAGGATCGCCGTTTGTATGTTATTGGGTACTTAATTGTTCTTTGCTTGATAAATAAATACTTCATTAGTTTAAACGTTTTAACTTTTCGTTTGTATGCATACTGTGCTGGCTATGCGATGCTTCCAGCTGTGTCTTTAACATTGGTAAGCATAATGTGTATCTATCTGTCTGAAACAAGGTTCGCAGGTAACAGCTTCGGCAGAACCAAATGTTCCTGTTTTATGTTATTGCATGGGAACTTGTTCTTTGCTTGGGGCTTACATAAAGTCTTCATTGGTTTTTACTTTGTAATCGTTTTCGTTTGTATGCACGCTGAGGAGGGTTCTTTTGAACGAGGAGGGTTCAGTTAGGGTGTGTGGTGGTAGTCAATTGATGGGGCTTGGGTGGATAAGGACGGGATTACCTAATGTCGCGCTCTGTGCAAGACGTGCAGCTTTTAAATACTACGGCCGCGCAGGTTAAATATCTACATCTTTGAGAGGAGGCGGGGGGGGGGGGGGCGGTAAGTAGGCCAGCTCTGAAGACGAGGCTAGAACAGATGACGAAGAAACACAGGCGACATACATCAAGCTGGTTTTATTCAACGCAAATGGACAGACAACAAGCTCTACAGGCCCTTTTTTTCTGCCATGTTACTCCACAAACACAGGGCAGAAACGCCAGTCGCTAGCACTGAACCACTGCCACCAGCCGCTGCTATGTCAAAGGGGGCCCCTGCACGAGGATAAGTATTCTATTGGCAACATGTATCGCTGATAACAAGTTCGACAATAATAGAAGCGCTTCGCCTTCGGTGTTTAGCAATACGACATTCATCTTCGCAATCTCCCAAAGGTGGATGTCGTTAGGGCAGAGCTGCCTCTACCGAGGAGGGCAATAATTGCAATCCAGTTCCTCAGGCTTGTTTAGAAGAGTACAAGTTACTCTGAAGTTAACCCCTGTGTTGTGTCTAGAAATATTCGAAGCTCCCGCATATAGACAACGAAAGCGCGCCAGGTCCAAACACTTTGCGGGCTACTTGAGTCAAAATTGTTTGAATACCCTCGCCATTAATCTACGCCAAAGACCTTTATTACCCGGTATCAAATATAACATAATATTACTGGCAGTGTCTTTTACCTACTACACTTTCCGCATTTGGTTCATCCGCTCCCTGCCCGCCACGGGCGGGTGACGGCCACATACGGCGGAGTTGGCTATATCCACCTTCCATCATCTCTGATACAGGCTAGGATGCTTCTGATAGACAAGTCAAGGCCCGCGGTCTGTGCTCAGATGGGCGCCATTACCTGGGTAACTTGCGGAAGTGCTGGCGCGTTAGACTTCTAATTGAGCGCAATAACAAGCGGCAAACCCACAATCCCGCACCACAGACGAACCACTGTAACCCTGGTAACAATTCACAGGACTCTACTTCCAGACCAAGGCACCATGTATGTAGGTGAGCCGCATACGTTGTTATGGCACACATATATGGCACCTTTAAACCGATTGCCCAAGTTATTAGCCCAGCCTTTTGGCTACATGGACGTAGCCGCGTGAATTTCACCGCACCGCTTATCAATACCACGATATCGGCATCCACAGCGGTCTGTGAACTGTAATACCATCTACACATCAATAACACTGAAAACATCCATGGCAAGATCGTCATATAAACATGGCGATACAGCATTCACTACGCCAGGTGACCACGTGGTACCCATAAAATTGTTCATAGCTCAATTAATTGTCACATCAGCATAAGGGAATATTTATATAAGCGTAAATACCGAGCGAACAAAGCAATTTACTCTATGAACCAGACACGGCCAACAATTAATACCACGTTTTTCATAATAATATCAGATTTATCGATAATATTCATCTTATATTATTTTCTCGCCAACTTTGTTAATGTCAGATACTGTCAGGTGTTTCATAATTATACCAGATTATCAACATTTTCTCAGTCCCAGACTATTTCTATTGGCAGTTCCTTAATCCTGGATGATCGACAACCTTCATCCTTGATGTCAGATTATCGAGTCTGGCACTGCCCGCTTAATCATACCAGCATGTCGACATTGCCTTTATCCCACAGTGATACTCACTACTACTCAATTACTTAATCCCATATTATCGATATATAGTCCCTTAATCCCATACTTTCGATAATCTTTAATGCCAGATTGTAGACGATGAGCACTTTTCTTTTATACAAGACATCCGGCAGCAGTACCTGTTCGACTAATGGTGTTGGTAAAGACAATGTTTGTAGACGTGGTACATATAAGGTGACATACACAACATTAGTAATGCAAACCAGGGGCGGATCTTAGGGGGGTTGTACCCCCCCCGCCCCCTTGAGAACTTTAGCATACACTGTTAAAGTCGGGTTCTTCGAGCACCCCACCCCCCTCCCCGGTCGCAAGTTTTCAAAGAGCAACCGCCCCCCCGCCCCCTTAGCAAATTCCTAGATCCGCCCCTGCAAACAGAGGACCATAATCGCAATGAGCCAAGCATGTAACAATTGCCTGCATACATCTATAATATCATCACGCATGCTGGCTGGGCAACCAACGAACACCGCGACAGAGAGATTTGACCTGTGATAGTAGAGCTTAAAGCAGGAAGATCGCGACTCCCGAGGCAGCCAACTTATTGACTACATCTCTGTGAGTATTCAATATTCCAGCCTTCACACACATCTAACGCCAGTCAGGTGTCGCCCTTTATCCATTACTCCATGACCCTGGCGGAGCGCCCCCTAGGTAGTGACAAACACAATAGCCATTTCTCGTACGATCCAATCATTTCCGTGCAACACCTTCGAGAATGACGTTCATGCGCAGATACCCTCTTCACTTACATTCGCACTCCAACGGACAAGCGGGAATGGATTTTTTTCTGAGCCAGAGGGAAAATTCTAGTACTTGCTGACAGGTGAAACATCCTAAATAATTTGTAAACGCTACGTCGCCTGAATGGTGAACACGTGATTACCCCTCGGCGGCTAAGAACGATGAAAGAATCTTTATGCCGAGTCACTGCGATACTTAGCGCCCACAACAGATACTACAGACGCAAGCATACCTCAGGAAAAGCGTAAGAAAATAAACTATGTACATGCGTGGGACAAGTGTAAGCACCGGAGCGGACAACATATATATTGATATAACCTGATGACGCGTTGTGGGGAGCCGAACAGGAACAGAGGACGGTATCCAGAAGAGGAGGACGCCGCGTTTATGGCCAAAAACTATTCCAATTCTTCACTTGTAATCGTCTTGTTCATAAATCGAACGATCTAGTAAGAAGTACTTCGACGAGAATGTAGGTTATCCCTATGACTGGGTTTCGCGCTCATAAGCGCTTACTGTTTACATCACTATATGTTACCAGTTATGTTATGGCATATCAAAATAAATATCAGTGAATCAAAGCCATTTAATTTTCATTAGGGAAAGTTTACATCTGTAGGATTTAATCTTATTCGCTGCTGAATATTTATCAAGCGTTAAACGCAGAAAGCGCACCGCATGGCACAATTCTTTCATATAAGCCCTCCAACAAGACCTCAACCTCAAAGTAATTACTTTCTCCTACTGCACACAAGTATTGACTACGTTTCCAGCGCGAGTCGCGAGCAATCAAAGAAGTGCCACACTGCAGGAACGGCTAACGGCTCAAAGCCTAACAACGGTACGCCACGGGAGACCGGATTTTCTTCGGTTTCCATAGCGACGGTTGCCATGGGGATTCACTCCAACTCGACGAGCACGTCATCCTCACTGACGGTCTCTCCAGCCTTCACGTTGACCTTCACAACCTAAAGGTAAAGAGGATTAGTGGTTAGGCAGTTTACTGTGTATTTAACCCAAATATTTACCCATGTCGTATAAATACAAACAGGAAATCTCATACAGCGTAGTAAAGCTCCCCGTAAAGATACAAACTGGGCCATTATGTTGACGTCATACGTACGTCACGCTTCTGATGCTTATGGTCGCGAGATTTGGACGATAAGTAGACACAACTTTGACGTTGTCACCACAGTAACAGTGTCGTGGTATCATGAGACTTGGAGAGGGGTATGAGATGGGAGGGGGGAGGGGGGGGAGAAGGGGTACCTTTCCAGTCTTGGCCGCCACCATGCTGTTCTGCATCTTCATGGCCTCCAGCACACAGACCTCCTGGCCCTCGCCGACCTGTAACAGAGCCATTAATTAATACACATACACCTGTACATGTATCAGATGTACGTTCCCACGTCAACGGCCTCCAGCACACAGACCTCCTGGCCCTCGCCGACCTGTAGCAGAGCCATTAATTAATACACATACACCTGTACATGTATCAGATATACGCTCCCACGTCAACGGCCTCCAGCACACACGACCATATGACTCATCGCCACTCTCTACGAGTTGTAGGCTCGCCATTTCAAGTGAATACTTCCAAATCCCGACTTTCTACGTGTTCTTGGGCACGCCCTAATCCCTGTTCTCAGACTCTTTATTGCTGAATTATGGAGCCCCCTAGCGGCGAAACTAAGCGTGATAGGCTAAAAGCGAATGCGGATTATATACCCAAGTTGACGTTTGCCTGTCTTTTGCAACCAGTCCCGACTCTCTAGCGTCGCTATTAAACAACCCAGGAGAGTGCCGGTCTCATGATGGGAGCGTTTCTTGCGAGCGCTCTAGCGGCCAAACTAAGCATCCTACGGCAATTTCTTTTAATCTAGTTTACAACCACGGAGTGACGCGGTAAAACATGTTTCGTGACCTTGACCTCGGAAGCGTGACCTTGATCAATATAGAACTTCGCGCCCAAATACTAATGGCATGTTTCAAGCAAGGTGTCGTTTGTCTGACTTGTCCCCTTCATGGAGAAATTGAGGATGCTATTTCCCGCCAAAATGCTCCTGTAGGGTCCCATGTTAAACTTTGGGAACTTTTAGCAGAAAAGCGATTTGGGCGATTTGCAAAATATAGAAGGTACATAAGCCCAATACGTGAAATAATTTTCAGCGTGATTAAATAAAAACTGCGAACGTTATAGCGATTTTCCCGATTTCTGGTTCTAGATTTCAATGGTTAAGCGAATTGCGAAAAATTCCTGTGACCTTGACCTTTAACCTACCTGGCCCATCTGCGAACTTAGCCTGACGATTGCCATTCCGCATCATTTTGTGAATTTTGAAGTCGATATCTTAAGGCATTCGACAGATATGGCGCGACAAGACAAACAGACATACACACAAACCGAACACACCGACATAAGACGAAAATTGAAAATGTCCGTCTTAATAACGGTATACACACTGTACATCCACACACAAGTCGGCTTATATTAAAAACGAGGCCGCTGCCCACTTACGGCTTGCCCTACGGTGACCGCCACAGACTTGACGACGCCAGGCATGGGTGCCATGACAACCGAACTGTAGTCAGTCACGTGTTTCGGTGGCATGTATTTCATGTACTCCGCCATCCTCTGCTCTAGTACTTGTACTTCAAACTGCAAGTTACAGAATGGAACACATATTAATTCTGGGATAATTTCTAACCTGTAGTCGACTTTAGCATAATTAATAGCTTTTCTATAATTATAATAGTTTTTTTTCTTGCGTAAGTGTTTTTCTAACATGTCATTGTTTTTCTAAAATGTCACTGTTTTTCTAAAATGTCATTGTTTTTCTAAAATGTCATTTTTTTTCTAGAATATCATTGTTTTCCTAAAATGTAATTGATTTCTAAAAGGTATATGTGTGACACGGAGTAAGACACACATCTCCTCATGTCGTGTAGAGATACAGTATCGAACACGAGAGCTGGTCCATCTACCGCAAGCATGAATACGCACACAGGCACGGCTGTAATATGTTTAACATCCCATCCGTGTTACTGATGCATACTAACCACTGTTCCCTTGTACTGCATCTTAATATGACCCACATGGCGACCTCGCAACTGCAAACAAAAGCCACAAACGACGATATCGGCTCATTCACCATCAGCAGATTACAGCTATATTTCTAATATGAACATTCTGTAGTCACTTTAGAAATAAGATAAAGATTGTTCAGTAAGATAAGACATATTTCTGCCTCCTTTCTCACCTGAAAGATCTCGGTGTTGCCATTTATAACGGCATTGATGACCGGAGTAGTCAGCTTGAAGTTGTCTTCGACATCAAACCTTTGGCCGTCGATATCAACCTGCACGGGCAGCAAATATACACATATTAAACAATTGGTGCCACGCCAGAACAACTGTAGCTCATATTCTGCTTGTGTGTGTACTCGGTTACATTCCGATTTATAACGCCCCAAATAGTAGGGGTGAATACCTTCTCCACTCATGTTCGACTTTGAGACTCATATTCTCTGTTCATTGGCTTGAACAGCACTTAACCACGAGGACAATAAACGCCCTCGACAACAGACAACACTTAACCACGAGGACAATCAACGCCCTCGACAACAGACTGGGGAACAGCACTTAACCACGAGGACAATAAACGCCCTCGACAACAGACTGGGGAACAGCACTTAACCACGAAGACAATAAACGCCCTCGACAACAGACTGGGGAACAGCATTTAACCACGAAGACAATAAACGCCCTCGACAACAGACTGGGGAACAGCACTTAACTACGAGGACAATAAACGCCCTCGACAACAGACTGGGGAACAGCACTTAACCACGAGGACAATAAACGCCCTCGACAACAGACTGGGGAACAGCACTTAACCACGAGGACAATAAACGCCCTCGACAACAGACAGCACTTACCCACGAGGACAATAAACGCCCTCGACAACAGACAGCACTTTACCACGAGGACAATAAACGCCCTCGACAACAGACAGCACTTAACCACGAGGACAATAAACGCCCTCGACAACAGACTGGGGAACAGCACTTAACCACGAGGACAATAAACGCCCTCGACAACAGACTGGGGAACAGCATTTAACCACGAAGACAATAAACGCCCTCGACAACAGACTGGGGAACAGCACTTAACTACGAGGACAATAAACGCCCTCGACAACAGACTGGGGAACAGCACTTAACCACGAGGACAATAAACGCCCTCGACAACAGACTGGGGAACAGCACTTAACTACGAGGACAATAAACGCCCTCGACAACAGACTGGGGAACAGCACTTAACCACGAGGACAATAAACGCCCTCGACAACAGACTGGGGAACAGCACTTAACCACGAGGACAATAAACGCCCTCGACAACAGACAGCACTTACCCACGAGGACAATAAACGCCCTCGACAACAGACAGCACTTTACCACGAGAACAATAAACGCCCTCGACAACAGACAGCACTTAACCACGAGGACAATAAACGCCCTCGACAACAGACTGGGGAATTTCCAAATGGCGCTTAGATCCAAGGCTCTCAGAAAAAATCATTAACTATTGAAACACATTAATATATGTTTTGCTTCTATATAAATAACAAAGTGAACCGTGAGCAAATAATTTACACTGTGACAAAGTAAAACAGTATCAATGCATCAATGTGAAATATGACTGCGATTCTTCTTGAGCCTGTGGCATCCACGTAAACATAAGTAGCATAAGAGTGACACACTTTAACATCACCAGAGCACGTGTTGTAACAGTCTCCAAGGTGAAGGTCACGGACGTACCTCGTACACGTGACCCTGCTTTCTGACCGCCACTGGCATGACGTCACCGTTGCAAGCTGCCTGAAGGGACCATTCCGAGGGAACAGGAATCTCAAGGGCCGCCCTGGACAAACAGACCAGTGCATAAGTTCACTTCAATTGATGCAAAATATCCGGATTACATTGCCTGACTGAAAACCGAAGTTGAATTTATCATTAATATATTTCAAGCTTTTATAGCATGGACTGAAACATAAATTGCCCTGTAAGCTGCACTCAAATAATCCCGGCATAACATTTACCTCCGTTGCTCGTAGACTTACAGTCAGTAGCTACATTAGCATAAAAAACAAACACTGGCACAATATACACTAGCTACACGTCCTACCTTTCAGGACTGTAGAACACTTGACTGCATGTCTTACCTTTCAGGGCTGTAGAACACCTGACTACATGTCTTACCCTTCAGGACTGAAGAACCACTGACTACATGTCTTACCCTTCAGGGCTGTAGAACCACTGGCTACATGTCTTACCCTTCAGGACTGTAGAACCACTGACTACATGTCTTACCCTTCAGCGCTGTAGAAGCTGCGAGATCTGATGTTATCCTTGGCGTTGACGACGCAGGCCAGAGCCATCATAGTTTTCTCCTGGGTCGGAGAAAGTGTCGTGCCTGCAAGTCGAATGGCAGCGACCAATAAAAGCAAACGTCATAGCTGGAATATCATTCGGCAGACAACGCACTACACACTGAAATCAGCCTCGATAAAGGAAATATTGGGGGAAATAATATTCCGGGAAAATGCAATCGGATATGATGAAACTTGCCCCAGACCCAGGTGTCCGCGCTAGAACCCACGATCTTCTAATCTGCAGCTCAGCCTGCTTACCAACTGAGCAAGGGGGCCTTCCGCATTCAGAGGGATCGAACCAGATATAACAGCCAATACACCAGAAAAATAGCATTGGTAAGACTGAATACACGTCAGGGTTTTACTAGTATTACTCAGTGGGCGAATGCATGAATGGAATTGGTGTTTTAGGCCGTGTTTGTGCACACAATGGCTAAACATGGAACCTCCCGGGACGAATGATGAATGGATGAAGCACGCCCCGGATTAGACGTCCGGGCCAGGATTCAGACCCAGGACCTATTGATCCGCGGTCCATTTCGCTCATGTTATGCCGGGAAACGAGACGTTTCTATCGCGAGTTATTATACAGGGTCGGTGTTCAGGAGTGTGAAGTGGCGTTCTGGGTGGAACGCACCCTTGAAGCCGTCGGGGTAGACCTCTGGCAGGTACTTTGTGGTGATGTCGCCGCTCACAAACCTCGGCTCCACGATGATGTCCCTCAACATGGCAATGTTGTTGGTCACGCCTAACAAAACAAACACTCAGATGAACACATCCATGTTACACTATCGGCAATGACTTTGTAAACGATGGTGCCGGGCACCAGGTTGCAAAGTGGCGTGCCTTTCACTATGCCGCAATAGAAGGAAATAAATCCATTTACAAAAAAAATAGGTACATTTACAAAAAAATAAATCCATTTACAAAAAAATAAATACTACTAACAATAATTTATATTAAGACATATTTAACATATAAATTGATACGCGAAATTACGTGCCCTAATTTCCTAGTAGATCGCTACCACCTATCCCTCCGAGAGCTTCGCGACCGTACCCCCCTCCCCCCCCCCCACCCCATGACGAGCCCCATGCGCTGTGCCACGTGATGTGAGTTGTCACCGCACTGGGTCAGGTGGCCCATGACCACTTAAAGTCATAATAATGTGATATATAACCCACCACACGTGAACCATCATTGCTAGCGATATCTATATATAATACAGTCCGGTAGCTTTTCACGAAAAACAAAATGGTGTTGCCATGATGTCTAACCTCGAATGACGTAGGAGTCGAGAGCCTTCGCCATGGTGGCCAAGGCTGCGTCACGCGTGTTGCCATAGCTAACAAGCTAGAAATAAAACACATTATTACGACACATTATTACGTTCTGGGACGAAACCTTCACACCGTACGTTAGGTTCGAAGGTCCGACGAAACGAGATTTACCTTCGCATGAGTGTTTAGGAACGTACATGAAACTGAACCATGCAAGCTTCCTTACGACCAATGACTATACAAGTCAGTCTTAAGGCATGGCTACCTACCGTAATGTTATTAAGTGGCAGTATAAATGATTAGTAAATAATTCGAAAAGACACTATCTAGATTTCGAACGTTAAGCGCATTAAAATGCTACTGTAGCGGTAATAATGAGATTCATGAGACTGAAGGACACAGGCAGCCGATGGAGATGTTAGGGATCGAACCCAAGGCCTGTTGGTTTGCAGCTCACCCCGCTTGCCTACTGAGTTAGGCAGGCCTCCGCACTGTATCTTGGACATGTTATTAACATTGGCACAGGTGAGGTTCGAACCACGCACCGGCCGCGTGGGCTGGCCTAGCAGCGGCTCTACAGCACAGTCAACTATAGCCTACCCACTAGACCAAGGGGTGAGCACAGGTGAGGTTCGAACCACGCACCGGCCGCGTGGGGTGGCCTAGCAGCGGCTCTACAGCACAGTCAACAATAGCCTACCTACTAGACCATGGGGTGAGCACAGATGAGGTTCAAACCACGCACCGGCCGTGTGGGCTGGCCTAGCAGCGGCTCTACAGCACAGTCAACTATAGCCTACCCACTAGACCACGGGGTGAGCAAAGGTGAGGCTCGAACCACGCACCGGCCGCTTGGGCTGCCCTAGCCGAGCACACCCCACAATAGCCGAACGCGCTACCCACTAGACCACGGAGTGAGCACAGGTGAGGTTCGAACCACGCACCGGCCGCTTCGGCTAGCCTAGCAGACTAGACCACGGGATGATATGGAATGACGGACAAACGACCTACTTTGCAAATCATGGCGTCGTAGTAGATACTGATTTCACTTCCCTCGGTGATTCCACTGTCGCAGCGAACCTGAAAAACAGTGGCGCAAAAATAACATCTGGATCCGCTACTGATTATGGAAAGCGCTCCATGCATTAGGGTGAACAAATATCATATCGTATTGTGTCGCAAAACGGAAATGTTTAAATTCCCTTTGACCCATGCAATTTCTCAGCATGTACATTAAGTGGCCTGGAAATAAATAAAAGAAATTATTACATAATTAAATTACTTAATCAATTAACGTAATTATTTATTAGTAAATCACTTAATTACGATTAATTATAACAAATAATGATATTCTGTTGTCATATTACTTACGCCGGGTATGTGAGTTGGCTCAATGTACTTGGAGAGGCGTCCAACAGATGGCAGACCAAAGGCTTTGTAAGGGTCCTGAAGCAAGCAAAGGGTGTGAGGAGAGAAAAATAGCGGATAAAGGTGGAACTAATCAAAATGAGATGTTGTAGGCCATCGTTTGCCACTCCCCAGAGCTCCACCAACGCGGCCATATAGCTAAATGGGTCAGGCTTAAAGAGATGTTCGTATGGTTTTTATATTTTCATTATCATATCTACATATTTCTCATCAGCTCCAGTCATTTTATCAGTGTTGGTCACTTTTGTGTACCGATGTTAATAAAAGTTCTCTTCTTTTACTATCACACAACTCCCCCCCCCCCCTAGCCTCACCTCGGCGTACACACGACACTCCAGCGCCCAGCCCCCTAGCCTCACCTCAGCGTACACACGACACTCCAGCGCCCAGCCCCCTAGCCTCACCTCAGCGTACACACGACACTCCAGCGCCCAGCCCCCTAGCCTCACCTCAGCGTACACACGACACTCCAGCGCCCAGCCCCCTAGCCTCACCTCGGCGTACACGCGACACTCCAGCGCCCAGCCCCCTAGCCTCACCTCGGCGTACACACGACACTCCAGCGCCCAGCCCCCTAGCCTCACCTCGGCGTACACACGACACTCCAGCGCCCAGCCCCCTAGCCTCACCTCGGCGTACACGCGACACTCCAGCGCCCAGCCCCCTAGCCTCACCTCAGCGTACACACGACACTCCAGCGCCCAGCCCCCTAGCCTCACCTCAGCGTACACACGACACTCCAGCGCCCAGCCCCCTAGCCTCACCTCGGCGTACACACGACACTCCAGCGCCCAGCCCCCTAGCCTCACCTCGGCGTACACACGACACTCCAGCGCCCAGCCCCCTAGCCTCACCTCGGCGTACACACGACACTCCAGCGCCCAGCCCCCTAGCCTCACCTCAGCGTACACACGACACTCCAGCGCCCAGCCCCCTAGCCTCACCTCGGCGTACACACGACACTCCAGCGCCCAGCCCCCTAGCCTCACCTCGGCGTACACACGACACTCCAGCGCCCAGCCGTCGATGGGGATGTCGGCCTGTGTGTGGAGCAGCGGGTGTCCCTTGGCCGCGCGGATCATCTGATGCACGATGTCGATGCCCGTGATGGCCTCCGTGATCGGGTGCTCCACCTGCAGGCGAGTGTTCATCTCCAGGAAGTAAAAGTTCTTCTTCGAGTCCACCAGGAACTCCACCGTCCCTGGGAGAGGTCAAAGGTCAACATGTTAGTTCCCACTCTAACGTGCCGGGACCCTCCAACCCGTGGTTCTTGTTCTGACAGTATATGTGTAATGGAAGAGTATCCGTGTTTATGGGTTATAATTCACATTCCGGTTCTACATCACGATGTCTGAAATACCGAAATGTATGAAGCAGACGACATGGGGGGGCATCGTAGCACCATGCGATGTACGAAGAAGCTTTCTCGGCAAGCAAAATATCTGCCGCCTCGCTTCCTAATTCGACACGAAATATTTCATTGACAACCCTAAAATCAGTTTATATTCGTCAGCTTCAACCAAAGACAACAGAATTTGGCTTACTCACAGTCCTGTTTGCAAGATAATTCACATCATGCAAGCAAGTTTCGCTCTATCCGCTGCTCCGTTTACCTTGTCATCTGTCATGTCCGTGGGCGATAGCATTGCTAGTATTTTGGGAGGGGGATTAGGTTGGGCAAACGCCGAGCCGAAACTCAATGTGTAAGCGTTTCCTGGTCTCCTATCAAAAGTTACTTTACGATACCTACCACACAAGTCACTGAATCAATGACATGTTTATAACAGCAAACAGGACAAGAGTTGACGAGTTTGAGCTGTTTGAAAATCTGAGGCAGTGCACTGTTGCCACCTGCCTCCCCCCTTGCTCTCTGAAAACACACCAAACTTCCCATGATCACTATGGTTAAATTTTCGCGCATGCGCGGAGTCTTCCAAGCCCTTCCCTATGTGGCGCCCCGTACAGTACGTCTCTCAGAGTCAGGCGACAGCAACGACCGTCTCGTGCGAGCAAGCGACCAGCTGTGTTGAGGAAATGCTATATTTAGCATCGGCAAAAACCAACGACGAGACGTTGACGGAATCACTTTCCCTTTCTCCTGGCCGCCCTACTCCTACCCACCCACCCACTGTCTCTCCACTTCAGATCAATTTCTATAAGATACAGCAGCGAAGCCAGCGCCGTTCGGCCTCCACCTCTGCTACTCAAATGATGTAGTCATTACAACGACGGCATAACTGCTCGTATCTCGCTGGCGTCTCCCCCAATACCCTGTATGACAGGAGACCCGGGAGATCTACGTTACGCCCGGGTGGGGTGGGGTGGGGTGGGATGGGGGCCACCGTATATTGGTCAGTCAATACAATGTACGCGGGTTCCATCCACGACTTGGGAAAGACATTTGATATGCCTAGGAAGGAACAAAGGATCCCCAGTAACATTGCTTGGTGGGTGAGCCTGGCAAGGCACGCCTAAAAGTGAGGTTGGCAGTTGGTTGAATATTGAGGACGCCCATGCTGGCGATATGACGTCAATATGAGAAGGAAGGGAAGAGCGGAGCCATGTCCCCGGGGTAACTCCCTACTGTTTGCGAAGAAGGACATGGCATGTTTATCCCGCGACCAAGCACGCATACTTGATGAGAGCATGGATGGAACCAGCGATCCACGTGCCGTTAGGCTATCCTTAAAGTTTTGGGAGTGCTCTTGATCAGAGGCCCATCTACATGCGCCCGGCAATACTGGACTGTGAAAAGCAGTGAGTCTTTGTTTTTGCTGCTGCTGCCTTGTGATTGGTTGGAAAGCTGGATTGTTACTTATGCTCGTTGCCCGGGTTTGAACTTTAAATTGAAATTGAGAGTTTTTTTTTAAGGTCAACCCGTGGCCACTGAATTAGGTCGGCGGCTTGAGTGAATGGGTATTGCGGATCCTGATGCCGACCCAGGGTGGAGTTATAAAAAAAAAAAAAAAAAAAAAAAATGTAAAAAGTTGACGGGCGAAATGGTGTGTATTGAGGTGTTATTTCGGCTCGTAGTTTTCTTGAGCACGACAATTTTGCGAAATTTGCTAGTGGAATTTCCGCGGGTTTGCGGCATGGTACACGTTGGGATGACAGGTCCTGGGGACTACAATGCAAACTGGCCACCCCGAAGTGGACAGGCGAAAAAGGCGTGTATCGATGATGGCTTGGGTTGCCCTCCACAAATATGGATCCGCATGGTGGAATCGGGATGCGGGCGGGGGTTCGACTCTGGATCCGCGGGACAAATCGGGACGCGAAGGATCGGGAAAGGGGCGGGGGTGGGGGGGGGGGCAGCGGGAAAGAGGCGCAGGTGGGGCGGGGGGGGGGGCGAGAGGAGGGGGGGGGGGGGGCAGCGGGAAAGGGGCGCAGGTGGGAGGTAATCGTATCACACGTCTGGTAATCGTGTCACTAGTCCGGTAGCCGTGTCACTAGTCTGGTAATCGTGTTACTGAGCTGGTGACCGTGTCTCTACACTGGTAGTTGCGTCATTAATCGGGTAATCGTGTCACTATTCCGGCAGGCGTGTCAATAGGCTGGTAACCGTGTCACTAGTGTGGTAACCGTGTCACTAGTGCGGTAACCGTGTCACTAGTGTGGTAACCGTGTCACTAGGCTCGTAACCCTGTCACTAGGCTAGTAGCCGTGTCACTAGTGTGGTAACTGTAACTAGTGTGGTAAACGTGTCACTAGGCAAGCAACCGTGTCACTAATCTGGTAGTCGTGTCAATAGGCTACTAACCGTGTCCCTAGGCTGGTAACCGTGTCACCAGGCTAGTATCCGTGTCATTAGGCTAGTAATCGTGTCACTAGTCCGGTAAACGTGTCACTAGGCTAGTAACCTCGTCATTAAGCTAGTAATCGTGCCACTAGTCCGGTAATCGTGTCACTAGTCCGGTAAACGTGCACTATGCTAGTAACCTCCTCATTAAGCTAGTAATCGTGTCACTAGTCCGGTAATCGTGTCACTAGTCCGGTAATCGTGTCACTAGTCCGGTAATCGTGTCACTAGTCCGGTAATCGTGTCACTAGTCCGGTAATCGTGTCACTAGGCTAGTAACCGTGTCACTACACCGGTAACGGTATCACTAGTCTGGTAACCGTGTCACTAGGTTAGTAACCGTGTCATTGGGCTAGTCATGGCGTCACTAGTCCGTTAATCGCATCACTAACCTGGTAACCGTGTATCTACACTGGTAATCCTGTCACTAGTCTGGTAGTCGTGTCACTAGCCTGGTAATCGGGTCACTAGTCTAGAAAACATGTCACTAGTCCGGTAACCGTGCCACTAGGCTAGTAACCGTGTCAATAGTCTATTAATATCGTGATTCACCTGGTAATCGTGTCGCTAATCAGGTAATCGTGTCATTAGTCCCGCAACCGTATCACTAGGCTAGTAACTGTGTCACTAGGCTAATAACCGTGTCACTAGTGTTGTAACCGTGTCATTGAACTAGTAACCATGTCACTAATGTAGTAAATGTGTCACTAGTGTGGTACGCGTGTCATTAAGGTAGTAACCGTGTCACTAGGCTAATAACCGTGTCACTAGTGTGTTAACCATGTCATTAAACTAGTTACCGTGTCTCTAGACTGGTAACCGTGCCACTAGGCTAGTAACCGTGTATGTAGGCCAGTAACCGTGTCACTAGTGTGGTAACCGTGTCATCAGCTTAGTATCCGTGCCATTAATGTGGTAACCGTGTCTCTAGGCTAGTAACAGTGTCACTAGGCTAGTAACCGTGTCTCTAGGCTAGTAACCGTGTCACTTACGTGGTAACTGTGTCACTAGTGCGGTAACCGTGTCACTTGGCTAGTAACCGTGTCACTAATGTGGTAACTGTGTCACTAGTGCGGTGACCGTGTCACTAGGCTAGTAACCGTGTCGGTAGGCTAGTACGCGTATGACTACTGTTGTAACCGTGTCACCAGGCTAGTAACCGTGTCGCAAGGCTAGTAACCGTGTCACAAGTGTGGTAACTGTGTCACTAGTGTGGTAACTGTGTCACTAGTGTGGTAACCGTGTCACAAGTGTGGTAGCCGTGTCACAAGTGTGGTAGCCGTGTCACTAGTGTGGTAACCGTGTCACAAGTGTGGTAACTGTGTCACTAATGTGGTAACTGTGTCACTAGTGTGGTAACCGTGTCGTTAAGGTAGTAACCGTGCCTCTAGGCTAGTAACATTGTCACTAGGCTAGTGACCGCGTAAGTAGTGCGGTAACCGTGTCACTAGGCCAGTAACCGTGTCACGGTTACTTGCCTAGTGACACGGATACCACACTAGTTACTCGGTTACTAGCCTAGTGACAATATTACTAGCCTGGAGACACGGTTCCTAGCCTAGTGACACGGTTACTAGTCTAGTGACACGGCTACTTGCCTAGTGACACGGTTACGACACTAGTGAAGCGGTTACCCCACTAGTTACATGGTTACCACACTAGTTACACGGTTACCACACAAGTGACACGGTTACTAGCCTAGTGACACGGTTACTAACCTAGTGAGACGATTACTAACCTAGAGACACGATTACCAAGCTAGTGACACGGTTACCACAGTAGTGCCACGGTTACTTGCCTGGTGACACAGTTGCTAGCCTAGTGACACGGTTGTTAGGCTAGAGACACGGTTATTACCTCAATGACACGGTTACCACACTAGTGACACGGTTACTAGCCTAGTGACACTGTTACCAGCCTAGTGACTCGGTTACTATCCTAGTGACACGCTTACTAGCCTAGTGACACGGTTACCAGCCTAGTGACATGGTTACTAGCCTAGTGACACGGTTACTATCCTGGTGACACGGTTACTAGCCTAGTGACACGGTTACTAGGCCAGTGACACGATGACTAGCCTAGTGACACGCTTACTAGCCTAGTGACATGGTTACTATCCTAGTGACAGGGTTACTATCCTGGTGACACGGTTACTAGCCTAGTGACACGCTTACTAGCCTAATGACACGGTTACTAGGTTAGTGACACGATTACTAGCCTAGTGACATGGTTACTAGCCTAGTGACACGTTTACTAGCCTAGTGACACTGTTACTAGCCTGGTGACACGGTTACCAGCCTAGTGACACGATTACTAGCCTAGTGACACGGTTACTAGCCTAGTGACACTGTTACTAGCCTAGTGACACTGTTACTAGCTTAGTGACACGGTTACCAGCCTAGTGACTCGTTTACTAGCCTAGTGGCACGATTACTAGCCTAGTGACACGGTTACTAGCCTAGTGACACTGTTACTAGCCTAGTGACACTGTTACTAGCTTAGTGACACGGTTACCAGCCTAGTGACTCGGTTACTAGCCTAGTGACACTGTTACTAGCCGAATGACACGATTACTAGCCTAGTGACACGCTTACTAGCCTAGTGACACGGTTACTATCCTAGTGACACGGTTACTATCCTGGTGACACGGTTACTAGCCTAGTGACACGCTTACTAGCCTAATGACACGGTTACTAGGTTAGTGACACGATTACTAGCCTAGTGACATGGTTACTAGCCTAGTGACACTGTTACTAGCCTAGTGACACTGTTACTAGCCTAGTGACACGGTTACCAGCCTAGTGACTCGATTACTAGCCTAGTGACACGATTACTAGCCTAGTGACACTCTTACTAGCCTAGTGACACTGTTACTAGCCTAGTGACACTGTTACTAGCTTAGTGACACGGTTACCAGCCTAGTGACTCGATTACTAGCCTAGTGGCACGATTACTAGCCTAGTGACACGGTTACTAGCCTAGTGACACTGTTACTAGCCTAGTGACACTGTTACTAGCTTAGTGACACGGTTACCAGCCTAGTGACTCGGTTACTAGCCTAGTGACACTGTTACTAGCCGAATGACACGATTACTAGCCTAGTGACACGCTTACTAGCCTAGTGACACGGTTACTATCCCAGTGACACGGTTACTATCCTGGTGACACGGTTACTAGCCTAGTGACACGCTTACTAGCCTAATGACACGGTTACTAGGCTAGTGACACGATTACTAGCCTAGTGACATGGTTACTAGCCTAGTGACACTGTTACTAGCCTAGTGACACTGTTACTAGCCTAGTGACTCGATTACTAGCCTAGTGACTCCATTACTAGCCTAGTGGCACGATTACTAGCCTAGTGACACGGTTACTAGCCTAGTGACACTGTTACTAGCCTAGTGACACTGTTACTAGCTTAGTGACACGGTTACCAGCCTAGTGACTCGGTTACTAGCCTAGTGACACTGTTACTAGCCGAATGACACGGTTACCAGCCTAGTGACACGCTTACTAGCCTAGTGACACTATTACTAGCCTAATGACACGGTTACTATCCTAGTGACACGCTTACTAGCCTAATGACACGGTTACTAGACTAGTGACACGGTTACTGGCCTAGTGACACGGTTACTGGGACAATGACACGGTTACTAGCCTAGTGACACACTTACTAGCCTAGTGACACGCTTACTAGCATAGTGACACTGTTACTAGTCGAGTGACACGGTTACTAGTCTAGTGACACGGTTACTAGCCTAATGACACTGGGTGACTAGCCTAGTGACACTGTTACTAGCCTAATGACACGGTTACTATCCTAGTGACACGGGTACTATCCTGGTGACACGGTTACTAGCCTAGTGACACGCTTACTAGCCTAATGACACGGTTACTAGGCTAGTGACACGATTACTAGCCTAGTGACATGGTTACTAGCCTAGTGACACTGTTACTAGCCTAGTGACACTCTTACTAGCCTAGTGACACGGTTACCAGCCTAGTGACTCGATTACTAGCCTAGTGACACGATTACTAGCCTAGTGACACGGTTACTAGCCTAGTGACACTGTTACTAGCCTAGTGACACTGTTACTAGCTTAGTGACACGGTTACCAGCCTAGTGACTCGGTTACTAGCTTAGTGACACTGTTACTAGCCGAATGACACGGTTACCAGCCTAGTGACACGCTTACTAGCCTAGTGACACTGTTACCGGCCTAGTGACACGTTTACTAGCCTAGTGACACGGTTACTATCCTAGTGACACTGTTACTAGCCTAGTGACACGGTTACTAGCCTAGTGACACTGTTACTAGCCTAGTGACACGGTTACCAGCCTAGTGACTCGGCTACTAGCCTAGTGACACTGTTACTAGCCTAATGACACGGTCACTATCCTAGTGACACGGTTACTAGCCTAGTGACACGGTTACCACCCTAGTGACACGGTTACTAGCCTAGTGACACGGTTACTAGCCTAGTGACATGGTTACTAGCCTAGTGACACGGTTACTATCCTGGTGACACGGTTACTATCCTGGTAACACGGTTACTAGCCTAGTGACACGCTTACTAGCCTAGAGACACTGTTACTAGCCTTATGACACGGTTACTAGCCTAGTGACACGGTTACCAGCCTAGCGACACGCTTACTAGCATAATGACACTGTTACTATCCTGGTGACACGGTTACTGTCCTGGTAACACGGTTACTCGCCTAGTGACACGCTTACTAGCCTAGTGACACTGTTACTAGCCTAATGACACGGTTACTAGCCTAGTGACACGGTTACTAGCCTAGTGACACGCTTACTAGCCTAGTGACTGTTACTAGCCTTATGACACGGTTACTATCCTAGTGACACGGTTCCTAGTCTAGTGACACGGTTACTAGCCAAGTGACACGGTTACTAGCCTAGTGACACGCTTACTAGCCTAGTGACTGTTACTAGCCTTATGACACGGTTACTATCCTAGTGACACGGTTCCTAGTCTAGTGACACGGTTACTAGCCAAGTGACACGGTTACTAGCCAAGTGACACGCTTACTAGCCTAGTGACACGGTTACTAGCCTAGTGACACGCTTACTAGCCTAGTGACACTGTTACTAGCCTAGTGACACGGTTACTAGCCAAGTGACACGCTTACTAGCCTAGTGACACTGTTACTAGCCTGGTGACACGGTTACTAGCCTAGTGACATGGTTATTAGTCGAGTGACATGGTTACTAGTCTAGTGACACGGTTACTTGTCTAGTGATACGCTTACTAGCCCAGTGACACGGGTTCTATCTTAGTGACACTGTTATTAGCCTAATGACATGGCTACTATCCTAATGACACGCTTACTATTCCTAGTGACACGGTTACTATTCTAATGACACGGTTACTAGCATAAAGACATGGTTACTATCCTAATGACACTGTTACCAGCCTAGTGACACGTTTACTAGCCTAGTGACACGGTTACTATCCTAGTGACACTGTTACTAGCCTAGTGACACGGTTACTAGCCTAGTGACACGTTTACTAGCCTAGTGACACTGTTACTAGCCTAGTGACACGGTTACCAGCCTAGTGACTCGGCTACTAGCCTAGTGACACTGTTACTAGCCGAATGACACGGTTACTAGCCTAGTGACACGCTTACTAGCCTAGTGACACTGTTACTAGACCTATGACACGGTTACTATCCTTGTGACACGGTTCCAAGCCTAGTGACACGGTTACTAGCCCAGCGACACCCTTACTAGCCTAGAGACACGCTTACTAGCCTAGTGACACTGTTACTAGCCTAATGACACGGTTACCACACTAGTGACACAGTTACTAGTCTAGTGACGCGGTCACTAGCCTAATGACACGGTTACTATCTTAGTGACAGTGTTACTAGGCCAGTGACACGATTACTAGCCTAGTGACACGGTTACTAGCCTAGTGACACGGTTACTAGCCTAGTGACGCTGTTACCAGCCTAGTGACTCGGTTACTATCTTAGTGACACGCTTACTAGCCTAGTGACACGGTTACCAGCCTAGTGACATGGTTACTAGCCTAGTGACACGGTTACTATCCTGGTGACACGGTTACTAGCCTAGTGACACGCTTACTAGCCTAGTGACACTGTTACTAGCCTAATGACACGGTTACTAGCCTAGTGACACGGTTACTAGCCTAGTGACACTGTTACTAGCCTAGTGACACTGTTACTAGCTTAGTGACACGGTTACCAGCCTAGTGACTCGGTTACTAGCCTAGTGACACTGTTACTAGCCGAATGACACGATTACTAGCCTAGTGACACGCTTACTAGCCTAGTGACACGGTTACTATCCTAGTGACACGGTTACTATCCTGGTGACACGGTTACTAGCCTAGTGACACGCTTACTAGCCTAATGACACGGTTACTAGGTTAGTGACACGATTACTAGCCTAGTGACATGGTTACTAGCCTAGTGACACTGTTACTAGCCTAGTGACACTGTTACTAGCCTAGTGACACGGTTACCAGCCTAGTGACTCGATTACTAGCCTAGTGACACGATTACTAGCCTAGTGACACTCTTACTAGCCTAGTGACACTGTTACTAGCCTAGTGACACTGTTACTAGCTTAGTGACACGGTTACCAGCCTAGTGACTCGATTACTAGCCTAGTGGCACGATTACTAGCCTAGTGACACGGTTACTAGCCTAGTGACACTGTTACTAGCCTAGTGACACTGTTACTAGCTTAGTGACACGGTTACCAGCCTAGTGACTCGGTTACTAGCCTAGTGACACTGTTACTAGCCGAATGACACGATTACTAGCCTAGTGACACGCTTACTAGCCTAGTGACACGGTTACTATCCCAGTGACACGGTTACTATCCTGGTGACACGGTTACTAGCCTAGTGACACGCTTACTAGCCTAATGACACGGTTACTAGGCTAGTGACACGATTACTAGCCTAGTGACATGGTTACTAGCCTAGTGACACTGTTACTAGCCTAGTGACACTGTTACTAGCCTAGTGACTCGATTACTAGCCTAGTGACTCCATTACTAGCCTAGTGGCACGATTACTAGCCTAGTGACACGGTTACTAGCCTAGTGACACTGTTACTAGCCTAGTGACACTGTTACTAGCTTAGTGACACGGTTACCAGCCTAGTGACTCGGTTACTAGCCTAGTGACACTGTTACTAGCCGAATGACACGGTTACCAGCCTAGTGACACGCTTACTAGCCTAGTGACACTATTACTAGCCTAATGACACGGTTACTATCCTAGTGACACGCTTACTAGCCTAATGACACGGTTACTAGACTAGTGACACGGTTACTGGCCTAGTGACACGGTTACTGGGACAATGACACGGTTACTAGCCTAGTGACACACTTACTAGCCTAGTGACACGCTTACTAGCATAGTGACACTGTTACTAGTCGAGTGACACGGTTACTAGTCTAGTGACACGGTTACTAGCCTAATGACACTGGGTGACTAGCCTAGTGACACTGTTACTAGCCTAATGACACGGTTACTATCCTAGTGACACGGGTACTATCCTGGTGACACGGTTACTAGCCTAGTGACACGCTTACTAGCCTAATGACACGGTTACTAGGCTAGTGACACGATTACTAGCCTAGTGACATGGTTACTAGCCTAGTGACACTGTTACTAGCCTAGTGACACTCTTACTAGCCTAGTGACACGGTTACCAGCCTAGTGACTCGATTACTAGCCTAGTGACACGATTACTAGCCTAGTGACACGGTTACTAGCCTAGTGACACTGTTACTAGCCTAGTGACACTGTTACTAGCTTAGTGACACGGTTACCAGCCTAGTGACTCGGTTACTAGCCTAGTGACACTGTTACTAGCCGAATGACACGGTTACCAGCCTAGTGACACGCTTACTAGCCTAGTGACACTGTTACCGGCCTAGTGACACGTTTACTAGCCTAGTGACACGGTTACTATCCTAGTGACACTGTTACTAGCCTAGTGACACGGTTACTAGCCTAGTGACACTGTTACTAGCCTAGTGACACGGTTACCAGCCTAGTGACTCGGCTACTAGCCTAGTGACACTGTTACTAGCCTAATGACACGGTCACTATCCTAGTGACACGGTTACTAGCCTAGTGACACGGTTACCACCCTAGTGACACGGTTACTAGCCTAGTGACACGGTTACTAGCCTAGTGACATGGTTACTAGCCTAGTGACACGGTTACTATCCTGGTGACACGGTTACTATCCTGGTAACACGGTTACTAGCCTAGTGACACGCTTACTAGCCTAGAGACACTGTTACTAGCCTTATGACACGGTTACTAGCCTAGTGACACGGTTACCAGCCTAGCGACACGCTTATTAGCATAATGACACTGTTACTATCCTGGTGACACGGTTACTGTCCTGGTAACACGGTTACTCGCCTAGTGACACGCTTACTAGCCTAGTGACACTGTTACTAGCCTAATGACACGGTTACTAGCCTAGTGACACGGTTACTAGCCTAGTGACACGCTTACTAGCCTAGTGACTGTTACTAGCCTTATGACACGGTTACTATCCTAGTGACACGGTTCCTAGTCTAGTGACACGGTTACTAGCCAAGTGACACGGTTACTAGCCAAGTGACACGCTTACTAGCCTAGTGACACGGTTACTAGCCTAGTGACACGCTTACTAGCCTAGTGACACTGTCACTAGCCTAGTGACTCGGCTACTAGCCTAGTGACACTGTTACTAGCCTAATGACACGGTCACTATCCTAGTGACACGGTTACTAGCCTAGTGACACGGTTACCACCCTAGTGACACGGTTACTAGCCTAGTGACACGGTTACTAGCCTAGTGACATGGTTACTAGCCTAGTGACACGGTTACTATCCTGGTGACACGGTTACTATCCTGGTAACACGGTTACTAGCCTAGTGACACGCTTACTAGCCTAGAGACACTGTTACTAGCCTTATGACACGGTTACTAGCCTAGTGACACGGTTACCAGCCTGGTGACACGGTTACTAGCCTAGTGACATGGTTATTAGTCGAGTGACATGGTTACTAGTCTAGTGACACGGTTACTTGTCTAGTGATACGCTTACTAGCCCAGTGACACGGGTTCTATCTTAGTGACACTGTTATTAGCCTAATGACATGGCTACTATCCTAATGACACGCTTACTATTCCTAGTGACACGGTTACTATTCTAATGACACGGTTACTAGCATAAAGACATGGTTACTATCCTAATGACACGGTTACTAGGCTAGTGACACGGTTACTAGCCTGGTGACACTGTTTACTTCATGGCCCTCCGGCCCGCTCTCCCCAGAGCGGATAAGCCAGGGAGGGGCATGCAACGGGGCTAGCCACAGGGCTACCTTAGATCTATATTCACAACAAGTTTGAGATATTTCAATGAAATAAAAAGTTTTAGGGTGGGTTTTGAATAGATTTAGCTTGAGATCTAGAATTAAAAAACTAGACTTAAAATTAAGCATAATGCTGCAATCAAATATGTCAAGGCTATCCTTGTCTCCGTGTAGTGCGAGGTCAAGGCATGTTTCAAGGTTAATCTAGTATCCGTATGGTACGAGGTGACACTGAGAGACATGTTTCAAGGCTGGACGGACTACACAACACTAAATTCCTAACTGTCACTGGCACCGGTCACTGCACGGAAGGAGGAGCTTACCTGCACTGCAGCCACGCAAATTTAATCGAGACAAAATTACTTCAAACCCGATGAAATATTTTCCTAACCCACCTAACACTGCAACTTGCTTTTCAGCAAAGATTTGTCCTTCAGGATTTCGCAATGACAACTCGCAATTGCTGGCCATTTTCTCGTATTTCTTAATCTGCTGACATGACCCCCCGGCATTGAACGAAACTGAAACTTCACCGGCCTGCCTCAACGCTCAAGCCGCTGTCACTGAAAATGTTTGAAATATTTCTGATGCAGTGATGGTATCAAAGTGCTTATAACGAGTACAAAAACCTTTCACATACAGTTCAAACATCATAGAAAGATTCTATAGGCACTTACCTGTGAAGTTTTAGCAATGACAGAGCATAAATTATATCCAAACTATAGGTATTTGGCCATAATCTGGTGCTGCGTGATATGCCGTCTTCAGCGAATGCAACGAAAAGATGGCGGGCTTCTTGCACGGGCCCCGCGAGCAACGGCGTGTACCCGGTGGGGGTCACTACCTTATACAAATCTGGTGGGGGGTTTCGCGGGTGCCTTGATGCCTGAGAGAGCAGAAATTTGTGATGAAAAAGATACCCTATAGAGCGGACATTAATTATAAAAAATGTACCCCTATAAAGCGGATATTTTAAAAATTGCGACCGGGGGGGTGGGGGGGGGGGGGGGCGGGGGTCTGAAAATGAGTGTTTATGCATAGAGCGGCTTAAATTCAGGCCGGGAAAAAATACCCCTTCCGATAGGATTTTGGCTGCAAAACACCCCAAACGAGGAGAAAAAAAAGGGGTCTTAATTTGGAGCGGAACCCCCCCAAATCCAGCAATGTATTAGATGCAAGTACCCCCCCCCCACCCCGGATCGGTTTGTAAGGCCCCCCTTTGTATTTGGCTAGCGATGCGGGATTACTGCACCAAGGAATTTCAACCCAAAATTCAAGGAGCAGCAATGTCCAGTGTCAGAAGAGGCATAAAGACATCATTTATCAAAAAGATTTTTTGTGACGACGATATTTAGGGGCGGATCCAGAAGATCTGAATAGGGGTGGGGGGGCGGGTTCAGGGTCGGCTCCAGATAGGCTGGATAGGGGCGGCTGGTTTTGGTTTTCATATGTTAAATGGTATAAATTATATAAATGTCTGCCCTAAAAGGTGGGGCCGGAGCCGGGCCGGGGCCGGACCGCCCCCCCACCCCCTCCCCCTCCCAGGATCCGCCCCTGACATTGAACAGGCCAATGCGAAATAGTTGAGAACCGCGACGGAAGGACATAATCTTGCTGAGGGGTTCAGTGGCCGCTCCAGGAATTTACGAAAGGGGGGTGGCGGGGGCACCATTTATTTATACTTCCAGGCGCTGAACCAGTAATCTGATTTGGTGGAAAATAACTTGGCCAATCGATAGGCCCTTAAAATAGCTCGGTCAAGTTCATTAGTGGCATATATCGATTCAAGGTCAATGTCACATTGACGTCATTTGTCTAACGCATTACCATGGCAAAGAAAGTCCCCATTATAAACCAATTGAGATTTCCTCTCCGCGATTTTGACGACTTATCTCCAGAATACATCAAAACCTATAAGTCAAGCACCTCATTCTTTGAAACATAACTTGCCGTAGATGATATCTCAAAATTTGCGTCAATCCGGCGACCTGGGTGAGGTCAAGGTCGTGACCTAGACCTCACTCATATGTCGAGTGGTCGGATGTAATTCAAAAACTATTCGACATTTGATCACGAAAGTTGACCTGATGGATAAGTGTGATGTAGCACATACGGAATCTGGTCTCAGCTTGACCCCGCTGTGCGCAACGTAGACGTGCTAGAGAGGCGAGAAGTTGGGGGTTCGAAACCAACTTTTTCACTTCTGGAGCTTGCGCTTTGAAAAAAATACTTTCATTGAAATCGAATAAGAACTTTGGTTGAACTTTAACATGGGACCCTTAACATGGGACTCTATGAGGCTACGCAGTAAATGCCACAATATCCTCGCCGCAGGCACACAAGTCACCATTCAAGAGACCCGTTTGCGCGTGGTTGAGTATCGCTCAAATCTGGGAGCGGGCAGAGGACTCAGGTCCGTGTGTGTGCGTGTGTATTGACGGAGAGGGAAGGCAGGGGTGTTGGGTTGGTTGCCATGCGTGTGCGTGCGTGCGTCTCCGGGATTAGATGGGTCAATCCGGATCCTAGGGGTCAAATCTGGATATAAGGGGTCAAGATCCGGACCCGAGGGACCAAATCTGGATCTGGAGACCAAATCTGGATCTGGAGACCAAATCTGGATCTAAAGGGTCAATCTGGATCTGAGAGATTAAGTCGGATCCAAATCTGGATCTGATGGGTCCATCTGGATCTGAGTGGTCAATCTGGATCTGAGAGGTCAAATCTGTATCTAACGGGTCAAATCGGGATCTGAGGGTCAATCCGGTTTGTGTGTGTGTTTGTGCGTCTCTGCAGGTCGCCGTACGTAACATTTCCGTTATCATCCTTCACCGTGTGGGTGACGGTTTCGGTTGGCTTTCTGGCTGTATGTAGACGGGCCCTGTCAGATTTCTCAGATTCTCTCAAACCATCTGACACTGCAACTTCCTGTACAGCAAACTATTGTCCGTCAGCATTTAGCAATGACAACTCGTAATTCCCGGCCATTTTCCAGTATTGCTTTATATGCTGAAACGACCCCCCCCCCCCCACCCCCACACCCTGCACTGTGAATGACTGGTGGAGTGCACCGGCCTGCCTCCTGCCGTTGTCATTGACATATGCCTGGTGATGTAGTGGTTATAATGAGTGCAAAAGCATTTCAGATGTAATTCAAACTTCATATACATAATCTATATGCACTTACCTGTCAACTGTTAGTAATAAAAGAACATGAAAGCATGAGCATAATATAACTTACTATAAACAGATAAATAGTGTCCAACAATGCTTATTTTCGGGTAGTAATTAAGCTTAACATGCAGTGCTGCAGATAATATAAACGAATATGAAAAATAAAGTACAAGGACGGATTTAGGAATTTGAAAAAAGTGGAGGCGAGGGCGGAGGGATGCGACCACCGGAGGCGCCATCTGGCGACTTGGTCGAGAAGAGGAGACTGGAGAGTTTGCGGGTTTGTAATGACGATGTTCACGGATTTCTTGTGCGTGCATTTGATGCAAAAAGATTCAATTGTTGGCGAATTGACGTTGTTTTGGCAATGAAAAGTGGCTGTGACGCTGAAATGAGGGCCCAAGAACACGTTTAAGTTATAGAGATAAATTTGCATGTAATAGCATGTAGATGAGTCATATCTTCGGCCACAAGCACGCACAACGCTTCGCTCGCAAGGCTGGGGTGAGGCGGCTCGCTAATACGTCCGCGCTCTGGGTACAAATACCGCGCCCTCACACTCCGCTGATCATAAGATAACCAAACACGCTTCAGGCCAGTAGTGGTTCGTACACATGCAGGATTTGAAGTTACTGTACAAATTTGAAGCAGTCATATTTTCACCGTGCATGTTTGCTTTAATCACTGTACAACAATCGATAATGCGGAGCACTATCAAAGCCTATGAAAGCACAGTAGAATCTGCCATACAGATATTTGATATTTATTAAAATATTTGATATCAACCCGCATGTCGGCATTAAGTGGTCACAACTTTCTCGGTATTGATACTCGAAAACTCTTGGAGCTAGTGTCTACGGTTAGACTCTTGTGAAGCATCGGGGCCCAGGCTGGGATCGGACTCCTGCGAAGCATCGGGGCCCAGGCTAAAGTTTGACCCCTGTGAAGCATTGGGGCGAGAGTCACGTGATGCATCGGGGCCCAGGCTGGGTCCAGACCTTTGTGACGCATCGGGCCCCAGGCTGGGACCTGACTCTTGTGAAGCATCGGAGCCCAGGCTGGGGTTATACGTGTGACGCATCGGGGCCCAGGCTAGGGTTAGACGTGTGACATCACGGTGAGTTGGGACGTCACCATGGAGTGACATCACTGATTTGGGACGTCACCATGGAGTGACATTACGGTAAGTTGCTACCTCATCATAGAGTGACATCACAGTAAGTTGGGCCGTCACCATGGAGTGACATCACGGTGAGTTGGGACGTTACCATGGAGTGGCATCACAGTAAGTTGGGACGTCACCGTGGAGTGACATTACGGTGCGTTGGGACGTCACTACGGTTTTGACGGGGTCTCTAAGGAAGGGGGTGCGTTGTCCGTTTGTAGACTTGGGGCGGTCGTGTCCAAAGGAGAGGGTTTACCTTTGTCGGGTGGGTTGTCTGGATGGGGAAATCGTCAGAGAGGGAATTGTCTCTGGGGGGGGGGGGTGGGTGTTGTCCTGGAAGAGGGCTGGGGATCGGTATGTGAGCGGGTGGGCGGGTGGATGGGGGGGGGGGGGTGTCCACATAAGGAAATTGTCTGGGTGGGGGGGAGCGGGGGCCGTGTGGAGAGGGGGCAATTTTCCGGCGGACATTGTCCGGGAATATATTTGCGAGAGGGTAGTGCTGTTAACCTTTCCAGTTCATGTGTTAATGACGTAGTCATATAATGATAGGGCGGTATATTATGTTGCAGAACAGTAGATTGCCTTTTCGCCGGCTGTCCGCAAACCAAGTCCCTGGTTCATCTGTCTATCAAACTGTAGATTAGGGTAACGAGCTTACAAAATACATTAGCTTTACGATGCTTCCAGCTGTGGCTTTAAGTGGCGGAATAATGTGTGCATGCCTATTGGTCCAAGGATCGCCGTTTGTATGTTATTGGGTACTTAATTGTTCTTTGCTTGATAAATAAATACTTCATTAGTTTAAACGTTTTAACTTTTCGTTTGTATGCATACTGTGCTGGCTATGCGATGCTTCCAGCTGTGTCTTTAACATTGGTAAGCATAATGTGTATCTATCTGTCTGAAACAAGGTTCGCAGGTAACAGCTTCGGCAGAACCAAATGTTCCTGTTTTATGTTATTGCATGGGAACTTGTTCTTTGCTTGGGGCTTACATAAAGTCTTCATTGGTTTTTACTTTGTAATCGTTTTCGTTTGTATGCACGCTGAGGAGGGTTCTTTTGAACGAGGAGGGTTCAGTTAGGGTGTGTGGTGGTAGTCAATTGATGGGGCTTGGGTGGATAAGGACGGGATTACCTAATGTCGCGCTCTGTGCAAGACGTGCAGCTTTTAAATACTACGGCCGCGCAGGTTAAATATCTACATCTTTGAGAGGAGGCGGGGGGGGGGGGGGCGGTAAGTAGGCCAGCTCTGAAGACGAGGCTAGAACAGATGACGAAGAAACACAGGCGACATACATCAAGCTGGTTTTATTCAACGCAAATGGACAGACAACAAGCTCTACAGGCCCTTTTTTTCTGCCATGTTACTCCACAAACACAGGGCAGAAACGCCAGTCGCTAGCACTGAACCACTGCCACCAGCCGCTGCTATGTCAAAGGGGGCCCCTGCACGAGGATAAGTATTCTATTGGCAACATGTATCGCTGATAACAAGTTCGACAATAATAGAAGCGCTTCGCCTTCGGTGTTTAGCAATACGACATTCATCTTCGCAATCTCCCAAAGGTGGATGTCGTTAGGGCAGAGCTGCCTCTACCGAGGAGGGCAATAATTGCAATCCAGTTCCTCAGGCTTGTTTAGAAGAGTACAAGTTACTCTGAAGTTAACCCCTGTGTTGTGTCTAGAAATATTCGAAGCTCCCGCATATAGACAACGAAAGCGCGCCAGGTCCAAACACTTTGCGGGCTACTTGAGTCAAAATTGTTTGAATACCCTCGCCATTAATCTACGCCAAAGACCTTTATTACCCGGTATCAAATATAACATAATATTACTGGCAGTGTCTTTTACCTACTACACTTTCCGCATTTGGTTCATCCGCTCCCTGCCCGCCACGGGCGGGTGACGGCCACATACGGCGGAGTTGGCTATATCCACCTTCCATCATCTCTGATACAGGCTAGGATGCTTCTGATAGACAAGTCAAGGCCCGCGGTCTGTGCTCAGATGGGCGCCATTACCTGGGTAACTTGCGGAAGTGCTGGCGCGTTAGACTTCTAATTGAGCGCAATAACAAGCGGCAAACCCACAATCCCGCACCACAGACGAACCACTGTAACCCTGGTAACAATTCACAGGACTCTACTTCCAGACCAAGGCACCATGTATGTAGGTGAGCCGCATACGTTGTTATGGCACACATATATGGCACCTTTAAACCGATTGCCCAAGTTATTAGCCCAGCCTTTTGGCTACATGGACGTAGCCGCGTGAATTTCACCGCACCGCTTATCAATACCACGATATCGGCATCCACAGCGGTCTGTGAACTGTAATACCATCTACACATCAATAACACTGAAAACATCCATGGCAAGATCGTCATATAAACATGGCGATACAGCATTCACTACGCCAGGTGACCACGTGGTACCCATAAAATTGTTCATAGCTCAATTAATTGTCACATCAGCATAAGGGAATATTTATATAAGCGTAAATACCGAGCGAACAAAGCAATTTACTCTATGAACCAGACACGGCCAACAATTAATACCACGTTTTTCATAATAATATCAGATTTATCGATAATATTCATCTTATATTATTTTCTCGCCAACTTTGTTAATGTCAGATACTGTCAGGTGTTTCATAATTATACCAGATTATCAACATTTTCTCAGTCCCAGACTATTTCTATTGGCAGTTCCTTAATCCTGGATGATCGACAACCTTCATCCTTGATGTCAGATTATCGAGTCTGGCACTGCCCGCTTAATCATACCAGCATGTCGACATTGCCTTTATCCCACAGTGATACTCACTACTACTCAATTACTTAATCCCATATTATCGATATATAGTCCCTTAATCCCATACTTTCGATAATCTTTAATGCCAGATTGTAGACGATGAGCACTTTTCTTTTATACAAGACATCCGGCAGCAGTACCTGTTCGACTAATGGTGTTGGTAAAGACAATGTTTGTAGACGTGGTACATATAAGGTGACATACACAACATTAGTAATGCAAACCAGGGGCGGATCTTAGGGGGGTTGTACCCCCCCCGCCCCCTTGAGAACTTTAGCATACACTGTTAAAGTCGGGTTCTTCGAGCACCCCACCCCCCTCCCCGGTCGCAAGTTTTCAAAGAGCAACCGCCCCCCCGCCCCCTTAGCAAATTCCTAGATCCGCCCCTGCAAACAGAGGACCATAATCGCAATGAGCCAAGCATGTAACAATTGCCTGCATACATCTATAATATCATCACGCATGCTGGCTGGGCAACCAACGAACACCGCGACAGAGAGATTTGACCTGTGATAGTAGAGCTTAAAGCAGGAAGATCGCGACTCCCGAGGCAGCCAACTTATTGACTACATCTCTGTGAGTATTCAATATTCCAGCCTTCACACACATCTAACGCCAGTCAGGTGTCGCCCTTTATCCATTACTCCATGACCCTGGCGGAGCGCCCCCTAGGTAGTGACAAACACAATAGCCATTTCTCGTACGATCCAATCATTTCCGTGCAACACCTTCGAGAATGACGTTCATGCGCAGATACCCTCTTCACTTACATTCGCACTCCAACGGACAAGCGGGAATGGATTTTTTTCTGAGCCAGAGGGAAAATTCTAGTACTTGCTGACAGGTGAAACATCCTAAATAATTTGTAAACGCTACGTCGCCTGAATGGTGAACACGTGATTACCCCTCGGCGGCTAAGAACGATGAAAGAATCTTTATGCCGAGTCACTGCGATACTTAGCGCCCACAACAGATACTACAGACGCAAGCATACCTCAGGAAAAGCGTAAGAAAATAAACTATGTACATGCGTGGGACAAGTGTAAGCACCGGAGCGGACAACATATATATTGATATAACCTGATGACGCGTTGTGGGGAGCCGAACAGGAACAGAGGACGGTATCCAGAAGAGGAGGACGCCGCGTTTATGGCCAAAAACTATTCCAATTCTTCACTTGTAATCGTCTTGTTCATAAATCGAACGATCTAGTAAGAAGTACTTCGACGAGAATGTAGGTTATCCCTATGACTGGGTTTCGCGCTCATAAGCGCTTACTGTTTACATCACTATATGTTACCAGTTATGTTATGGCATATCAAAATAAATATCAGTGAATCAAAGCCATTTAATTTTCATTAGGGAAAGTTTACATCTGTAGGATTTAATCTTATTCGCTGCTGAATATTTATCAAGCGTTAAACGCAGAAAGCGCACCGCATGGCACAATTCTTTCATATAAGCCCTCCAACAAGACCTCAACCTCAAAGTAATTACTTTCTCCTACTGCACACAAGTATTGACTACGTTTCCAGCGCGAGTCGCGAGCAATCAAAGAAGTGCCACACTGCAGGAACGGCTAACGGCTCAAAGCCTAACAACGGTACGCCACGGGAGACCGGATTTTCTTCGGTTTCCATAGCGACGGTTGCCATGGGGATTCACTCCAACTCGACGAGCACGTCATCCTCACTGACGGTCTCTCCAGCCTTCACGTTGACCTTCACAACCTAAAGGTAAAGAGGATTAGTGGTTAGGCAGTTTACTGTGTATTTAACCCAAATATTTACCCATGTCGTATAAATACAAACAGGAAATCTCATACAGCGTAGTAAAGCTCCCCGTAAAGATACAAACTGGGCCATTATGTTGACGTCATACGTACGTCACGCTTCTGATGCTTATGGTCGCGAGATTTGGACGATAAGTAGACACAACTTTGACGTTGTCACCACAGTAACAGTGTCGTGGTATCATGAGACTTGGAGAGGGGTATGAGATGGGAGGGGGGAGGGGGGGGAGAAGGGGTACCTTTCCAGTCTTGGCCGCCACCATGCTGTTCTGCATCTTCATGGCCTCCAGCACACAGACCTCCTGGCCCTCGCCGACCTGTAACAGAGCCATTAATTAATACACATACACCTGTACATGTATCAGATGTACGTTCCCACGTCAACGGCCTCCAGCACACAGACCTCCTGGCCCTCGCCGACCTGTAGCAGAGCCATTAATTAATACACATACACCTGTACATGTATCAGATATACGCTCCCACGTCAACGGCCTCCAGCACACACGACCATATGACTCATCGCCACTCTCTACGAGTTGTAGGCTCGCCATTTCAAGTGAATACTTCCAAATCCCGACTTTCTACGTGTTCTTGGGCACGCCCTAATCCCTGTTCTCAGACTCTTTATTGCTGAATTATGGAGCCCCCTAGCGGCGAAACTAAGCGTGATAGGCTAAAAGCGAATGCGGATTATATACCCAAGTTGACGTTTGCCTGTCTTTTGCAACCAGTCCCGACTCTCTAGCGTCGCTATTAAACAACCCAGGAGAGTGCCGGTCTCATGATGGGAGCGTTTCTTGCGAGCGCTCTAGCGGCCAAACTAAGCATCCTACGGCAATTTCTTTTAATCTAGTTTACAACCACGGAGTGACGCGGTAAAACATGTTTCGTGACCTTGACCTCGGAAGCGTGACTTTGATCAATATAGAACTTCGCGCCCAAATACTAATGGCATGTTTCAAGCAAGGTGTCGTTTGTCTGACTTGTCCCCTTCATGGAGAAATTGAGGATGCTATTTCCCGCCAAAATGCTCCTGTAGGGTCCCATGTTAAACTTTGGGAACTTTTAGCAGAAAAGCGATTTGGGCGATTTGCAAAATATAGAAGGTACATAAGCCCAATACGTGAAATAATTTTCAGCGTGATTAAATAAAAACTGCGAACGTTATAGCGATTTTCCCGATTTCTGGTTCTAGATTTCAATGGTTAAGCGAATTGCGAAAAATTCCTGTGACCTTGACCTTTAACCTACCTGGCCCATCTGCGAACTTAGCCTGACGATTGCCATTCCGCATCATTTTGTGAATTTTGAAGTCGATATCTTAAGGCATTCGACAGATATGGCGCGACAAGACAAACAGACATACACACAAACCGAACACACCGACATAAGACGAAAATTGAAAATGTCCGTCTTAATAACGGTATACACACTGTACATCCACACACAAGTCGGCTTATATTAAAAACGAGGCCGCTGCCCACTTACGGCTTGCCCTACGGTGACCGCCACAGACTTGACGACGCCAGGCATGGGTGCCATGACAACCGAACTGTAGTCAGTCACGTGTTTCGGTGGCATGTATTTCATGTACTCCGCCATCCTCTGCTCTAGTACTTGTACTTCAAACTGCAAGTTACAGAATGGAACACATATTAATTCTGGGATAATTTCTAACCTGTAGTCGACTTTAGCATAATTAATAGCTTTTCTATAATTATAATAGTTTTTTTTCTTGCGTAAGTGTTTTTCTAACATGTCATTGTTTTTCTAAAATGTCACTGTTTTTCTAAAATGTCATTGTTTTTCTAAAATGTCATTTTTTTTCTAGAATATCATTGTTTTCCTAAAATGTAATTGATTTCTAAAAGGTATATGTGTGACACGGAGTAAGACACACATCTCCTCATGTCGTGTAGAGATACAGTATCGAACACGAGAGCTGGTCCATCTACCGCAAGCATGAATACGCACACAGGCACGGCTGTAATATGTTTAACATCCCATCCGTGTTACTGATGCATACTAACCACTGTTCCCTTGTACTGCATCTTAATATGACCCACATGGCGACCTCGCAACTGCAAACAAAAGCCACAAACGACGATATCGGCTCATTCACCATCAGCAGATTACAGCTATATTTCTAATATGAACATTCTGTAGTCACTTTAGAAATAAGATAAAGATTGTTCAGTAAGATAAGACATATTTCTGCCTCCTTTCTCACCTGAAAGATCTCGGTGTTGCCATTTATAACGGCATTGATGACCGGAGTAGTCAGCTTGAAGTTGTCTTCGACATCAAACCTTTGGCCGTCGATATCAACCTGCACGGGCAGCAAATATACACATATTAAACAATTGGTGCCACGCCAGAACAACTGTAGCTCATATTCTGCTTGTGTGTGTACTCGGTTACATTCCGATTTATAACGCCCCAAATAGTAGGGGTGAATACCTTCTCCACTCATGTTCGACTTTGAGACTCATATTCTCTGTTCATTGGCTTGAACAGCACTTAACCACGAGGACAATAAACGCCCTCGACAACAGACAACACTTAACCACGAGGACAATCAACGCCCTCGACAACAGACTGGGGAACAGCACTTAACCACGAGGACAATAAACGCCCTCGACAACAGACTGGGGAACAGCACTTAACCACGAAGACAATAAACGCCCTCGACAACAGACTGGGGAACAGCATTTAACCACGAAGACAATAAACGCCCTCGACAACAGACTGGGGAACAGCACTTAACTACGAGGACAATAAACGCCCTCGACAACAGACTGGGGAACAGCACTTAACCACGAGGACAATAAACGCCCTCGACAACAGACTGGGGAACAGCACTTAACCACGAGGACAATAAACGCCCTCGACAACAGACAGCACTTACCCACGAGGACAATAAACGCCCTCGACAACAGACAGCACTTTACCACGAGGACAATAAACGCCCTCGACAACAGACAGCACTTAACCACGAGGACAATAAACGCCCTCGACAACAGACTGGGGAACAGCACTTAACCACGAGGACAATAAACGCCCTCGACAACAGACTGGGGAACAGCATTTAACCACGAAGACAATAAACGCCCTCGACAACAGACTGGGGAACAGCACTTAACTACGAGGACAATAAACGCCCTCGACAACAGACTGGGGAACAGCACTTAACCACGAGGACAATAAACGCCCTCGACAACAGACTGGGGAACAGCACTTAACTACGAGGACAATAAACGCCCTCGACAACAGACTGGGGAACAGCACTTAACCACGAGGACAATAAACGCCCTCGACAACAGACTGGGGAACAGCACTTAACCACGAGGACAATAAACGCCCTCGACAACAGACAGCACTTACCCACGAGGACAATAAACGCCCTCGACAACAGACAGCACTTTACCACGAGAACAATAAACGCCCTCGACAACAGACAGCACTTAACCACGAGGACAATAAACGCCCTCGACAACAGACTGGGGAATTTCCAAATGGCGCTTAGATCCAAGGCTCTCAGAAAAAATCATTAACTATTGAAACACATTAATATATGTTTTGCTTCTATATAAATAACAAAGTGAACCGTGAGCAAATAATTTACACTGTGACAAAGTAAAACAGTATCAATGCATCAATGTGAAATATGACTGCGATTCTTCTTGAGCCTGTGGCATCCACGTAAACATAAGTAGCATAAGAGTGACACACTTTAACATCACCAGAGCACGTGTTGTAACAGTCTCCAAGGTGAAGGTCACGGACGTACCTCGTACACGTGACCCTGCTTTCTGACCGCCACTGGCATGACGTCACCGTTGCAAGCTGCCTGAAGGGACCATTCCGAGGGAACAGGAATCTCAAGGGCCGCCCTGGACAAACAGACCAGTGCATAAGTTCACTTCAATTGATGCAAAATATCCGGATTACATTGCCTGACTGAAAACCGAAGTTGAATTTATCATTAATATATTTCAAGCTTTTATAGCATGGACTGAAACATAAATTGCCCTGTAAGCTGCACTCAAATAATCCCGGCATAACATTTACCTCCGTTGCTCGTAGACTTACAGTCAGTAGCTACATTAGCATAAAAAACAAACACTGGCACAATATACACTAGCTACACGTCCTACCTTTCAGGACTGTAGAACACTTGACTGCATGTCTTACCTTTCAGGGCTGTAGAACACCTGACTACATGTCTTACCCTTCAGGACTGAAGAACCACTGACTACATGTCTTACCCTTCAGGGCTGTAGAACCACTGGCTACATGTCTTACCCTTCAGGACTGTAGAACCACTGACTACATGTCTTACCCTTCAGCGCTGTAGAAGCTGCGAGATCTGATGTTATCCTTGGCGTTGACGACGCAGGCCAGAGCCATCATAGTTTTCTCCTGGGTCGGAGAAAGTGTCGTGCCTGCAAGTCGAATGGCAGCGACCAATAAAAGCAAACGTCATAGCTGGAATATCATTCGGCAGACAACGCACTACACACTGAAATCAGCCTCGATAAAGGAAATATTGGGGGAAATAATATTCCGGGAAAATGCAATCGGATATGATGAAACTTGCCCCAGACCCAGGTGTCCGCGCTAGAACCCACGATCTTCTAATCTGCAGCTCAGCCTGCTTACCAACTGAGCAAGGGGGCCTTCCGCATTCAGAGGGATCGAACCAGATATAACAGCCAATACACCAGAAAAATAGCATTGGTAAGACTGAATACACGTCAGGGTTTTACTAGTATTACTCAGTGGGCGAATGCATGAATGGAATTGGTGTTTTAGGCCGTGTTTGTGCACACAATGGCTAAACATGGAACCTCCCGGGACGAATGATGAATGGATGAAGCACGCCCCGGATTAGACGTCCGGGCCAGGATTCAGACCCAGGACCTATTGATCCGCGGTCCATTTCGCTCATGTTATGCCGGGAAACGAGACGTTTCTATCGCGAGTTATTATACAGGGTCGGTGTTCAGGAGTGTGAAGTGGCGTTCTGGGTGGAACGCACCCTTGAAGCCGTCGGGGTAGACCTCTGGCAGGTACTTTGTGGTGATGTCGCCGCTCACAAACCTCGGCTCCACGATGATGTCCCTCAACATGGCAATGTTGTTGGTCACGCCTAACAAAACAAACACTCAGATGAACACATCCATGTTACACTATCGGCAATGACTTTGTAAACGATGGTGCCGGGCACCAGGTTGCAAAGTGGCGTGCCTTTCACTATGCCGCAATAGAAGGAAATAAATCCATTTACAAAAAAAATAGGTACATTTACAAAAAAATAAATCCATTTACAAAAAAATAAATACTACTAACAATAATTTATATTAAGACATATTTAACATATAAATTGATACGCGAAATTACGTGCCCTAATTTCCTAGTAGATCGCTACCACCTATCCCTCCGAGAGCTTCGCGACCGTACCCCCCTCCCCCCCCCCCACCCCATGACGAGCCCCATGCGCTGTGCCACGTGATGTGAGTTGTCACCGCACTGGGTCAGGTGGCCCATGACCACTTAAAGTCATAATAATGTGATATATAACCCACCACACGTGAACCATCATTGCTAGCGATATCTATATATAATACAGTCCGGTAGCTTTTCACGAAAAACAAAATGGTGTTGCCATGATGTCTAACCTCGAATGACGTAGGAGTCGAGAGCCTTCGCCATGGTGGCCAAGGCTGCGTCACGCGTGTTGCCATAGCTAACAAGCTAGAAATAAAACACATTATTACGACACATTATTACGTTCTGGGACGAAACCTTCACACCGTACGTTAGGTTCGAAGGTCCGACGAAACGAGATTTACCTTCGCATGAGTGTTTAGGAACGTACATGAAACTGAACCATGCAAGCTTCCTTACGACCAATGACTATACAAGTCAGTCTTAAGGCATGGCTACCTACCGTAATGTTATTAAGTGGCAGTATAAATGATTAGTAAATAATTCGAAAAGACACTATCTAGATTTCGAACGTTAAGCGCATTAAAATGCTACTGTAGCGGTAATAATGAGATTCATGAGACTGAAGGACACAGGCAGCCGATGGAGATGTTAGGGATCGAACCCAAGGCCTGTTGGTTTGCAGCTCACCCCGCTTGCCTACTGAGTTAGGCAGGCCTCCGCACTGTATCTTGGACATGTTATTAACATTGGCACAGGTGAGGTTCGAACCACGCACCGGCCGCGTGGGCTGGCCTAGCAGCGGCTCTACAGCACAGTCAACTATAGCCTACCCACTAGACCAAGGGGTGAGCACAGGTGAGGTTCGAACCACGCACCGGCCGCGTGGGGTGGCCTAGCAGCGGCTCTACAGCACAGTCAACAATAGCCTACCTACTAGACCATGGGGTGAGCACAGATGAGGTTCAAACCACGCACCGGCCGTGTGGGCTGGCCTAGCAGCGGCTCTACAGCACAGTCAACTATAGCCTACCCACTAGACCACGGGGTGAGCAAAGGTGAGGCTCGAACCACGCACCGGCCGCTTGGGCTGCCCTAGCCGAGCACACCCCACAATAGCCGAACGCGCTACCCACTAGACCACGGAGTGAGCACAGGTGAGGTTCGAACCACGCACCGGCCGCTTCGGCTAGCCTAGCAGACTAGACCACGGGATGATATGGAATGACGGACAAACGACCTACTTTGCAAATCATGGCGTCGTAGTAGATACTGATTTCACTTCCCTCGGTGATTCCACTGTCGCAGCGAACCTGAAAAACAGTGGCGCAAAAATAACATCTGGATCCGCTACTGATTATGGAAAGCGCTCCATGCATTAGGGTGAACAAATATCATATCGTATTGTGTCGCAAAACGGAAATGTTTAAATTCCCTTTGACCCATGCAATTTCTCAGCATGTACATTAAGTGGCCTGGAAATAAATAAAAGAAATTATTACATAATTAAATTACTTAATCAATTAACGTAATTATTTATTAGTAAATCACTTAATTACGATTAATTATAACAAATAATGATATTCTGTTGTCATATTACTTACGCCGGGTATGTGAGTTGGCTCAATGTACTTGGAGAGGCGTCCAACAGATGGCAGACCAAAGGCTTTGTAAGGGTCCTGAAGCAAGCAAAGGGTGTGAGGAGAGAAAAATAGCGGATAAAGGTGGAACTAATCAAAATGAGATGTTGTAGGCCATCGTTTGCCACTCCCCAGAGCTCCACCAACGCGGCCATATAGCTAAATGGGTCAGGCTTAAAGAGATGTTCGTATGGTTTTTATATTTTCATTATCATATCTACATATTTCTCATCAGCTCCAGTCATTTTATCAGTGTTGGTCACTTTTGTGTACCGATGTTAATAAAAGTTCTCTTCTTTTACTATCACACAACTCCCCCCCCCCCCTAGCCTCACCTCGGCGTACACACGACACTCCAGCGCCCAGCCCCCTAGCCTCACCTCAGCGTACACACGACACTCCAGCGCCCAGCCCCCTAGCCTCACCTCAGCGTACACACGACACTCCAGCGCCCAGCCCCCTAGCCTCACCTCGGCGTACACACGACACTCCAGCGCCCAGCCCCCTAGCCTCACCTCGGCGTACACACGACACTCCAGCGCCCAGCCCCCTAGCCTCACCTCGGCGTACACGCGACACTCCAGCGCCCAGCCCCCTAGCCTCACCTCGGCGTACACACGACACTCCAGCGCCCAGCCGTCGATGGGGATGTCGGCCTGTGTGTGGAGCAGCGGGTGTCCCTTGGCCGCGCGGATCATCTGATGCACGATGTCGATGCCCGTGATGGCCTCGGTGATCGGGTGCTCCACCTGCAGGCGAGTGTTCATCTCCAGGAAGTAAAAATTTTTCTTCGAGTCCACCAGGAACTCCACCGTCCCTGGGAGAGGTCAAAGGTCAACATATTGGTTCCCACTCCAACGCGCCGGGACGTGACCCGTGGTTCTTGTTCTGACCGTATATATATGTGGAAGAGCATCCGTGTTTATCGGTTATAATTCACATTCCGGTTCCACGTCACGATGTCTGAAATACCGAAATGTATGAAGCAGACGACATACAGCACGCAAATGGGGCGGGGGGGGGGGACACATAAAGACTTGGGAATAAAGGAAGTCAACGTACACAAGCGCCTCCGAGTTCAATCTGTACTGGTTAAATCCTAAGTAAACCATACGCACGCCCCCCACCCACACCAGGCCAGTGTCGTGGCCTGTTCGCCCATGGTTCTTCCCGGGAGATGTGTATCCCAGTCTGGGCCAGGGCTGTGGCCTGTTCGCCCATGGTTCTTACCGGCAGATGTGTATCCCACAGTCTGGGCCAGGGCTGTGGCCTGTTCGCCCATGGTTCTTACCCGCAGATGTGTATCCCACAGTTTGGGCCAGGGCTGTGGCCTGTTCGCCCATGGCTCGCCTCGTGTCCGGATCCAGGAAGGTGCTTGGCGCCTCTTCGATCACCTTCTGGTTGCGTCTCTGGATGGAACATTCCCTCTCGTTCAGGTAGAGGGCGTGTCCGTGCTGGTCACAAAGCACCTGCCAAAGACAACGCCAGGCATTCTATAGTTTAGGCGGAAGATTATTTGGTTGGTATACGTCACACGATTTAAACCTTTCTGGGTCATATCGCGACAATGGGAAGGGCCAAGGCAGGGAGGAGCCATGTCTCCGGGGGTAATCCCGTACTCATTGTGGAGTACGACATGGAATCTTGATCATGCACAGACATTTGTACAAGTGGGATTCGAACGACGCACCGACCGCTTGGGTTGGCCTAGGAGGCGCACTCGACAATAGTCGGACGCGCGACCTGAATTGTCACCTTTCATAAACATAGAAAAGCTACTGAACAGAAACAATGTGTACAGTGCAGTACAGTCTAACATTTGTATTTGGTCGGCCGGATTTTCTCGAGCACTTAAGCACATGCTTCAGCTCTGTGGCCTACTTATCCTAATTGCTGATGACATTAGATACAACTGATAGCAAATAAACAGGACAACAACAAACGCACACTCACCTGCATTTCAATGTGCCGGGGGTTGTCAATGAACTTTTCAATGAGCATTCTGTCATCTCCGAAACTTGATTTGGCTTCATCTTTTGACAAGCGGAATCCCTTTCTGTCAGGCCAAGAAACAAAAGTTGAATTCCCTCGATATCTTCGAATAGACGCATAGAAGCACTTTGTTCCAATTGCGTATCGAGATATACAGTAACAGGTAGATGTGGAGTTCCTTCAAAAGTCTGTCTTGTTTTGGGCTTCACGTACTCTCCCATATTTTTTTTATAATGGATCATGACACAAAATATATACAGCAACCAAAGGATAAAACAATCCAGAAGCAGATGCCTATATATTACGGCTAACATCGCTACAACTCTATTTTACCATCAATGCCACCAATCCATACAGAGTACTTACGTATTATATGATCAGGGTTTATGAGCTATTATGGCAATTATAGATATAAATTACAAGGAGCAATAAAGTCTCACTACACCCCATAACAAGGGTGTCTTCAGTCTGTACAAATGCTAAACCATGCTATATCGCCATCTAACGGCAGATTAGGCAAACAAAGACAATGTATCATGATACGATAATAAAGATATTATTTAATTACCAGGCTGGCGCTTTGGTCATGCGCCGTGGGCGGTGGACCGAGGCTGAATGAAGGCCAAGGGGAGGAAGTGGTGGAGTGGGGGAGAGGAGGGGGGGGGGGGGGGGCAGGCATAGCAAACCACTGACCTGGCCTCATCATCGTTCCAGGCAACGCGCATGCCTTTACCACCGCCGCCGGCAGAGGCTTTAATCATCACAGGGTAACCTACAGCGAGAACAAGTGAACAAGTGAGAGATGGCCGCGGAAATGGAGAATTTTGACAGAGTTTAGGTTTGGGTCTCTGTAGGTCATATCGCGACAACGGAGAGGGTCAAGGTAGAGAGGAGCCATGTCTCCGGGAGTGAAACTTTGTTCTCTTTGCTATAAGAAAGACAATTTGATTGATTTTGCGGAAATCCCCAGAAACATAAGTCAAGCTTCATTCTGTATTGAGCACTAAAGATTGGTTTTAACCTATATTGAATGGTTAGTGATAAAAATACACAAGAAGTACGTTCCAAACATTGCTGGCTACTCACGGCTTCAAACAAATCCTGAGGAGTTTCCCGGCGGGCTCCCAGGAGACATGGCTCCTCTCTACATTGACCCTTCCCATTGTCGCGATATGACCTGATATGACACAGGTTAAAGCGTCCTATTTAAACAAACAATTCAGAACTTACCAATGTCATTGGAGACCTTAATCGCCTCATCCTCGTCGCCAACTTCTCCATCGTAGCCAGGAATCATGTTTACCTTGGCCTTAGTAGCAATACGTTTGCTTTCTATCTTGTCACCCATGGATCTGATTGACTGACTGTTTGGTCCGATAAACATCACCCCAATATCCGCCTGAAAACAAATTCAATCCTGGTATAACCATAGCAACCATCATACCAATATCCGCCTGAAAACAAGTTCAATCCTGGTATAACCATAGCAACCATCATACCGATATCCGACTAAAATAAATACAATCGTGGTATAACCATAACAACCATCATACCAATATCCGCCTGAAAACAAGTTCAATCCTGGTATAACCATAGCAACCATCATACCAATATCCGCCTGAAAACAAGTTCAATCCTGGTATAACCATAGCAACCATCATACCAATATCCGCCTGAAAACAAGTTCAATCCTGGTATAACCATAGCAACCATCATACCAATATCCGCCTGAAAACAAGTTCAATCCTGGTATAACCATAGCAACCATCATACCAATATCCGCCTGAAAACAAGTTCAATCCTGGTATAACCATAGCAACCATCATACCAATATCCGCCTGAAAACAAGTTCAATCCTGGTATAACCATAGCAACCATCATACCAATATCCGCCTGAAAACAAATTCAATCCTGGTATAACCATAGCAACCCTCATACCAATATCCGCCTGAAAACAAGTTCAATCCTGGTATAACCATAGCAACCATCATACCAATATCCGCCTGAAAACAAGTTCAATCCTGGTATAACCATAGCAACCATCATACCAATATCCGCCTGAAAACAAGTTCAATCCTGGTATAACCATAGCAACCATCATACCAATATCCGCCTGAAAACAAGTTCAATCCTGGTATAACCATAGCAACCATCATACCAATATCCGCCTGAAAACAAATTCAATCCTGGTATAACCATAGCAACCATCATACCAATATCCGCCTGAAAACAAATTAAATCCTGGTATAACCATAGCAACCATCATACCAATATCCGCCTGAAAACAAATTCAATCCTGGTATAACCATTGCAACCATCATACCGATATCCGACTAAAATAAATACAATCGTGGTATAACCATAACAACCATCACAACAATACCTGTCTGAAATAAATCCAATCCTGATATAACCATAGCAAGCATCAACCCAACACCCTATACTAAATAAATTAAACACAAACTATAAAAATCCGCTATCCAGAGAGAGCCCCAGATTTTCCGAGCACACTTTCCCCAGGTGCATGACCATCGCTCATGAAGACAGAAGATGGGTAAACTATCATAACAAGTTATAAACATTACGATATGAAGCGTAGTTAGGAATCTTGTGGCGTAGAAGACAATGGCAAGACATGGCTTAAATGTAACTACCCGTCGTAAGTTACTGTCATTGTGGCAGACAAGTTTAAATAGACGTATTAATTATTGTCACCAAGACATTTTGTCTAGTGTAGCACTGACCAGTCTGGCAGCAAATTCCATATTTTCTGACAGAAATCCATAGCCTGGATGAACCTGCAAGGATATATAAGTGAATAATGAAAGATGAACAAAATCTACAGTACACATGTACCAAAGCAGAACTATATTATATTATACTATATTATTAATGGTCTTTTTTTAACTATAAAATAATCAATTATTAATGATTCGACTGGGGTGCAAAACGAGGTAGGAAGTTCTCAAACCCACTAATTTAACTATCACCAACATCAGGAGCTGTTAAAGTTATTAAAGTCAATGTAATTTTTCCGATATATATCACTTGAATCAAGATCACATTTCTGTATTGAGTTTGCATTTATGATTGATGCATGGTGAACATCGCAAGTAGTCATACGTACAGCTAACGTTATCTCTATAAAGGACTTATAGAGCCAGAATTGTATCTGAAATGCGTTACGGTTATGAATAACAGAAGGGCGTTAACAAGATTTAGATGTTCAGCACATTGCTTGGAGATTGAAAAAGGGTCGTTATTTTAAAATAGATCCTCAAAATAGGTATTATAAATTTGGTTTTAAACATGGTGAATTATTTTGTCTCACTCATTTTATTGTGATCTTCCCATTGTATCTCTCAAATCGTGAGAGAAGGCTGTCCAGGTTCTGTACACAATATATATAATCTCCAAATTATCAAATTTTTGTGTGGTATATACCACACACAAATCTGATAATTTTGAGATAAAAAAAAAAAAATACAACTGATAACACTACCAGGAACGATATTTCTTTTTGAAGCACTACCCTGGGCTCGCGTTAGCATTCGCCAATAGCCATTTGGCGAGAAAATTCGGGATTTGGCGATAAGAACTTCCTGGACACTCGCCAAAATGGCGAATATAAAATTTCAACTACAAACACATTTTTATTCATGTTTTTTTCAACAAATTGAACCAGAAAATCCTCGAACAAATATTGGCTAATGTTTTTCCACGGAATTAGCCAAATTGGCTAATGAAAAAAATATCCTAGCGCGAGCCCAGCTACCGGTATTAATAAGAGGTTTGGTCATAGCATCACTGCAGTGGCATATTACCAAACCATCAATACTGTTGCAAATTGTATGAATGTACCATGGGCGTTGTGCCCACAGTACTTCAATAACCTCATATATATATATACACATATACATACAGCTTCAGTGCCGGTGCGTTTGATGACGTCCAGAATAGCATCCATGTTCAAGTAGCTCTTAGCGGTTGGAGCTGGCCCAATGCAGAATGCTTCATCTGCCATGTGTACAAATTTCTGAAACCAGTGATAAATAATACACGATATAAATACATGCTGAATGGGTGACAACAAACATCCAATTCAGAAAGACATCTATAGGAAATATCATGTGCATTCCTTATCAGCTGCCTCAACAATAGGGTAAAGTTTAAAAATTGATGCAAAAAAAACAACTGGGCATCAGCAGTAGATATTAATAAATAGGATGGATATTATGGTGTTGTTCTTACAGCATTTGAATCGACATCGCTGTGAATAGCCACGGTTTGGATGCCCATCCGTTTACATGTGTCCATGACACGACAGGCAATCTCCCCTCTGTTGGCCACCAAGATCTTGCTGTATTGCTGGAATTAAATGATAAATTATATGTCAAAGTTCAGAAACATTAAGAACGTACAAAGCAATAGATAATAAAATACTCAACGTTAACTTAATCCTTTTTATGTGTGGGTATCAACATATCAACTATGGGTATAGTAAGTCTACTAAAAGCTTGCAAATAAATTCATCATGCACCCCTGGCCTATACACTATGCCAGGCTGCCATCCTGCACAGTATTCTGATCGGCAGTGGAGCCATTTTACAGATTACATGAACTTAATAGTGATCTTAATAAAACATATTTGCAGGGCATTAAAATCCATTTTATGCATAACATATATATATAATATCAAAAGAAAATTTCCTTTGACTTACAGATTCTCCAGCTTCATACTTGTCATTCCAATAAATATTTTTTTGCAGCTGTAGTGTTGTCGATATATACCGAGATGACCTCAGCATCAAGGGCTGCAATAAAAAATTAGAAATTTCATATATTGATATCTACAGCAAAACCTGTACACATTTTTTTGGGGGTGGGGGTCGGTGCATCTGGTGCTTCCAAAGGGGGCTGGGGGGATGGTGCAAGGTCAACATCTGGTGCTACCAAAGGGGGCGGGGGGGATAGTGCAAGGTCAGCATCTGGTGCTCCCAAAGGGGGCAGGGGGGATGGTGCAAGCTCAGCATGTGGTGCCGCCATAGCAGGGGTCGGTGCAAGCTTAATTAATTAGCATGTGGTGCTGCCATAGCAGGGGTCAAGAAAGCACAATATGTGGTGCCACCATAGCAGCTAGGGTTTGGTGCAAGCCCAGCATGTGGTGCTGCCATAGCAGGGGTTAATTGGTGCAAGTTTAGCATGTGGTGCTGCCATAGCAGGGGTCGGTGCAAGCTCAGCATGTGGTCCCGCCATAGCAGGGGTCGGTGCAAGCTCAGCATGTGGTCCCGCCATAGCAGGGGTCAGTGCACGAAATCTGCCTTCACTGACACCCCTAGGGTCCGGATGGCCGCTTTGCAGCTGACATCTCTTTGGTTGTATTTCCTATCAGGTGAGATCCCTGTGGCTGCCTTTCCCGGCACTGGCATCTCTGTGGCTGCTTCTCTCATCACTGACATCCTTGGCTGCCTTTTCACCACTGATGTCTCGGTAACTGCTGTTTACATCACTGATATCCCAGTATTTTCCTTTCTCATCGCTGACATTTCTATGGCTACCTTTCCCATTGTCCCCAACCCAGTAGCTGCTTTTTCCTTCATTTATTTCCTTCATTTGTTCTGACTGAAAATTTTTCTAACTGCACTGAATAACAGATTACATGCCGGGACACCTGTGACACACCTTGATCCATCCCTACAAATTATAGCATACCCCATACTTCCCTGCTCTCTGAATCATCAGATTATGCCTGTACTACCCCATCTTGCAACCAGCAATTATACTTGCGACCAAAATACACTGAAGCCAAAATAACCAATCACAGATTCACCTGCCCATGAAAGACTGCGCACCAGAGCATGATCGACCGCAGTGAACATTGCTACGGTATGAAATTTGTCACATGGAACTATTTCCATTTGTTGCAGGGATAACCACCATATAATTATCTTTACTTTGGTTTGATTTGATTTGATTGGGGCTTAACGGCACTTTCAGCCTGGAAGGCTATATCGTGCCATATTGGTTTAGGGTTATTCTAAATAACTCAAGAGTCAATATTAAAACCCTGAAAATCAATACATGTGATATGAATAAAACCATGAATGCAGTCTTTGTGGAGTCGATTAATAGTTTAATAAAACCCTGAAGATATCAAGTAAAATGATTGAGTAGATTGTCATAAAACCATGAAAGTGAAGAATGGCGAAAGGGTAAAGTCAAAAATTGTCAGAATATAAAACCATGAGTTGGTTTTTAAAACCAAGCTTTTGAGATTAATAATTACAGCAAAATGCACTGTTTGGCAGCAAACGTTGAATATATCATATGGATTGGACTAGATTTATTGTAGATAAATGATCTAAAATCTTTTGCACTGTTTGGCTGTAAACGTTGACTAGATATATCATATGCACTTGACTAGATTTATTGCAGATAAATAATCTAAAATCTTTTGCTGTGGTATATTATTAAATAGTTCTTTTATAGTTTCTGCTCTGTAATATTGATCCCTTGTTTGTTGAAAGTCAACACACCTCAACAGAATGTGCTCCACAGTCAGGGGTTCCTGACAGGGAACACACTCGGGAGGTGGTTCTCCTTTGAGGAGATAGCAATGGGTAAGGTACGTATGTCCAATTCGGAGTCTTTGAATGACAACGTCCCTCCGCCTACCGCGGATTCTTGGCCGTTTGGTACCCACAGTAGGCTGAAGCCGTTGCAATTTGTTGGAGGATTGCTCGTCCCAGGACGACTGCCAATGTTTAGTAATTTCGTTTTGGATGTACGGCTTCAAGTCCGAGTATGGAAACTGGACTGGAAGGACGTCGTCATTTAGAGCTTCTTTGACGGCAGCGTCTGCTAGACTGTTGCCCTCTATGCCTATGTGGCTAGGGATCCAGCAGAACACTACCGCCTTTCCATTGCATATTAAATCATGACATTTTAAGTATATCTTGTATTAAGGGATTTTCATATTTCCGATATTTTATGGCTTGTATACAGGATAATGAATCTGAGTATATGATAAAGTTGTCATGAATTGATTGTTCTACATATTCAAGTGCCATCATTAGAGCCACCGCTTCCGCGGTGTATATCGAGCATTGGTCTGGGAGGCGGTTGCTGCACTGGTGTTCACCAGCCACAGCTGCAGCGGCCACCCTGTGGGAGTCTTTTGAGCCATCGGTATATATAGAGAAATGGTTCGGGTGTTGATTGTGAATATAATGTTTAAGTTCTATAAATTGTGATGGGTCTGTGTCAGATTTGTTGTAAGTTGTTAGTTCTAACAGAACTTTTGGAGATTCCATTTCCCATGGTGGGATTTCTGGGAGGTGCCAGGTTCGTATATCGTTGAAATTGATATTGTATCTTGTCAAAAGGTTATTGACTCGAATTCCAAAGGTGGGTATTGTCTTTGGTTTGTTTTCAAATAGTGTTGTAAACTTTGGATGGAATACGTCTTCAAAGGTAGGATTATTGGGATTCGTTTTGAGCTTAAGTGCGTATTGTAGTGCTAATTTATCTCTACGGTAGTATAGAGATGGCTCAGCAGACTCCACGTACAGGCTTTCCGCAGGAGATGTGCGGAAAGCTCCCAGACATAAACGAAGTGCTTGGTTGTGCACAGGGTCCAGCATCTGCAAATATGATTTGCGTGCTGATCCGTAAATCATCGACCCATAATCCAGCCGTGACCGTATCAGGGCTCTGTAGATATTTAATAATGTCTCTCTTTCTGTTCCCCATTCTGTATTAGATAGCACTTTAATTATATTAAGTGCTTTGGTACATTTCTGTTTTAATTGTTTGATATGGGGTATAAAAGTCAGTTTTTTATCAAATAAAAGGCCGAGAAATTTTGTTTCTGGCACAACTGGTATTTGATCCCCATTCATTTTAAGTTCAGGTTCCGGATGGAGTTTCCGGAGTTGACAGAAGTGCATACACACTGTTTTAGTTTTTGAAAATTTAAATCCATTCTCATCGCACCATTGTTGTAACTTATTGAGGTTCATTTGTAGTTGCCTTTCTATTGTGTTCATATGTTTGGACCTGAAACAGGCCAAAAAGTCATCAACAAATAGAGAAGGATCTATGTTATTAGTGAGACATTTTATGATGCTGTTGATTTTAATACTAAAAAGGGTTACAGATAAGATACTGCCTTGGGGAACCCCCATCTCCTGATCGTATACTTCGGAGAGGGTAGTTTCAACCCTTGTCTGAAATAGACGTCTGTTTAGGAATTCTTGAATAAAATTTGGCATATGACCTCTGAGTCCCATATCATGGAGGTCTTTTAAAATACCATATTTCCATGTGGTGTCATATGCCCTTTCAAGGTCAAAGAATACTGCCACCACGTGTTCTTTTTTGATGAATGCCTCGCGTATATAGGTCTCCAATCGTATTAAATTATCGGTGGTATTTCTGTTTTGTCGAAAGCCACTCTGGAACTTAGTGATGATATTATTTGTTTCCAGAAAATATGTAAGGCGGTTATTTATCATCTTTTCTAGTGTTTTACATATACAACATGTAAGAGCTATTGGTCGGTAGGAAGAAGGATTGGTGTGATCCTTCCCAGGCTTAGGGATAGGAATGACTATCGCCTTTTTCCATGATGGGGGTATTTGCCCGGTTTGCCAAATGAAGTTGAATATGTTGAGAAGAAGTTCCAAGGATGTATCGGGTAGTTGTTTCAGGAATTGGTATGGGATATTGTCTGGCCCTGGTGAAGTGTTGTTAGTTTTCCTCAGGGCAGACTGGAGTTCCTCCATGGAGAAGAGGCTATTGTAATATTCATCATTTTTGGATTTGAAATTGAGTTTTTTCCTCTCACTAACCGCCTTGTATCTTTGGAATTTAGCCGTGTAATTTCTTGAGGAAGAATTTGTTGCAAAGGCTTTCGACAAGGTATTGGCTATTTGCACTGGTTCGGTGAGGGTTGTGTTTTCATAGATCAGGTGGTTTATGCTGTTGTTTGCTTTTTTCCCACTGATCTTCTGTATGGCTCGCCACGTTTTCTTAGTTGTTGTTTTATTTCCAAGTTTGGAGACATAGTTTCTCCAGGATTCCCTTTTTGTTGTTTGTATTGTGCGGCGGGTCTGTGCTCGCACTTGTTTATATTTGAGGATATTTCCTGGAGTAGGATGTATTTGGAGTTCTCGCTGAGCCTGTTTTCGTTGTTGTACGGCCTCACGGCATTCATCGTTAAACCATGGCTTCTTTTGTATTTTGAGATTGGTCGAGGTTTTGGTAATGGTGTCTTCAGCTATTTTATGAAGTATTTCGCTGAAGAGGGCTATTGGGTCTGGTATACCTTGGAAGTTGGATGTTGTGAGTTTTTCAAAGCACATTTTTTTAAAAGCAGTCCAGTCAGCCTTATTTAGCTTCCAGTGAGCAATATTTTCATCTGGAGCGGGAAATTGGCTAGTAAGAAGGATAGGGAAGTGGTCACTGCCGTGAAGATCATCTTCCACTTTCCAGTTGAAATCAAGGCATAGACTGGGATGGGCTATAGTTAGGTCTATAGCCGTTTTGGCACCATTCCCAGGGTGTATATAAGTTATTGAGCCATTGTTGAGCAGCACGGTATTGTTTTTTAAGATAAAGTCCTCTAGCAGGCGGCCCTTGGGTTGTATGTCTTTACAACCCCATATTGTATGATGGGCATTGAAATCTCCAAGAAGTATATACAGCGCTGGATCTTTACTTTGGAACCTAATCTGGGGCATGTTTCATTCCTTCATCCTTCATCGTCTCGGGAGGTTCCTTGGCCCAATTTAGCCTGTATGTGCACAAAAGTGGCCTAAAACACCAACATTCCATTCCCTTTACTTTGGAAATAGCAGCACAATTTAAACTGTGTCAAATATTGATAAATACAAGATAATTATAAAGCATTGATTTTTACGGGTTATCAGTAGTTATCTGAGAAGAACAGTCGTTCAGAATTTAATATTATCATGCGGGACTGGTCTTGATCGCTGCATACCATACCATACCTCACTGCCGCTTCAAAAGTGCATGCGTCCTTGACCAATCCGCCAAGTTCAATTTCTTTAATTGTTGTACCATGAGCAGTGCGATCGTGATTGATTGTGCTACGGTATGCAGCCCTGGGATCGGCACATTTTAACCATTTGCCTGGCTTTGCCTTTAGCCAAGTTTGAGAAATGAGGGCTTTGCATTTGTTGCAAGTTGTAGGTTTTAACTGCATGCTGCAGAATTCTACTTAAGTAAGTTATTTGCGGTTCCTGTTCCTCCATTTTTTCACTCTTTACTTCCATCGACTAGTTCAGTTTTCATTTACGACGGGTGTAGCATGATAACCTGTCCCTGTGATAAAGTGTCCAGCTGATATGCGTGCATGCGCAGCGAATGGGGTTCTATGTAAATACCACATGTATGTTAGGTTTAGGGTTAGGTTTAGCCTCGGGAGATCCACTCTGTTCGGCCGTTGGGTCTCGGTTCCAGCCTAGGTTTCGCACAGGGACTTTTAAACAGAATAGACGCATTTGGAAATTCTGAATTATCAAGTTGCATTCACCAGGTACCAGCATGCGCCAAAACAAATATGGTGCCCTGTTCTGACGTTGGTGCTTTTTAAAATGCATTGCAAACACAGATACAGGTGATCAACCATTTTGATTATGTGGAAGAATTTGATAGCTAAAAGATTAAACTATACAAAAATGTAATATTTAGCCCCAGTGTGCCTCCAGATAATTCAAAATTTCTAAATGCACCTATTCTATTTAAAAGTCCCAGTGCGAAACCCAGGTTGGAACTGAGACCTAACAGGGGAACAGAGTGGGTCTCCCAAGGCTAGGTTAGGTTTAGTTCCATCTCCGAAACCTTGTGGCTCTGCACAAGTTGGCGGAGCGTGCGGAGCCACTAGGTTTCGCAACTAGGGCCTGGGTTAGCCCTGTATTAGGCTGTAACATGGCCCACCGGGAATTACGTTGAGTTCGGCCCTCGTTAGTTTCGGCACCGTGAGTTCGGACCCCGCCACAGCCCCATGCTTGGTGGCGGGCGGCTCGCGGGCAGTAGGGGCAGTGACTTCAGCCCCTGCCTCGGCCTCATGCTTGGTGGGGGTGGTGGCTGGTGGCCAGTGACTGATTCGGTACTCGCCTCAGGATGCGTGTTTGGTGCCCGGGCAGTTATGCGCCCTCCCTCAGCCTGGGCGGGGGGTGGGAGTGGGGGTCGTGTTCCCATATCACAAAGAATACATTTTTCTATGAATTGATGGAATGAAAAAAAAAAACTATGGACATCGTGGATTACGTTGGTGCCACTTGGGTAAATAGCAGTCTCTGGACCCCCGCCTCTTGGTCTGTGTACAGACTGAGTGTGCGCTCCAATAACGACGCAGAAGGATATCACAACAGACTCAACCACCATGGCAAGGCCAACTTATCTTTCTACTTGCTCATCGATCTATTGCATCAAGAAGCCAAACTAAACTTGCAGCTCCGGCTGATTTCGGAAGACAAGCTACGTAAAATCCAGAAAAAAAACATACAAAATGCTACAAGCCAAGGTGTTCGCAGCTTGGGAGAGATTTAATGGTGGTGCAATTTCAGCCATGCATCTGCGGAAAATGTGTTCTCGACTCTATGGACCAAATGTTTAAATTGTTGCCTTTAATATGCATGTATTTGTCTGTGAATAAAACGTTTAATAGATCAATTGAAAAATTCTTGTCAGTCATTGTTCCAAGGCTCCCACCCCCTGTCTAGTCCGAGAGCCCGCAGCACGCTGGGGCCGATGTCACTGCATACCTGCTAGCCGCCACCACGGGCAGTATGGGGCCGAGGCACTGAGTACGATCGACCGCCGCCAACAATTTGTTGCAGGGATATCCACTAAATAATTAACCCTAATTTGGAAATAACAGCCCACTCTAAATAGTGTAACATATTGATAAATAAAGGATAATTAGCATGCATCGATATTTACGGGTTATCCCCACGTATTTCAAAAAAATCCCCGTCCAGAGTTGAATATTAGGATGCGGGACTACTGTCGCTGAGGCGGTCATTCGCGCTCCGCAACTCAACCCTGGCCATGGCATGGAGCCGAGGCTGGGGCCAAAGTCATTGCCTGCGAGCCACCCGCCACCACGGGCAGCATGGCCATGGGGCCGAGGCGGGGGCCGAAGTCACGGTGCCGAAACTAACGAGGGCCGAACTCAATGGATACCCCCATCGGCCGCAGGGCGGTGGGCCATGTTACAGGGCTAGGCCTATAGGGCCTGGGTTAGGATTATCATTAGGGTTCTGGTTAGGGTTAGTGGTGTGAAAGAAGCGTGGCCGGACAGGTTATCACGGCCGGACAGGTTATTTTGTTACACCGGCTTGTTAGGAACTGTCGTTAGGCTGGTTAGGAACTGTCAACTTGTTTTCTTTCGTGACAGACCGGATGGCAAAATCTCAAGGTCGATAGCAAGGTCAGCATTTGCAGCCATTGAATTGTCAGCGGCAGCAATGCCAAGCACTGTCGTTAACACGTAAATGAGCAGCATATACAGTTGCGTCCATCTGACGTAACTTACCTGTAAATGTGTTCTAGATGCTGCATTTTTCAGTTGAAGGATCGCACCTTGCATCCGGAGAGTTACGACGGCAGCCATGGTCTCGCTCTAAATCTCGTTTGAGGCGAGCTTCTGGGAGACAATGCGCAAGGTTACATACGATGCAAAAGATAGTAAATAGTTCATTGTTTATTAGTGCTCAACTGCTACTATTTATGCCTAATCGAAAACATTTTGCAGTGATATATCAAAGAAATAAATCTTCAAAATTAGCTGTGACGGTTGTTCATCTGTTTTATGACCTAATAAAAAATCGTAATAAACCGCATCACTACCATCCAGACTCATTCTCATCCGACGTTGAGGAAATTATCGGATCTTGGCTGAGACAAGTTATTTCATTTTATATTTGAAATACATTCGTATACAAATTTGTCACAAATGCAAATCCCAACTCCGGTTTGTACACTCCTTCATTCCTTTCTTAGTCATTGGTGCTTGAAGGCCGTTTCAAAGAAAATGCTTCGTCTACTCATTGTGGGCAGCCATATTGACTACAAATCAGACCGCAGTACACAGACACATTGCACACTGATGGTGTCACTGACAGACACGGAGTTTGACAGGTCCTGTTTGTCGATGACATTGTCAATAATGTTACACATGGCTTTAGTGCCAATTAGCTGATAACATATGCTGGCCTTCTTTGTGAACACTTGTCTGGTTCTTGTACATTAGCTCTGGTACTGGTAGTAGGGTAGTGCACCCCACTCAGCTTTAAAATGTTTGGCATGTCAGTTTTGTCACATGTGAAAAGGAAAATTCTACACTACAATCACAGTCAGATTAGGCTAGTAATATAGTCAGTACTACTGTAGGCTCTATCTGACAGTATATAGTACAGTCCCAGTTGAATTATAAATGCTGGTCACATCAGTTTGTACAGATGATTTATATCGTCATAGCAGGTGCCACTATATTGTATAAACAGATAAAGACAGTAAAGCAAAGCAATACATTTACATGTGCCATCCAGATTTTTTACGTTTTAGAATCAAGACTTAAAAGAATCTAATAATTATGATGCATATGTTTTATATCTCGTTGAGTCTGTAAAACAACATGAAACTGTGCAGACTATAGCACAGAATACTTGGAAATCATGCGGAAGACTAATTCGTAGTAGAAAACCCTGAAGTTTTCCGCAGTATTCAGCATTTTATTGATGACCCTACCGAACAGGCGTGTAGGGATATAAAGCTGGCCACCAACTTCTGCTCTGGTGAATAAATCTGCTTCTCTCTGGATAGCCCAAAGGCTTTCAGGGTTTAAATTAAGGCAGAATATACTTATTTGACATAGAGAAGAGGTTGGTAATACAAAAAATTACAGAATATATTGCTTTAAAGTTAGTAGCCTGAAAATCAGATGTTAATGTCATGAGACAGTCTGAGGGAATGACGTTAACGTTAATGTCAATCCCTCACACTGTCTCATACTGCAGTAACTAATATTTAAGGCTGTTTTCGCATGTAGTCCACTACTGTGATAACTAATGTCTAGTGTTGTTTCCACATGTAGTCTGCTTAATTGTAAAGTTGGATCCTGATGTTAGCATATTATAGGCTAGGTTCCCCATAGGCAGGTGTACCAGGCAAAGTTTATTCTCTTGTTGTCACTAAGTGAAGAAGTAGGCAGGAAATTTGATTTGATAATGGTTTAGGCATTGTTACCAATCTGGCTGCCATAGATGTATCTGCTGTGGTGTTGATTTCAGCGATACAGCATTGAGATTAATGTTACTAGTATTGGTGGATAATCAATAAGCACCCAGTGATATTGTTGATACATCCAAGATGTCTGCTGGTGTATGCAGCTGGGGGCAGGGTGGGACAGACAGCTTCAATTTATCAGTATAGATAATATATGGTGAAGTTCCGGTCCTTGCGCCAGTATGGCTGGAAAGTGGAGATGCAGGGTATATATAGGATGAGATACTGATAAGTAATTTATAGATATGTATAGACTAAGAAAACACACAATAAATAATTTTTATTTTGGTGCTTTGGCAAGATTATTTGATTTTTTAAGTCTTTTAAATTCCAGGCTAGTTCTTAAAAATGGGGTGAACAGCAAATATGAGTGATATATATATATATATCCAATTAAGATATGGTAAATGGTGCAAGTGCAAAATAGTTTTATATAGCTGAGAACAAATTGATTTTATATAGCTGAGAACAAATTGATTTCACATAAGATGGAATGTTATTTGCTCTTTCTCTTGTGAACCTTAATAAATTACATCCTGAGAGGTTATAAATGATCCAGGTTTAAAAGTAACCACTTGCATAATACAGGAAGTAATTATCCTGTCACTTGATGTCACAGTGGGCAACAGCCAAGGTAATTTGAGACCATTATATTTCTCCACATACTAAAAGATTTGGACATCAATATTTCTATAGGGTTTTGATTGTCATACAAGTTCCTCTCATATGAGATATATTATTTTTATATCTATATGAACATTAAACATGTGAGTGTGCACTGAGATAAAACTGTAACATTGCGATGTTCTTTTATCCTGTTTAGATATATAATTATTCCACGTGGCAGTGTTAAATAGAGCTGGCAGTTGTATAGCCCCTAGGTCTGCAGGGTAGTGAAATTCTGTTTCTGTTGATTTGTGGCCAGAAATTCTGAAACTTTTTCAAGAGATACCACAATACTATACATATCTTTTTGTAGAAATATTCTCTAAACCTTAGTTATATATATAATAAAGCTACTTATCACAGGTACTTTATGTAATCACTGGTCAACTTAATATTTTATGACTTTTGTCTAGATTTCTAATTCACTTTAATATTTATTGTTAAAGAAGTTCACTGGGTATATGTGATTATATTATATTAATATTTATCCATAATATGGAGGAAAAAGTTGCGTTGACCTCAACTCAGCATACCTGGCTCACTTTAGGTGTACATAGCCAGATGACGTTTTTTTTGTCCTCATCTGATATACCATGCAATCTTTTATTGTACAATTCATCAGAAGTCCTATGATATCTCTGTATCTAAAAGTGTACAGTATACAAAATCGTTTTAATGGCTGTGAGTGGGTATCCAAAAATATAGTATTTAAAGGTACATGTCAAATGATTGCTCAACTGTTAAAGCAATATGTTCTGTAATTTATTACCAATCTTTTCTCCATGTCAAGTAAGTATATTCTGTCTTGAATTTAAATTCTGAAAGCCTGTGGGGTATCCGGAGAGAAGCAAATTTTTTCACCAGAGCAGAAGTTGGTGGCCAGCTTTATATTCCTGGGCACCTGTTTGCTGTTTAGTATTCTGTGTGATGTCAACCACATATTTTCAAATAATTTTAGTCTTGATTCTAAAGTGTAACAAATCTAAGATGGCGCATGTAAGCATGCTGCTTTAATGATTGGTCAGTAATGGTCACCATCTCTATATGGTTTCAGCTATTATATATATGACACTTGTTACCAATGAAGCTTAATAAGGAAGGATTTAAATCTATTTAACTTTTCTGTTGTTTCAGGTAGCAGATGTCTCAGGCCATCTAATATAAGTTTTGTTGTCAGTTGGTAAATGTAAGTAAGTACAACCTGAGATGACAATCAACATGCAGAAGAGTACTGGGGGAGACTCTCCACAAGATCCAAATCAGCAGTCTCCACAGCAACAGCAACCCCCGCCGCCTGGCCAGTCCCAGTCCCAGGGGCAGGTGTCCAGCCCACCCGGGGATGCACCGACACATCCAGCAGAAGCAGTTGTACGTTTCCCTTCCCCACTGGTATAATTACTTAACCTCCTGTGTAATTTTAGTTTTCTCTGATCTCTCTTATCAGGACTCTATACACGTACATGAACGAAAAGGGTTTGTGATGGAAGTGATAATAGAATAAATACTTATGTGTATGATGGAATCTTGGCTTGTGGGAAAACATAGACTGAATGGATAGTAACGTTGATGAGATGCACCTCTATCCACTATAATGTTCAGATGCGAAGCTGGAAGCTATAATGACGGGTATTGATACCATGCCACTAGTATTGGGTGGGGATGTAGTTGGAAGAAAGGTCTAACTCAAGGGGCCTTTGTAATATGTAGGTTTCCTTAAAATGGTTCTGGGTACATGCAAACCCTGTTTTGAGGCTAAAGTCCGGCTGCAGCTTCCAGTATGGATGCGGCTTCAAAAAGACAGTTTACGGTACATAGTATTGTATTGATGGCTATTTGGTTCCCTGTGTTGCATTGTAGGAGGGCGATGGTCAGGTTCCTAGCCCTAACCAAGCCACCTCCCCTCAGGAAGAAAGTGGGAAAGTGGATGCTGCAGTTGAAGTAAGCGATGACCAAGAGCCGGACTTCCCCCATGAGAAGTTATCCAGTCTGGATGAGATGATAAGCCGGCCTCGCTGGGTGGTACCCGTTTTGCCAAAGGGCGAACTTGAAGTTTTGCTGGAAGCTGCCACAGATTTGTGTCGAAGAGGTGGGTTAAGTGTAACAGGAATTATATCTGGAACAATGTATTAATGCTAATATAGTTGTGCTTTCGTTTGACGGACATATTTTTTTTTTCTGCATTTAGCATCCTGTAAAAGTTTTTTTTTGATATCATTTAATAACAATAATTTAAATTTATCACTTGTGAAATGAAAATTATATTGCCTTGTCGAATGTTGAATGAAGTCTGATGCCAACTGTATTATGCCGTGAGTTTTTCCCTTATCCGAAAACTGGTTCCTCCATACAGGTCTTGATGTGCGAAGTGAATCTTGCCAGAGATTCTTCCGGGAGGGCTTGACTATTTCATTCACAAAGATATTGACAGATGAAGCTGTCAGCGGCTGGAAATTTGAAATCCACGTGAGTTGTGGCTAGATCCGCCCCCCCCCCCCCTCCTTCTCTAATCACTCACTAACTTAACGTTATGCCGTACCCTACGCCGTGTCATCAGAGTATATTAAGAGTATTAAATATTATTGACTTGAGTAGCACCCAAACATATGTGAAGACATATAACACATACTTTAGGCAACATTCTTCATTTAATTATGTATAATCGGTGTCTGTGATTCTACATACAGCACGCTTGATGTCAGAAATATGTGTATTTGTGTGTTAGCCTTTGTGGTATCATGTCATATTTTCCCCGCAGAGGTGCATTTTGAAAAATGCTGAAAAATTGATCGAACTCTGTGTGGAGAAGTTGACGGATGATTGGTTTCCGCTACTAGATCTATTGGCCATGGTTCTCAATCCGTCATGCAAGTAAGTCTCCACTCCTTGCCTCGCGACTGTATCTAAGTAAAGGTTGTTGCACGTACCTGACGTAACGTTTATTAGAAATATTTAGGTTTATATAAAAACAAATTCAGATGTAACTTATCTACAATTGTTTGTTAAATACAGATGTTTGTTGTCTACTCATGTTTGCAATCTTCAGATGTATGTTAACTGCCAATGCTTGTTGTCTTCAGATGTGTGTTTCTACAAATGTGTTATCTACACATTTTGCGTTATCTACAAATGTGTGGTATCTACAGATGTGTGGTATCTACAGATGTGTGGTATCTACAGATGTGTGGTATCTACAGATATGTGGTATCTACAGATGTGTGTTATCTACAGATGTGTGTTATCTACAAATGTGTGTTATCTACAGCCGTGTGTTATCTACATCTGTAACTTTTGTTTACCAGATTCCACACCTACAACGGTAGCCGGGCGTCCGAGGCTGTCCCTCCCGGCAGTCAGCCTGTTGAGGAGGAGACATACGCCCGCCCACTGGAGGGAGTACCACCAAAGGTAGGGATGCCTCCTGCACAACCAGGTCGCCATATCGCACATATCTGTGTGTATATATAGGTTTTGGTTCGAGGTAACCCTGTTCGATGGCATCCCTTTCAGGGAGACTTTGAGCGCTGGCATTCGGCGTTCTGGCCACCTGAGAGCCTAACGCCACGTGGATCATTGGTGCGAGCCCCGATGTGACCATGTCTGTGTGGTCGCGGGATAAAGATCCCATGTCCGTCTTCGCAAAGAGTAGGGGGGGGGGGTTACCCCTGGGGACATGGCTCCGCTCTCCCCTTCCTTCTCTTATTGTCGCAATATGACAAACACTTGGTTAAAGTGTCCTGAATATGGAAACCTCAGACCAAAAATTATGTTTAATAAAAAAAAAAATGAAACATGGCCAAGTAGACTGAGCTGCAGATCAACAGGTCATCCATAAGGACCCTGGCATATGCAACTGGGGCATGTTTCAATCAACCCTATCCATTCTATTGTCTCGGGAGGTTTCTGGGATCAGTTAAACGCCATGTACCTGAAGGAGGCATGAAACACCCCATATTGGAGTTCATACATGCAATGTAGCACAATTGGTCGTTTTGGGTCGTTGTTTCCATGTTAAGGCAAGTTTTTTCGTTAGTATAGGGGCCGGCCCGGTAGCTCAGTGGGCTACAGCGCTCGCATTGAGTGCTCTGGCCACCTGAGAGCCTAACGCCACGTGGGTTGGTGGTTCGAGCCCTGCTCCTAGGTCGGTGGTTCGCGCCCTGCTGTGGCCATGTCTGTGTGGTCGCAGGATAAAGATCCCATGTCCCTCTTCAGAAACAATAGGCGGTTACCCCCGGGGACATGGTTCCACTCTCCCTTCCTTTCCTTAGTATAGGGGCCTGCCCGGTTGCTCAGTGAGCCTCAGCGCTCGCATTGAGTGCTCTGGCCACCTGAGAGCCTAACGCCACGTGGGTCGGTGGTTCGAGCCCTGCTGTGGCCATGTCTGTGTGGTCGCAGGATAAAGATCCCATGTCTTTCTTCGCAAAGAGTAGGCGGTTACCCCCAGGGGACATGGCTCCACTCCCTTCCTTCTCCCATTGACGCAATATGACCAAATGTGGTTAAAGCGTCCTGAATAACCAACTAACCAACCAATCTTCGTAAAGAGTAGGGGGTTACCTTGTGGGGACATGGCTCCACTCTCCCTTCCTTCTCCCATTGACGCAATATGACCAAAAGTGGTTAAATCGTCCTGAATAACCAACCAATCGTTAGTATAGCTCACGTGTTACTAAAAAAGATTCAAAGGAAAGTAAGTTTAAAGAGTAACCGTGCTGGAACTTCCAAAATAATCTTATGGAGTTTAGGAAACGTTTAGCACTCTGAAAGTAAACCGGTATGGAGATCTTTAAAGAGTCGTGATATTGCGGTACACTATATGCAATAGGATTTTTATTTAATTAAATTATTGTGTCTTTTTATGTATTATTTTTGATATCGTTTATTTACATGTATACGGTTGGTAGATCCAAATGTATTATGTATTCATTATCGATAAATATATTGTCCGCATAATGTATGCTTATACTGTTGTTATGGCGTATATTTCAGGGCTGGCTGGTGGATCTAGTCAACCATTTTGGTCGCCTCGGGGGCTTTCAAAAGCTTTTGGATCGATTTAATAAAGGACCTAGTCTTTCTGTGGCAGTGATCGCTGCTCTCATAAGGTGAGTGGTTCCAATCCGCTTCAGGCAGGTTGCTACTCTATCATGCAGACCCTCATGACTTGTATTCCACTGATTGATTGTAAGCGAAAAGATTTATTAAGGCACTTTTATTTGCGGTTGTATTGTTTGAAATTGATAGCTAGAAAGCAAATTCATTTTGCTTGCATAGTTTTATTTTGCATATTTTTGTCTGGGAATAAGTGTGGAAGGTCGCTAATGTTTCCGTATTTCACGTTCTCAGAAGAGTTGAGGCATGGCTCTTGTTGTATGAACCCGCTTCCTGTCCCAATAGCGCATTAGCTAAAGTTATCCTATGGAAATTCAGTGATGAAACAGTGTTACGAACTGAAGGAAATAGAGAGTTGTTGCAGTGGATGTCACACGATAACTCTCTTTGTCTTTCAGACCGTTTGGATTGTGTTTTGAAGTTCTGACAACTCACACGGTGCAGACCTACTTCATGCCCATCATCGTAAGTACACGAGTGCTTCTGCTATTGTTAATACCGGTAATTCCGTTATGTTTTGAACATGTCTTGCCAACTGCGGTCCTGGGGCGGTATTCATAAACCACACGAGGCTTACGCACAAAAAGTATTTTTTCGTCGTAGCCTCACCATCTCGTTGTGGTGGTGCTCATGCTAAAAAAATCATATGCATTATCATTTTAGCACTTTCTCAATTCAGAAAATCCGCCTCTTGGGGTGAATACTGATGTATCTTGAACCCGATAATCGCTCGACAAATGTTCCACTTAGCGCTAAGCCTTTTGGCGTAGCCTACGTGTGGTTTATGGAATACCGCCCCAGGGAACTTGACTTGTATGTGTTGGGAGGAAGACCTGCGGACAGCGAGGCAGTGGTAAACGCGATCGGTTCGACACAGCCTTTCACATGTCTGCTTGTAAATGCCACCATCCTGGGACAACCGAATATGTATACTTCGGCCATCTTGGCTTTATGCTATTTACGACACATGCAGAAACCCGTTCATTACGGGGCCGCCTTGCTTCTCATTGGATACACGACGCACAATCTTGAAGCATCGTGTGGGTTTAGACTCTGACTGTGCGTGTTGTGACCACTGTTTTGCTCCCTGGACAGGACAACGTGCCTAAGTTACTGGACAATCTGACGGACGAGGAGATGAAGAAAGAGACAAAAACTGAGGCTAAGAACGACGCTCTGTCCGGCATCATCAAGGCCCTCAAGTACCTCGCCTCCAGGGTCCCGAAGCAGGAAGACAAAATCAAAAGTCTCGAAATATTCAGGCTCAAAATGATACTTAGGTAAGTTTTCCTTGATATTACTTAGGTCTTATGTCATTTTTCCCTGAAATTACTCCGGCAACTGAACTCATTTTTTTGCAGATATGAATTAGGTAATGTGGGTAATTTTTGACCTGAAATTACTAAGCTAATATGTAATTAATCGATAATGTTAATTAGGAAACTTAGGTAATTTTTCCTTGGTCATGCCCGGCATCTCATTCTTAATGTTTGTTTGACAACCATACGAGAACCGTTCGTGGCCTAAAGCACAATTCCGTCCATCCCATCTGCTATCTGGCCTCTTGGGGGGCGGGGGAGGGGGGGCGCTGGTTTTAGTCTATGGATGCACAAGGCTGGCCTAAAACACCAATTCCATGTCATTACAGCCCCAGTTTAACCGATACGTCCCAAAACATCAATACATTTATCATTATAACCGAGCTTTGCACTAAGCCGGCCCAGCGCCGCTTACTTCCTTCAACCATTCCTTTCTTCATATTGTCACTCCTTCTATATTCACTCCGTGCCAGGTTGTTACAAATCTCGTCCTTCAATGGCAAGATGAACGCGCTGAACGAGGTGAACAAGGTCATCACGAACGTGTCGTATTACCACCACCGCCACAGCCAGCTGGAGGAAGACGAGTGGCTCACGGCCGAGAAGATGGCCGTGAGTACCCTAGAGTGTACACCAGATATGATATGATACACGTGTATAAATATATATATTGCTTGCCAGAAATATTGTATGCCAGAAATAATATATAATATATAACTAAAGCTCTTGTTTACCCCTTCATGTTGTTATATGTAGTGAAACAACTGTTCTGTGGCCTGTTTTACCTCTCCATGGGTCATTTGAGACAACCTGGAGTAGACTGACGTGTCTACAATAGTCCGCTCACATTTAACGTTCGCTGTATATCAATTGTTACCCGACATGAGCCGTAGGGTGAGAAGCATAGCATATGTATGGAGTGAGTTTCACCCCAACGTCAACTTCCTTGTACCAAGACAATCCTTGCCCCAAATGTTTCCTTTATATGTGGCATGAAGACATTGACATATACATGTCCTGCCACGGACACATTGTGCTGTAGGAACGATGTCTTCATACGCGTGGCATGAAGACATCGACATATACATGTCATGCCACGGACACAACGTGCTGTAGGAATGATGTCTTCATGGGCGTGGCATGAAGACATTGACATATACATGTCCTGCCACGGACACAACGTGCTGTAGGAATGATGTCTTCATGGGCGTGGCATGAAGACATTGACATATACATGTCCTGCCACGGACACAACGTGCTGTAGGAATGATGTCTTCATGGGCGTGGCATGAAGACATCGACATATACATGTCATGCCACGGACACATTGTGCTGTAGGAACGATGTCTTCATGGGCGTGTCTCTCTTGCTTTTACCGCAGGAGTGGATTCAGCAGAACAACGTGCTGTCCATAGTGCTCAGAGACAGCCTCCACCAGCCTCAGTATGTGGAGAAACTAGAGAAAATCATTCGCTTCATGATAAAAGAGAAGGCTCTCACGGCCCAGGACCTGGACAAAATCTGGGAAGCCCAGGTAAAGCCCACAAATACCCCCTCCCACTGCCACCACCCCCTGCCACCCCCCACCCACTCGCACACACACGACGTCTTACTGTTAAGTACTGATTTGACTCATTAGCTAAAGTTCTTTATGCAGATATTTTCCCCCCATTTAAAGACAAGCTTAATGTGTTGAAATGAAGATTAGCATTCACATTTTACAACACGAACATTTGCTTCGAATTGAATGGAACATATGGTAGGACAAGTATTTTTTGCTTGACAACTGATCGTTAGTTTCAAGCAATATGTGTACTACGTCACATATCTATGTAGTCCATGGGTTTATTCCACAGTTTTAAAATGCTGTGCGTGATCGGGGCACTTTAGTGACTGGAATAAATCCTTCTTGCACTAATCCGGTCATAAAATATAACAATTTTAAATCCTTACGTGATTTTTGCGGGAAGCAACTGCCTGAATAGTTCTCAGCCTCATCAGCCAAGGGAAAAGACTACACCTTCACACGATCTGCGTTTAACCTCCGCCCTGTGCCAAATCCTGGGAGACTGTCGGTTTAAACGTATTTTTCTTTTGCAATTGGAAATCAGGCAAGGCCTATAACAAAGTCCTCTTGTTGAGGTACATAGTCACACAATTGTTAAGAATATAAAATGTCAAGAATTCTTATTATATAAACTGTAGACCAAAAATTAGGTTATTTAAACCAGGGTATCAGAAACTGTATACACAAATAAGTTAGCGTAATGCTCTCACACAGGGTCAGCCAGGTTACTAGTTTTATAAAATATCAGATATCAAAACGTTTACTATGGATGATAAACTCTGGGAGACTGTTACATAGAGAGCAATCTTCGGATTGGACAAACTCTGGTTCATGATGGGTCAGTTGTAACTGGCGTTCCACTTTCTTTCTCAGGCGGGGAAGCACGAGGCCATTGAGAAGAACGTCCACGACCTGCTGACCAAGCTGGCATGGGACTTCTCCCCGGAACAGCTGGACCATCTCTTCGAATGCTTCCAAGTAAGCCAGCCAGCCAGCCAGCCCCGCAAGCGACGTATGGTCATGGAATAAATTACATCGTTTTAATTAATTAATTAATTAATTAATTAATATAATTATTATTATAAATAATAATGCGCTTATCTTGTAATTATATTCTTTCGGAAGTTACAAAATATGTAATGTTCAGGCCATTATAACAACGTCAACTTGAGAATAGGTGATATGTCTTGTGAAATAACGAAATCATTGTCTTTAGTATGTACCAAAACGACTATTCTATGTTAATCAAACTAACCAGCAGCCACACCCCCCCTCCCGGCAAAATAAAGCCCCAGATATATCTGCCCTAAATGTTCGTGTACACACAATTCTAATAACTATCCAATGATGTGTTGGTAACGACCTTGACCTTCGGTGTGTGCAGGGCAGCTGGATCCACGCCAGCAAGAAGCAGAGAGAGAAGCTGTTGGAGCTGATCCGGCGACTGGCGGAAGATGACAAGGAGGGCGTCATGGCCCATAAGGTGTGTAAGCCGCGGCCAGCGGGTCACTGGGGCTCCCTGGTGTAGCGGGTCACTGGGGCTCCCTGGTGTAGCGGGTCACTGGGGCTCCCTGGTGTAGCGGGTCACTGGGGCTCCCTGGTGTAGCGGGTCACTGGGGCTCCCTGGTGTAGCGGGTCACTGGGGCTCCCTGGTGTAGCGGGTCACTGGGGGTCCCTGGTGTAATTTCATTTTTGACTGGTGTAGTGGTTAGGGGGGGGGGCTCTGGTGTAATTGTTGGGGGTCCTTGGTTTACTGGTTTGGAGGGGTCCCCCCCCCCCCCACAACTAGGCCGCAGATCACTAGTTCGTGTGCATAAATCCTTCCTGGTGTAGTGGTTAGCGCACCAGACCGCAGATCAATAGGTCCTGGGGCCTCTCTGTTGTAGTGGTTAGCGCACTAGACCGCAGATCAATAGGTCCTGGGGCCTCTCTGTTGTAGTGGTTAGCGCACTAGACCGCAGATCAATAGGTCCTGGGGGCCTCTCTGTTGTAGTGGTTAGCGCACTAGACCGCAGATCAATAGGGCCTTGGGGGCTTCTCTGTTGTAGTGGTTAGCGCACTAGACCACAGATCAATAGGTCCTGGGGGCCTCCCTGGTGTAGTGTTTAGCGCACTGGACCGCAGATTAATAGGTCCTGGGGGCCTCCCTGGTGTAGTGGTTAGCGCACTAGACCACAGATCAATAGGTCCTGGGGACCTCCCTGGTGTAGTGGTTAGCGCACTAGACCGCAGATCAATAGGTCCTGGGGCCTCTCTGTTGTAGTGGTTAGCGCACTAGACCGCAGATCAATAGGTCCTGGGGGCCTCTCTGTTGTAGTGGTTAGCGCACTAGACCGCAGATCAATAGGTCCTGGGGGCCTCTCTGTTGTAGTGGTTAGCGCACTAGACCGCAGATCAATAGGTCCTGGGGGCCTCCCTGGTGTAGTGTTTAGCGCACTGGACCGCAGATTAATAGGTCCTGGGGGCCTCCCTGGTGTAGTGGTTAGCGCACTAGACCACAGATCAATAGGTCCTGGGGACCTCCCTGGTGTAGTGGTTAGCGCACTAGACCACAGATCAATAGGTCCTGGGGGCCTCCCTGTTGTAGTGGTTAGCGCACTAGACCGCAGATCAATAGGTCCTGGGGGCCTCCCTGTTGTAGTGGTTAGCGCACTAGACCGCAGATCAATAGGTCCTGGGGGCCTCCCTGGTGTAGTGGTTAGCGCACTAGACCGCAGATCAATAGGTCCTGGGGGCCTCTCTAGTGTAGTGGTTAGCGCCCGGGACCGCAGATCAATAGGTCCTAGGTTCGAGTCCGTGCTCCGGCACTTAATCTGGGACATGTTCCATCCATTCACCCTTCATTGCCCCGGGCGGTGTCTAGGCTCAGCTTAGCCCTGTTGTGTCTGATAAAGTTACCATGTCTGGAAAAGGGTGAGTGGGTTAATACACCCTGGAGACTGGCCTCCGACCTGTCTGACTCCTTGTGACCTGATGTTACAGAGGTAGGTAGGCACGACGTGCACATATACCTGGCTCATTGAGTAAGCAGGCTGAGCTGCTGATCAACATGTCGTGGGTACGAACCCGGTCATCTGCATCTGGGGTCAAATTCCATCCAACTTCATGTCAACGTCCCGGGAGCTTTCTTGATTCAATGTATGCCTCCCATCTGCACAAAAAGGGCCTAAAGAACAACCAACAATTTGACAAAAACAGCCGAAAAAACATCCGACATTTCACAAAAACGACCTAAGAAACAACAAACATTTTCACAAAAACGCCTAAAAAACAATCAACATTTTCACAACAATGACTCCAAAAATAACAAACATTTCACAAAAACGACCTAAAAAACAATCAACATTTTCACAACAATGACCCCAAAAATAACAAACATTTCACAAAAACGACCTAAAAAACAACCGCCATTTCCAGGTGCTGGGTCTGCTGTGGAACCTGGCGCACAGCGAGGACGTCCCGACCGACATCACGGACCAGGCGCTGCTGGCTCACATCAAAATCCTGGACTACAGCTGTTCTCAGGACAGGGACGCCCAGAAGACGCTCTGGATCAACCGCTTCGTGGACGAGCTGAAGGCCAACGACAAGTGGGTGCTGCCCGCCCTCAAGCAGATCAAGGAGATCTGCCAGCTGTTCGCTGAGGTAGGTCCCCAGTCTCAGTGGGCTCCTTAGAATGTGTCGCCTGTTGTCGATTGTGCTCTGCTCAGGATAGCCCAAGCGGCCGGTGCGTGGTTCGAACCCCGCCTGTGTAAATGTAACGCGTCTTTTAATAAATAACGTCATGGTGTGATATGTTTACTATCGGCCAACTTGGTGGATATGTTCGGTTCCCCTTTAACATGGGTCCTTGTGTAAGTGGGGGTCACCCCGTGGCCTAGTGGATAGCGCGTTCAGCCATTGTTGAGTGTGCCCTGCTCAGGCCAGCCCAAGCGGCCGGTGCGTGGTTCGATGGTTCGCGCCCCGCTGTGGTCATGTCTGTGTGGTCGCAGGATAAAGATCCCATGTCCTTCTTCGCAAAGAGTAGGGGGTTACCCCCGGGGACATGGCTCCACTCTCCCTTCCTTCTCTCCTTGACGCGATATGACCAAAAGTGGTTAAAGCGTCCTGAATGTACAACCAACCTGGTTCGAGCCCCACCTGTGCAAATAGTTAATAAGGATAACGATCCCATGTTGATCATCGCACCTAGTATGTTTTTTTTCTCGCGGATACCGCTCCTGTCTCCTATCTACATCTCCCCATTGTCACTGTATGACCTGCGCATGTTAAAACTTCCTACGTAAGCTAACCAACGACTCTTGGTGGACGTTGCAGGCGCCCCAGACGTTTACACACACACAGCGCACGCCCCACATCTACTACCGCAACCAGGTGATCAGCCAGCTCCAGACCCAGCACTCCATCGTCATGCTGGTGGCCCAGAACCTGACGGCCTACATGAACAGGGCGCGCACGTACGCCAAAGGTAGGTCCAATAGTGGAGGTAGTTCTAATGGACTGTTTAATGTTGATGCAATTCATTAGGCCTAGCGTGCGCATTTGTCTTGTCTTAGTAAGGAACTAATATTTATATTTATATTTATATGTATATGGAGAGAGAGAGCGCGCGCACTGAAAGCGACTGCGCACTATGCGCGAGTGCGCACTATTGGCGAGTGCGCACTGTTGGCGAGTGCGCACTATACGCGAGTGCGCACTATGTGCGAGTGCGCACTGTACGCGAGTGCGCACTGTGCGCACTTTGCGCGACTGCGCACTATGCGCGAGTGCGCACTATGCGCGAGTGCGCACTATGCACGAGTGCGCACTTTGCGCGACTGCACAGTATGCTAGAGTGCGCACTATGCGCAAGTGCGCACTATACGCTATACGTCTCTTACTATGCGCCGAGCTGCGGATCAACAGGTCATCAGTTTGAACCCTGGCACCTGCTTCTGGTGCAACTTTCACCCAAAACCCAAGCATTTCTCAGTCCCGGGAGGTTTTGTGGCCCTATTTAACCATAATGTGTACACAAAAGCAGCCTAAAAACACTTGTTGGTTTCACTTGCCAGACCACCCTGACGTCGACCCGGCCACGATCTGCCCCGACGGCCGCTACAACCACATCCAACAGGTGCAGGAGAGACTGCGCTTCCTACGCTTCCTGCTGAAGGACGGCCAGCTGTGGCTGTGTGAACCCCAGGCCAAGCAGATCTGGGTCTGCCTCGCCGAGAACGCCATCTACCCCTGCGACAGGGAAAACTGCTTCCGCTGGTTCTCCAAGGTAAAGCACATTTCAGCGCATGTAACGCCGTCTACCCCTGCGACAGGAAAAACTGCTTCCGCTGATTCGTGTGGCCAGACGTTTGGCCGTCGCTCAATTATTTGGGTTCCCTCTTAGCCATCTTCCATGCTGGAGCCTCCGAACCGGATTGCTGTTGTAAATGACAAGCATGAGTACTTCGTGAGTCATGCTGAAAGAATGGTTCGCCCTCACATGGAAGACCGACCAGTTTATTAGTACGAGTGTAACGCCATTAACTTTTTAAAGTATTTATAAATTTTGCTCATAATGGATTAAATTGGGGTTATGTTTCACTTCGCCCCTTTGAATATTAATTGCTTGAACTTGTTAAACCCATAATGCAATTAGTGTGGGTAATTTTGCTATTTGCTTGACATTTTTTCGCAGCTGATGGGAGAAGAGCCAGATCTGGACCCCGAGATCACGAAGGACTTCTTCGAGCAGAACATTCTCCAGTTTGATGCGTCGCTCCTGTCCGAACACGGCATGACGTAAGTGGCCAGATACTGTACCCACCATGGACGCTGTCACTAAACTACACACTGTACCCACCATGGACGCTGTCACTAAACTACACACTGTACCCACCATGGACGCTGTCACTAAACTAGACACTGTACCCATCCTGGACACTCACTCCCTGGACCCTCTCACTAAAATATGATTAAGTGGCGTGAAGTAAAAGTGGTGGAAGGCTGAGTTTATGGTTTTAATGGTTAGTTGTAATTGGTTAATTGGTTTTGCAAAAATGTAAATTACGATCGTTTTTTTATGGCTGCAAGTAACAAATTCTTTACGATTGTTCAAGGTAGCAAAATATGATGGTCAATATATAAGGATTATTTAGGAGTTAGACATGCCGAACAAAATGGCCGACCGTAAGCTATGTTTGTAAGAGTACTTCTGATTTCTTCGGGTATTTCTTTTAATTAAATACCTATACATTATAAGTAGTAGTAATTTCACTTATATAATATAGGATATGAATTTTGTCTTTTGACGAGAACACTACTTATTGGCACAGACATTGATTTTTTATCAAATGCAACTTTGTGCGAGTCCACTGTCTTCCATATAAGCAGCATATTACTTTTTACATGTGTACTTCCCGTTTACACAAATACGAGTCGCACTACAGTAGCTATATTTTTGTGTATTTACATCACGTCCCTGATGGAATAATAATATTAATAATAGTAATATTAATACAGTCAGACCTCGTTTAACCGACACCCGATAATCCGGAAACCCCCGCTGTCCCACACAGTTCGACCTGTAACGAATTTCCACAATGCTAAATGCTCTATTGTAATAGTAATAATAATAATAATAATAATATTTATTATAATAATAGTAATAAAAATAACAATGTCTTCCCTGTAAAAATAATAATAATATTATCTTGTCAAAATGATATTAATAATCTCTTGTAAAAATTATAATAGTTTTCTCTTGTAAACATTATAATAATCTCGTGTAAGAATTATAATTTCTTGTAAGAATTATAATCTCTTCTCTTGTAAAAATGATAATTATAATTTCTTGTAAGAATGATAATATTCTCTTTCCTGTAGTTGCTTCGAGAGGTTCTTCAAACAAGTGAACTATAAGGAAAGCAAGTTGATCCTGAAGAGACGAGGCGGATACATGATGGACGACCTGGATCTCATCGGGATGGAGTACCTCTGGAGGGTCGGTAGCCACCGTCAAGGAACATATAGCGCTAACAATGCTTGACTATATGAAAATATCCTATTATACTATATAATTATGTGTTTTCTTAGTATTATAATGGTATTACTACATCTAACAGTATAAGTAGCACTATAATGCGAATTAATTTTTTTTAATTACCGCTCGATGGTGCCGTCTTTGTGGTGGTATTATGTACTGCCCTGTGATGAAATAAGAGAAGTAATACAAAAAGAATATAAAATAATAAAAAAAATCATCTGATCACACTAAGAGAACACACGGTACAAAGCTTTCTGTACATGTCTTACATGGCGTGGTTGATATCATTATGTCGTCATATAATTGAATAGAATCTGTCTCGAGGTGAGAGCAGTCCCACGGCGCACTTGGCCGAGTTATTCATCTTGCTTCAAACATTAATTATATAATGAATATTATTACATTTTATTGCAATAGGTGGTACAGTACAGCACAGATGATGTTGCGGAAAAGGCCATCTTCTTGCTCAAGGACTGCTACACAAATCTAGGACCCCGTCTACAAACCAATCAGGTACGGTTATTGCACTGGGGACGTACCTCGATGGACGACGTGACGGTGACATCCCCTCTCAGGTTGGATCGTGAACACATCTTGCGATAACATCTTTCATTATCCTTTTTTTAATATTGCTCCAAACGATTACGTTTCTTTTTCCACATCTTATGATAATAAAGGTCACTTTAAAGTAATACTCAATACTCCATACCTTTAACATCTGCTGACTTGGTATTGACCTCTGAACTTTGACATCTGTTGACCTGATTGATATTGACCTCTAAAACTTTGACGTTATTGACGTGGTGGATAGTGACCTGTGAACTTTGACATCTGTTGACCTGATGCATATTGACCTCTGATCTTTGACATCTATTGACCTGGTTGATATTGGGCCCTGACCTTTGACATCTATTGACAGTTTGATATTGACCTGTAAACTTAGACATTGTTGACCTGACGGATATTGACATCTGTTGACCTGATGGATATTGACCTCTGAACTTTGACACATATTGACCTGATTGATATTGACCTCTGAACTTTGATATTGACCTCTGAACTTTAATATTGACCTCTGAACTTTGATAATGACCTCTGACCTTTGACATCTGTTGACCTGGTTGATATTAACCTCTAAACTTTGACATATATTGACCTAGTTGTTATTGAACTCTGACCTTTGACATCGGTTGACCTGATTACACTGTGTGTCACCTCCAGGTGGACATCCACGACGACCTGGTTCAGCTGTGTGTGGATCACCTGAAGGCGTCCTTCGACACGATCTCGGCCCTGGAGAAGGACAAGGAGAACATGACCCGGATCCACCAGGAGGCCACCAGGATGATTCGGGTCATGACCGTCCTCGAGGAATACGTGGCTGAGTGCGACGAGGCGTACGGCGAGGAGAGGGCCATCTTACCGCTCGGCAGGTGCGTGTCATTGTGGGCGGGCCATCTTACCGCTCGGCAGGTGCGTGTCATTGTGGGAGGGCCATCTTACCGCTCGGCAGGTGCGTGTCATTGTGGGAGGGCCATCTTACCGCTCGGCAGGTGCGTGTCATTGTGGGAGGGCCATCTTACCGCTCGGCAGGTGCGTGTCATTGTGGGAGGGCCATCTTACTGCTCGGCAGGTGCGTGTCATTGTGGGAGGGCCATCTTACCGCTCGGCAGGTGCGTGTCATTGTGGGAGGGCCATCTTACCGCTCGGCAGGTGCGTGTCATTGTGGGAGGGCCATCTTACCCCTCGGCAGGTGCGTGTCATTATGGGAGGGCCATCTTACCGCTGGGCAGGTGCGTGTCATTGTGGGAAGGCCATCTTACCGCTGGGCAGGTGCGTGTCATTGTGGGAGGGCCATCTTACCGCTGGGCAGGTGCGTGTCATTGTGGGAGGGCCATCTTACCGCTGGGCAGGTGCGTGTCATTGTGGGAGGGCCATCTTACCGCTCGGCAGGTGCGTGTCATTGTGGGAAGGCCATCTTACCGCTGGGCAGGTGCGTGTCATTGTGGGAGGGCCATCTTACCGCTGGGCGTGTGCGTGTCATTGTGGGAGGGCCATCTGACAGCTGTCATAGTTACAGCGAGCGTAGCGAGCTTTTTAGATCACACACACGTAAAACATGATAACATCTATATATTTGAACCCCATACTGTTACGAGCTGGTGAAATGCACTCGCAGTCAACATCCAGATGCGTTGTGTTTTTTTCGTCGAAGATTGAGTACTATACATTATGTAGATGTCAACGAAACTTGCTGATTTGAATTGTTTTTACCTCGTACCGAATTCGAGACTTTGTCGCGGCTATCATAGTGAGTAGTTGTGACGTCAAAATGTTATAAAAATGACGTCACAATAGGAGTTCCTAAGCAACCGAATGATATGCCACAAGCCCGTGCATAGTTTACGTCATCCCACGAAAGATATGCACTATGGCAAGCCGAAGTGGGATTTATTTTGAATGTTAATTTAGATGTATCCGCAAGGAATAGCTGAATTAATAAATATGCGCTCGCATTTTTTAGGTAGCACCTATCCATATTATCTTGAGTTTGACCTGATGCTTGTATCCTCACCATGTGTGACTGCCTAGACCTTGCCCTGTACTGAGCCCTACGCTCCCCCATCTCCCCCCAGGGCGTGCCGCGGGAAGGCCATCCAGCTGCCCATCCGGTTCCCCAACATGAACCGCCTGGATGACATCGACCTGCTGTCACACACCAACGAGACCATGGGCTCCGTGCGGCGACAGGTCACCCAGACGTAAGTCGCCTCTCACTGCTGGTGTATGGCACGCCATTGGTAAAGTTATAATGCAATAATATAACTAGTCTCACTGCTGGTCTATGGCACGCCATTCTTAAAGTTATAATGCAATAATACAACTCATCTCACTGCTGGTGTATGGCACGCCATTGGTAAAGTTATAATGCAATAATATAACTAGTCTTACTGCTGGTGTATGGCACGCCATTGGTAAAGTTATAATGCGATAATACCACTCGGTCTCACTGCTGGTGTATGGCACGCCATTGATAAAGGTATAATAGCATTGGTCTCACTGCTGCTATATGGCACGCCATTGGTAAAGGTATAATAGCATTGGTCTCACTGCTGGTGTAGGGCACGCCATTGGTAAAGTTATAATGCAATAATATGGCTAGTCTCGCTGCTGGTGTATGGCACGGCATTGGTAAAGTTATAATGCAATAATATGGCTAGTTTCGCTGCTGCTGTATGGCACGCCATTGGTAAAGTTATAATACGATAATACCATTCGTCTCACTGCTGGTGTATGGCACGCCATTGGTGAAGTTATAATGCAATTGGTCTCACTGCTGCTGTATGGCACGCCATTGGTAAAGTTATAATGCGATAATACCACTCGGTCTCACTGCTGGTGTATGGCACGCCATTGGTAAAGTTATGATAGCATTGGTCTCACTGCTGCTATATGGCACGCCATTGGTAAAGGTATAATAGCATTGGTCTCACTGCTGGTGTATGGCACGCCATTGGTAAAGTTATAATACAATAATATGGCTAGTCTCGCTGCTGTTGTATGGCACGGCATTGGTAAAGTTATAATGCAATAATATCGCTAGTTTCGCTGCTGCTGTATGGCACGCCATTGGTAAAGTTATAATACGATAATACCATTCGTCTCACTGCTGGTGTATGGCACGCCATTGGTGAAGTTATAATGCAATTGGTCTCACTGCTGCTGTATGGCACGCCATTGGTAAAGTTATAATGCGATAATACGATTCGTCTCACTGCTGTTGTATGGTACGCCATTGGTAAAGTTATGCTGATTTTACTTATTTTAGTTTATTGGTCAATAAAGATGTTAAGTAACTTTGGGTCGTCCTACTGATATTTTGTAGCCAATATACTTTCTGAATCCAGAATCCATATTATAGCCTGTTGTGACATGTTTCTGTGCACATATTTTGCAGTGTCCGAGATAGACTACGGAACCAAAACGTGAAAGTTGACCTCTACGTAAACGGAGAGGTCATTGACCAGGCAGACGACAGAAAGTTGGTCTCCCAGCTCGACATCAGAGATAAAACTGTGAGTGAAAAAGACATACAATGGTATTTAGGCGGCTAGTTCTGTGCGTATGGATGCTAAATTTGAGCTAAAAAAACCGACACCGGCAACTGTAATAATACATGCCCAAAATGCTGTTACAAGGAGTGACGATAGAAGTATTGTCTATTTCTGTCACAGAAAAGAGTCGTGTGTTCAGATATAATGTACGTGTTTTGACTTAGGTGACATGATAGAAGCATTGTTCATTTCTGTCGCAGAAAAAAATCATTCTTCAGATATCAGATACGATGTACGGTTTTATGACTAGAGTGACATGATAGAAGCTGTTTATTTTTGTCACAGAAAATGAGTCCTTTTTTCAGATATTATGTACGTGTTATGACTTGGAGTGACACATGTTTGATTGTTTCAGCTGATCACGGGCAAGGTGAGCCCGGCCGGCTCCAACATGCCCTCCAGTCCGGACAGCAGCTCGGACAGCTCCACGGGGTCTCCCCACAACGTGTACGAGGGACCCAACATCGAGGCCGAGAACTGCCTGCCCGGGGTGGTAAGTCTGCCCACCCACCCACCATCCCAGCCACCCACCAGCCCAGCCCAGCCCACCAGCCCAGCCCACCAGGCCAGCCCCACCAACCAGCCCAGCCCCACCCACCAGCCCAGCCCACCAGCCCAGCCCACCAGGCCAGCCCCACCAACCAGCCCAGCCCCACCCACCAGCCCAGCCCCACGCATCAACCCCACCCACCAGCCCAGCCCCACGCATCAACCCCACCCACCAGCCCAGCCCCACCCACCAGCCCAGCCCAGCCCCACCCACCAGGCCAGCCCCACCCACCAGCCCAGCCCAGCCCCACCCACCAGCCCAGCCCCATGCATCAACCCCACCCACCAGGCCAGCCCCACCCACCAGCCCAGCCCAGCCCCACCCACCAGGCCAGCCCCACCCACCAGCCCAGCCCAGCCCCACCCACCAGCCCAGCCCCACGCATCAACCCCACCCACCAGGCCAGCCCCAACCACCAGCACAGCCTCACCCACCAGCCCAGCAACACCAGTGGGCCATAACACTCATATGGGGCTCTTATAATCTCCAAGAAGAATTGTTTTAGTGGATGTTCTGCATTTAAACCTGCAATCGAGCTCGTAACATTCCAGGATGGAAGCTCAGCCCACTCACCACTGGGTTCTAATCATAATCATCTGACCTTTGACCTTTCAGCTGATGGCCAATAACCGGCGATATGCTCAGTTCCTCTTTCAACTGGCTGACCTTGGCTGCCAGCTTCAGATCCCAAAGTTACAGGAGTGCTCGCGCAGGTTCCTCAAATTGATGCCCTCGGGTAGGTCGATCAGAGCGTGTAAGTTGGATGTGGGGGATTGGGGTGGCTGGGGGTGTTAAGCCCTACCACGCCAGCTAATGCCAAATGTTATTAAATGACAGATCTCACTAATACAGAGTCTGAACGATGAAGGTCTCTGCAAGGCATTTTAGCAAAACTGGTTTCATCGGGAGGAACGAGGAAATAGTTCGCAGAAGTCACGACTATTTTTTCGTTCGTATAGGAATTATGTAATATTTGAGGTATTGGATGGTGAAATCTGGTTGGATTGGGCCCATTATCATCTAAATTTACATTCTTTTCTTCTTTCTTTCCCTCTTTCTCTCTTATTCTTTCCTTCCTTCTTTCATTTTATTTGTTCTCTCCATCTTTCTTTTTTTTTGTCTGTTTCTTTATATATATATTCCCTTCTCTCTTTTTTTTTTGCTTTCTTGTTTTTATTATTATGGCAATGGCGTACCATCCTGTGGTTGCAGACGCTAACACGGTGTCTGAGATGAAGCGGATCTGTGAGGAGCACGCCAAGGCGGCGGGGGGCGGGGGCAGCCCCTGCGCCAGCGGCGACAAGAGCGCCCCCACGACCCCCAGCGGCGGGGCGGGCGACAAGGCCCCCAGCCTCGACTCCATCTTCTTCGGCTCCTCCCCCTCGCAAGTCCTCTACAACCTCGAGGCAAGTGGCGCAAACTGCACCGTTAATTGAACATTATCCAAAGGAATTGTTATAAAACAATTTTAATGTTATGTACATTGTGCGTTATGTAACTTTATCATATGTGCTGTAATTGAAAATATACTTTTTTTTAATTGAAATGCTATGTATGGTATATTTTCGTCAGGTAACGTACGCCCTGCTGATGCCGGCCCTGTGCCCATGTTTACACCCCCCCCCCCCCCGACAGGTGACGTACGCCCTGCTGATGCCGGCCCTGTACCCATGTTTACACTCTACCTCCCCCCCCCCCCCATTCAGGTGACGTACGCCCTGCTGATGCCGGCCCTGTACCCATGTTTACACTCTACCTCCCCCCCCCCCATTCAGGTGACGTACGCCCTGCTGATGCCGGCCCTGTACCCATGTTTACACTCTACCTCCCCCCCCCCCCATTCAGGTGACGTACGCCCTGCTGATGCCGGCCCTGTACCCTTGTTTACACTCTACCTCCCCCCCTACAGGTGACGTACGCCCTGCTGATGCCGGCCCTGTACCCATGTTTACACTCTACCTCCCCCCCCCCCATACAGGTGACGTACGCCCTGCTGATGCCGGCCCTGTACCCATGTTTACACTCTACCTCCCCCCCCCCCCATTCAGCTGACGTACGCCCTGCTGATGCCGGCCCTGTACCCATGTTTACACTCTACCTCCCCCCCCCATACAGGTGACGTACGCCCTGCTGATGCCGGCCCTGTACCCATGTTTACACTCTACCTCCCCCCCTACAGGTGACGTACGCCCTGCTGATGCCGGCCCTGTACCCATGTTTACACTCTACCTCCCCCCTACAGGTGACGTACGCCCTGCTGATGCCGGCTCTGTACCCATGTTTACACTCTACCTTCCCCCCCCATACAGGTGACGTTCGCCCTGCTGATGCCGGCCCTGTGCCCATGTTTACACTCTACCTCCCCCCCTACAGGTGACGTACGCCCTGCTGATGCCGGCCCTGTACCCATGTTTACACTCTACCTCCCCCCTACAGGTGACGTACGCCCTGCTGATGCCGGTCCTGTACCCATGTTTACACTCTCCCCCCACCCCCCCTACAGGTGACGTACGCCCTGCTGATGCCGGCCCTGTGCCCATGTTTACACTCTCCCCCCCCCCCCTACAGGTGACGTACGCCCTGCTGATGCCGGCCCTGTACCCATGTTTACACTCTCCCCCCCCCCCCTACAGGTGACGTACGCCCTGCTGATGCCGGCCCTGTACCCATGTTTACACTCTACCCCCACCCCCCCTACAGGTGACGTACGCCCTGCTGATGCCGGCCCTGTGCCCATGTTTACCTTCCCCCCCCCCACTACAGGTGACGTACGCCCTGCTGATGCCGGCCCTGTACCCATGTTTACACTCCCCCCCCCCCCTCCCCTACAGGTGACGTACGCCCTGCTGATGCCGGCTCTGTGCCCATGTTTACACTCCCCCCCCCCCCCCCTACAGGTGACGTACGCCCTGCTGATGCCGGCCCTGTGCCCATGTTTACACTCTCCCCCCCCCCTACAGGTGACGTACGCCCTGCTGATGCCGGCCCTGTACCCATGTTTACACTCTCACCCCCCCCCCCTACAGGTGACGTACGCCCTGCTGATGCCGGCCCTGTACCCATGTTTACACTCTCCCCCCCACCCCCTACAGGTGACGTACGCCCTGCTGATGCCGGCCCTGTACCCATGTTTACACTCCCCCCCCCCCCTACAGGTGACGTACGCCCTGCTGATGCCGGCCCTCTACCCATGTTTACACTCTCCCCCCCCCCTACAGGTGACGTACGCCCTGCTGATGCCGGCCCTGTACCCATGTTTACACTCTCCCCCCCCCCCCTACAGGTGACGTACGCCCTGCTGATGCCGGCCCTGTACCCATGTTTACACTCTAAGCCCCCCCCTACAGGTGACGTACGCCCTGCTGATGCCGGCCCTGTGCCCGTCCGCCGACGAGGCCTTCCAGTTCCAGGTGGCCTTCATGAAGAGCGGCGGCGTCGCCTCCTGTCTCAGCATGCTCACCAAGAACAACTTCCTCTCCACCGCCGACCTCTCCACGCGCAGGTAACCTGGGTGTGCCGTCGGCATGGCAACGTTGGTGTGCCGTCGTCATGGCCGTAACCAAAGGCGTCTCCTTGGCGCACCCACACACCCAACCCCTCATCACTTTTAGACATTTAACTGTCATTTGTAGAAATTGATCGGAGGGCGGGGGGGGAGGGGGAGGGGGGGAGGGGGAACCTTGCCAAAAAGTCCCTTATTTCGCCTTTTATTTAAATCGGTTCCTAAGCTGAGGAAGCCTGTATCTGACGTGTTATAATCGACCACACAGTTTGTCTTAACGCTTAACATGTTAAATACGGTTATGCGTTGCTGCAGCAGGGTATACCAGTCCTTGATATACGTACCATGGCCCGTGGCGCACAACGATATCATCTTCTAAATTTCTTTTCTTGTGAACAATTAACAATCAGTGATCAGTTGTGATAACAGTGATGGCGTTCCGTCCCCGTCCGTCAATGACGGCTGGGGATAATGACAATGAAAACGATGATAGACATTGGTAACCAGATTGAAGATGATAATTATAACTAAATGGAAAGTAATTGTAGGCATACGGAAGATGATAATTATAAACCATGGGGGAAGATGATAATTCTAACCATGGGGAAGATGGTAATTCTAACCATGGGGAAGATGATAATTCTAACCATGGGGAAGATGATAATTCTAACCATTGGGAAGATGATAATTCTAACCATGGGGAAGATGATCATGCTAACCATAGGGAAGATGATAATTCTAACCATAGGGAAGATGGTAATTCTAACCATGGGGAAGATGATAATTCTAACCATGGAAAAGATGATAATTATAACCATAAGGAAGATGATAATTATAACCATGGGGAAGATGATAATTCTAACCATAAGGAAGATGATAATTATAACCATGGGGAAGATGATAATTATAACCGTAAATAAGATAATTATAACCATAAGGAAGATGAGAATTATAAGTGAAAGGATGACGATAACGATTTTGATATGGATGACTTCTTACTAACCACCCCCCCCCCCCTTACCCCCCTAGGTCGGCGTACCACGTGGTGCTGCGCATGGTCAAGCTGCTGCTGACGGCCGTGGCGGACGCCCACTACGAGGTGATCGCCAGCTCGTGCCAGACGGACGCCAGCGCAGTGTCCTCGGCCACCTACAACCAAGGACTGTTACTGCAGCAGGCCCTCGAGTGCGTCCCCAACCCCAGCGCCGAGCGCATGACCCGAAACGTGGCCTTCAAGCTGGGAAAGTGCCTCAGAGAACAGGTATGGGGGCGTGGGTGTGATGTGGGAGGGTGGCGGAGGGGCGGGAGGGTGATGGGGGGGGGGGGAGCGGGAGGGTGATGGGGGTGTGTCCTCGGCCGGTGAATGGTAGGTGGGGTAGGAGCGAAGGGAGGGGAGAATGGGTACGGTGAGTGGGTGGGAATGTGTGAGGGGGCACTGGGATGGCATGTTGTTCCATTCCATCTGGGAAAGTACCCCCGGGAACAAGTATGGGGTGGGGAATATGTGATGGGGTGGGGGAGAGGATGGTGGGATGAGGAGAAGGTGGTGGGTGGGGTGGGTAGAAGGTGTGGGTGGGGAGCTTTGACCATGATGTTGGCACATACATGTTACCTTTCCATGTGTGTATGGTATAATGCTCCCGATATTGGTGCCTTGAGGCCCCATACACGTATAAACAAGGCGCTACCCCCTGCACCGCTCATGTAATACTCACCCTGAATTGGCATCTGGATTCCTTCAGATCCTGGGCGTATCCCCGGATCTGGCCACGGTCAAGGCCATCCAGAAGATCGCGTGGTCGGCCAGCACGGGATCCCTGGATCTGGTCCACCTCTCCAACGAAGAGATCCACCGCGCCCACGAGCGCCGGGGGTCGGCGGCCATCCAGAGCCCCGGGGAGACCCCCACGCCGGCCTCCACCCCGGCCCCGCCCCCGACCCCCTCCCAGGGCGACCCCCCGGGGACGGGGGCGGAGGCGGGAGGGCTGTCGCCCCCGGACCAGGAGGATATCAACGTGTGCCGGGAGGCGCTGGAGGTGTTGGCCATCAGCCTGGTGGTCTGCCCCACGGCCCTCGAGGCTCTCAACAAGGAGAAGGACTGGCAGATGTTCATCATTGACCTCCTGCTCATCTGCCGCAGCAGGTAAGCCGCTGCGACCCCCCCCCCCCACCGAACCCCCCTATCTACCTCCTACCGCCCACACCCCCTCCCTCCCCTTCCCACCTCCTACCGCCCCGCGGCCTCCTAACTCCTTATCTATGTTAAGTTCAGGATATGTAATTTTTTAGATCATATTGTACATTTCATCACATTACAACATTTCATCACATTATAACATTTCATCCCATTATAACATTTCATCACATAACGTTTCATCACATTATAACATTTCATAACATTTCATCACATTATAACATTTCATCACATTATAACATTTCATAACATTTCATCCCATTATAACATTTCATCACATAACGTTTCATCACATTATAACGTTTCATAACATTTCATCGCATTATAACATTTCATCACATTATAACATTTCATAACATTTCATCACATTATAACATTTCATCACATCACAACATTTCATCACATTAATAGTATTTAAGATAGTATGTCGATTTTATAAATCAGTGCGAATAAATAATATTATGCAATTGCATTTACTCGCATTATAACGTAGTCAAAAAGTGTTGGGAGTCATTTATTGTTATTTATTTATTTTTATATTTATTTATTTATTTATTTGTAGGGCCGTGCGTCTGTCGGCCGCTGAGCAGTTCCACATGATGGCTACGCGGTGCTGCACCGGCCCCCGACCTCTCCTCTTCTTCATCACCCTCCTCTTCACAGAGCTCGGGGTGAGCGCGCCATATCCTCTCTCTGTGGGCAATGTAGAATGGTTGGATTGGTTTGGGATTACAGCCATTAGATGGATACTGCTGTCATACCTATATGACCTGTGGTAATTTGATGGGTATGAATGTGGCTCACTGTAATTCAATGGCTAAAGAATAGATTGTTAGATGAGTGAGTATAGAGAGTCTGGATAGTTGATATTTTAACCAAGCGAAAAATATCAATTGATTTTTTTTTTCAGAACCGAGCAAAAGAGTATGCGAAGCAATCTCACGACTACTTCAAACTCCTATGCAGGTAAGGCTGGTTTCGTTTTGGTCTCTGGACTATGCAAACTATCTGGTCACTACCTCCCCCCACCCCCTCTCGCCATATGGACTCTATTATTGGATGATTTGTCGAGTAAGTTCTGCCAGGCCAGCCATTGTGCCGGAGTTCGGGGACCACCCGAATGGCAGAGGTCACGCGACAAGGCCATCGCGCCGTACTTTGTTTGTTCAAAGGCTGGATCAGAGTGCAAGAGCTACCCCCCTGGACATAGTTCCACTATCCAGCGACCTGACCTTCATAAGTTAAATCGTTCTTCTCTAAGCGATGTGGCGCAGATTAGTGCCCGAATAATCAACTTGTGGCACTAACGGGTTGTCCGTGGTCTGTTTTCAGTCCCTAAACCCTTGCGATGAAGCTGTGAACTACATACGAATCTGTAGGGTAGTTAAGGCCACGTTTAGCTTTCACATTTTGTGGCAATTCTTGTCGTTACATTTCAAACTGTATGTGTTTTGCAGACTCCTGGAATATGCCTGTCTTAACCAAGCGTCCCTGCCCACAGCAGAAGTTCTACTGAACAATGAAATCTCATGGCTCAAGAAAGTGCGGGTGAGTCCCGGCAATATTCAATGCTGTGCTGAGGTCGTCTCAAATGACATCATATGTTCCATCTTCCATGTTGGAGCCTGCGAAAGTGATTCGTGGTAGTAAGTGGTCGCCGTGAGTGATATGTGAGCAATGCTGAAACAATGTAGCCTTCATGTGCACTAAATGTCCCCAAGTCATCTGCCTGTCGTTGTTTTCCCTCCACGATGGTACAACTTTATGTTTCCACTATGTTTCGAAACCTCGTTGGTATTTGGAAACTATCTATCTTGTGTCAAAATTTATAATCATAAAATGGCGCTGTCAAGAATAAGATGTTCTTCGCATCAGCTAGCGGTCGAGCGTCTGAGGGGAATAGTAGACAGAAACCTTGGATTCTGCAGTTTCTGTCTCGCTGCAGGAATACAAGCCATTGAAAAAACGAATATCATTTCCTCTGTATCTGTCCCCATTACGATGATATTAGAAAAATTTTCAGCAGGACTATTGTATCCATCGCGAGAACGATTTATCACAATGCTGCGTCAAATTTCTTCTGAATTTCGTATTATAGCTGCTTATACGTATAATGCTTTCAAATTTCGCCGATTTAGTTCGTATATGTACCAGCACACTTATATATACCGCCCTGTGCACTGAACTGACACCATGTGATATGATACTCAACACTACATTAGTTATTCATTGTGGAGATTCCAACATTTTTTGATAGCTACATGTGCTCATGAAAGAGATACGCAAACATGGCGGTTAAGGTATTACTTCAGCAAAACGTGTATTACGGTGGTTAAGGTAGTACTTCAGTAAACTCATGTATCACGTCACGATGGATGAATGAACAGATGGGTAGTTTTACCAATGGATGGATGAATGTACGTTTGGCCTGACAGGTATGAGATAGCTGTGTGTTACACTGTCTGGCTCTGTGGTTGCAGGACAACGTGTTGAAGACAGGCGAGATGCTGGTGGTGGAGGCGCTTCTGGAGGGACACCTCGGCATCACCAAGGAACTCCTCTGTCTCCAGAGCCCGGAGAAGAAATTCCACCTGGGTTCCGAGAAGGGGGGACCGAGCCTCATTAAGGTACGCCCAGGGATCTGTTTGTACTATATCTGTACTACATGTAGGGATCTGTTTGTACTATATCTGTACTACATGTGGGGATCTGTTTGTACTATATCTGTGCTACATGTAGGGATCTGTTTGTACTATATCTGTACTACATGTGGGGATCTGTTTGTACTATATCTGTACTACATGTGGGGATCTGTTTGTACTATATCTGTACTACATGTAGGGATCTGTTTGTACTATATCTGTACTACATGTGGGGATCTGTTTGTACTATATCTGTACTACATGTAGGGATCTGTTTGTACTATATCTGTACTACATGTGGGGATCTGTTTGTACTATATCTGTACTACATGTAAGGATCTGTTTGTACTATATTTGTACTACATGTAGGGATCTGTTTGTACTATATCTGTACTACATGTAGGGATCTGTTTGTACTATATCTGTGCTACATGTAGGGATCTGTTTGTACTATATCTGTACTACATGTAAGGATCTGTTTGTACTATATTTGTACTACATGTAGGGATCTGTTTGTACTATATCTGTGCTACATGTAGGGATCTGTTTGTACTATATCTGTACTACATGTAAGGATCTGTTTGTACTATATCTGTACTACATGTGGGGATCTGTTTGTACTATATCTGTACTACATGTAGGGATCTGTTTGTACTATATCTGTACTACATGTAGGGATCTGTTTGTACTATATCTGTACTACATGTGGGGATCTGTTTGTACTATATCTGTACTACATGTGGGGATCTGTTTGTACTATATCTGTACTACATGTGGGGATCTGTTTGTACTATATCTGTACTACATGTGGGGATCTGTTTGTACTATATCTGTACTACATGTAGGGATCTGTTTGTACTATATCTGTACTACATGTGGGGATCTGTTTGTACTATATCTGTACTACATGTAGGGATCTGTTTGTACTATATCTGTACTACATTTAAGGATCTGTTTGTACTATATTTGTACTACATGTAGGGATCTGTTTGTACTATATCTGTACTACATGTGGGGATCTGTTTGTACTATATCTGTACTACATGTAGGGATCTGTTTGTACTATATCTGTACTACATGTAAGGATCTGTTTGTACTATATTTGTACTACATGTAGGGATCTGTTTGTACTATATCTGTACTACATGTGGGGATCTGTTTGTACTATATTTGTACTACATGTAGGGATCTGTTTGTACTATATCTGTACTACATGTGGGGATCTGTTTGTACTATATCTGTACTACATGTAGGGATCTGTTTGTACTATATCTGTACTACATGTGGGGATCTGTTTGTACTATATCTGTACTACATGTAGGGATCTGCTTGTACTATATCTGTACTACATGTGGGGATCTGTTTGTACTATATTTGTACTACATGTAGGGATCTGTTTGTACTATATCTGTGCTACATGTAGGGATCTGTTTGTACTATATCTGTACTACATGTGGGGATCTGTTTGTACTATATCTGTGCTACATGTAGGGATCTGTTTGTACTATATCTGTACTACATGTGGGGATCTGTTTGTACTATATCTGTACTACATGTGGGGATCTGTTTGTACTATATCTGTACTACATGTGGGGATCTGTTTGTACTATATTTGTACTACATGTAGGGATCTGTTTGTACTATATCTGTACTACATGTGGGGATCTGTTTGTACTATATCTGTACTACATGTGGGGATCTGTTTGTACTATATCTGTACTACATGTGGGGATCTGTTTGTACTATATCTGTACTACATGTGGGGATCTGTTTGTACTATATTTGTACTACATGTAGGGATCTGTTTGTACTATATCTGTACTACATGTGGGGATCTGTTTGTACTATATCTGTACTACATGTGGGGATCTGTTTGTACTATATCTGTACTACATGTAGGGATCTGTTTGTACTATATCTGTACTACATGTAAGGATCTGTTTGTACTATATTTGTACTACATGTAGGGATCTGTTTGTACTATATCTGTACTACATGTGGGGATCTGTTTGTACTATATTTGTACTACATGTAGGGATCTGTTTGTACTATATTTGTACTACATGTAGGGATCTGTTTGTACTATATCTGTGCTACATGTAGGGATCTGCTTGTACTATATCTGTACTACATGTAGGGATCTGTTTGTACTATATCTGTACTACATGTGGGGATCTGTTTGTACTATATCTGTACTACATGTGGGGATCTGTTTGTACTATATCTGTACTACATGTGGGGATCTGTTTGTACTATATCTGTACTACATGTAGGCATCTGTTTGTACTACATCTGTACTACATGTAGGGATCTGTTTGTACTATATCTGTACTACATGTAGGGACCTGTTTGTACTATATCTGTACTACATGTGGGGATCTGTTTGTACTATATCTGTACTACATGTAGGGATCTGTTTGTACTATATCTGTACTACATGTAAGGATCTGTTTGTACTATATCTGTACTACATGTAAGGATCTGTTTGTACTATATTTGTACTACATGTAGGGATCTGTTTGTACTATATCTGTACTACATGTGGGGACCTGTTTGTACTATATTTGTACTACATGTGGGGATCTGTTTGTACTATATCTGTACTAAATGTAGGGATCTGTTTGTACTATATCTGTACTACATGTAGGGATCTGTTTGTACTATATCTGTACTACATGTAGGGATCTGTTTGTACTATATCTGTACTACATGTAGGGATCTGTTTGTACTATATCTGTACTACATGTAGGGATCTGTTTGTACTATATCTGTACTACATGTGGGGATCTGTTTGTACTTTATCTGTACTACATGTAAGGATCTGTTTGTACTATATCTGTACTACATGTAGGGATCTGTTTGTACTATATCTGTACTACATGTAAGGATCTGTTTGTACTATATCTGTACTACATGTAGGGATCTGTTTGTACTATATCTGTACTACATGTGGGGATCTGTTTGTACTATATCTGTACTACATGTAAGGATCTGGTTATGTACTATATATAACAAAGTCAAGTTCAAATGCTCAGCGAACGAGCCTCGTTCATCGCTGATCTCAAATCTGAAGAATCTGAAGCCCTGTTGGTACGCAGTCGGAACTGCAGATCAACAGGTCATGGTTTCGCGCCTTTGCACCTTCATATGTGGCATGTTTCATTCTTCCCATTTTATTTTCGCTTTCAGTTTCACTTTCATGTTCTATTTCATTAGTTTCACTTTCATTATTTTCACTTTCATTATTTTCACTTTCACTTTCATTTTTACTTTCACATTCATTATTTACACTTTCACTTTCATCATTTTCACTTTCACCTTTATCATTTTCATTTTCACTTTCATTTTCACTTTCATCTTTCCACCCGGGCAGGAGCTGATGGAGGACTTCATCTTCCCGGCCTCCAAGATCGTGCTACAGTGCCGCCAGCAGAGCGGCAGCGAGCTGCCGTCGGACCAGGCCGTGCCGGTGTGCGGCACCCCCGTCACCGTGGTGGCCGCCTACGACCTCATGGTCGCCCTCTGCACCAACTGCGTCCCCAACATCAAGCTGGTGGCCGACATGCTGCACACCATGTACTATTCGGGTCAGTCCTACCACACAGTCATCATGGTTAGCGTGCCATGGGTCGTGGGTTCGAATCCCGCCTCCCTTTTTTTCGAACCCTATCTCCTTGGAGTAGTGGCAAACGACGCATTACTTAATCGCGGCTCAATAGGTCCCCGAATTCGAAGCCGACCCAATTTTGCATTCATGTCAACAAAACTGGCGAAAAGCAAAGCACATGAGCAAATGTGCCAAATGAATTAAAGAATGATGATGTTTATGAACAATAAGGATTATGCGTTATAAAGTAGCAATCAGCACACAGGTCCTTATTATATGTCGCCGCCTTGAGCGTGCGGCACGACGTTTAACCAACACTGACCACGATTATGTTGCTAGGCACGGCGCTAATTTTTTGATACAAATATATTAATTTTATTTATTTATATTAGGAGTTATATCGCGAAAAAGGCTTGAGAAAGGCTTCGATGACCTACTTTTCATATGATAGTGACCGTTTCCATGGTGATGTTTTCAACCCGCGTTCGTCGTTGCTATGGTGACAGGTCACGAGCTGTCGTTGACTGAGTGGGAGTACATGCCGCCAGTCGGGCCGCGACCCCCCAAGGGCTTCGTGGGACTCAAGAACGCCGGGGCCACGTGCTACATGAACTCGGTGCTACAGCAGGTCAGTGGATCCATGGGTCGCTGGGTCAGTAGGTCAGATGGTGTGTTTAGCCGAAGCCTGTCACCAAAATGAATGTTGAGATTGCCTTTAAATGTGTGCAGATATGTTTCGACCCATTAACGGACTGTTCCGTATATGCTGTTTGTATTAACAGTTTTTAAAGGTTGTATATGATTGTAATCACCGCCTATATTTCCATTGATCATTTAACAATTGGGGGCTTTGTATGTGGTCTTTCACGGCTAGGAAACGGGAAATGTGAGAATTAAATATCGGATGATATACTCCGAACCATGGAAGATTTAAAGATTTATGTCATGATATTTTTTTACATACAAGTTGATAAATTTAAGTTAATTAAATAAAAAATGTTTTTTATAACTTGATTGTTTACAGTCAGTGTTTGTCAACAAATTTATTATTACTTATCTGACAAGGGGAGTCTTCCAGTATGATTTGATTTGATTAGGGTTTAACGGCACTGTCAGCCTGTAAGGCTATTTCGTGCCATACCGGTTTCGTCTTCCAGTATGTGCTCCCTCTTTATGAAGCAACCATTCTGGGTGGGTTATATAAATTACTCCATTCGTCCAACTTTGTCTTTGTTTACAGCTTTTCATGGTGGCGCCGATCCGCAGCTACACTCTCGCGGCAGAGGGCGCTGCCGATGAAAACATGGACGACGAGGAGGAGGAGAAGATGGAGACTGAGGTGAATAAAGTGCGGTGTACTTCTTTGTCTTATTGAGTTTACAATTTGGTTTCGGGGTATTATTAGTCTGTCCCTCAGGAGGTAGCGCCCTGAACTTCTAATCAAGGGTGGGTCTCCGAGCCTCGTGCCAGGGTCTGGGGCATGTCTACAACTTGTTCCCCTTTATTACCCTCAAGAGGTTTATGGGACGGTCCGGCAGGTGTATGTACAATTGTTACCTAAAAGCCACTTTGATCAGCACTTATTGGTCCACATTTACTGCGGGAACCCCCCGTGGCCTAGTGGGAAGCGCTTTCGGCTATTGTCCGATGTGCTCTGCTAGGCCAGTCCAAGGCGGAGGCGGGGTGCGAACCAAATGTTGCAGCAAAATTATTCCAAACCATCTGCGTCTAAACTGTGTTTGTGAACCACATGCAACGGTGGTAGCGTAGCCGATTCGAAGTAGTTTGTCAGAGAAGGTCAAAGTGATTACAAAGATAATAAAGAACGTTGTGAAGAAAAGGCGCATCGGAAGTAACATTGAAAAATGCGTATCAGAAAAAAAAGGTAAAACATGATGAGATGAACTTTTTTGCATCCGTTGCACCGGCTTTGTGAACACGACCCCTGGGGCGAGTTGTATTCAACCCTGATCCGTTGTCCCGGGATGTTTCCTGCGCCATAGCGGCCTATATCATAGCGGCCTGTAACATAGCGGCCTGTAACATAGCGGCCTGTAACATAGCGGCCTGTAACACAGCGGCCTGTAACACAGCGGCCTGTAACATAGCGGCCTGTAACATAGCGGCCTGTAACATAGCGGCCTATAACATAGCGGCCTGTAACATAGCGGTCTATAACATAGCGGCCTGTAACATAGCGGCTTGTAACATAGCGGCCTGTAACATAGCGGCCTATAACATAGCGGCCTGTAACATAGCGGCCTGTAACATAGCGGCCTGTAACATAGCGGCCTATAACATAGCGGCCTGTAACATAGCGGCCTGTAACATAGCGGCCTATAACATAGCGGCCTATAACATAGCGGCCTATAACATAGCGGCCTGTAACATAGCGGTCTATAACATAGCGGCCTGTAACATAGCGGCTTGTAACATAGCGGCCTGTAACATAGCGGCCTATAACATAGCGGCCTGTAACATAGCGGCCTGTAACATAGCGGCCTGTAACATAGCGGCCTGTAACATAGCGGCCTGTAACATAGCGGCCTGTAACACAGCGGCCTGTAACATAGCGGCCTGTAACATAGCGGCCTGTAACATAGCGGCTTGTAACATAGCGGCCTGTAACATAGCGGCCTGTAACATAGCGGCCTGTAACACAGCGGCCTATAACACAGCGGCCTGTAACAGAGCGGCCTGTAACATAGCGGCCTGTAACATAGCGGCCTGTAACATAGCGGCTTGTAACATAGCGGCCTGTAACATAGCGGCCTGTAACATAGCGGCCTGTAACATAGCGGCCTATAACATAGCGGCCTATAACATAGCGGCCTGTAACACAGCGGCCTGTAACATAACGGCCTATAACAGCGGCCTGTAACATAGCGGCCTGTAACACAGCGGCCTGTAACATAGCGGCCTGTAACATAGCGGCCTGTAACACAGCGGCCTGTAACATAGCGGCCTGTAACATAGCGGCCTGTAACATAGCGGCCTGTAACACAGCGGCCTATAACATAGCGGCCTGTAACATAGCGGCCTGTAACACAGCGGCCTATAACATAGCGGCCTGTAACATAGCGGCCTGTAACATAGCGGCCTATAACATAGCGGCCTGTAACATAGCGGCCTGTAACATAGCGGCCTGTAACATAGCGGCCTGTAACACAGCGGCCTATAACTCATCGGCCTATAACAGCCAGCGTGTCCCTCTCGCTGCGAGCAGCAGACTAGCCCCGAGGCCCAGGAGGAGGAGAGACGCGACGAGGACAAGATGAAGACCAGCTCCGGCGACGAGCGGCGAGACTACAACATCGGCGTCCTCAAGCACGTCCAGTGTATCTTCGCCCACCTCGCCTGTAGCAAGCTGCAGTACTATGTCCCCAAGGGCTTCTGGAAGCACTTCAGGTAGGGTGATATGTCCCCAAGAGCTGCTAGAAGCACTTCAGGTAGGGTACTGTGTCCTTAATTGGCTTGTGGATTGAAGCATTTCAGGTAGGGTGATATGTCCCCATAAGCTTCTGGAAGCACTTCAGGTAGGGTGCTATGTCCCCATAAGCTTCTGCAAGCACTTCAGGTAGGGTGATATGTCCCCAAGGGCTTCTGGAAGCACTTCAGGTAGGGTGATATGTCCCCAAGGGCTTATGGAAGCACTTCAGGTTGGGTGCTGTGTCCCCAAGGGCTTCTGGAAGAACTTACGGTAGGGTATGTCTCCAAGGGCTTCTGGAAGCCCTTCAGGTAGGGTGATTTGTCTCCAAGGGCTTCTGGAAGCACTTCAGGTTGGGTGATTTGTCTCCAAGAGCTTCTGGAAGCACTTCAGGTAGGGTGCTATGGCCCTTAAGGGCTTCTGGAAACACTTCAGGTAAGGTGATATGTCCCCAAGGGCTGCTTGAAGCCATTCAGGTAGGGTGATATGTCCCCAAGGGCTTCTGGAAGCACTTCAGGTAGGGTGATATGTCCCCAAGGGCTTCTGGAAGCACTTCAGGTAGGGTGATTTGTCTCCAAGGGCTTCTGGAAGCACTTCAGGTAGGGTGCTATGGCCCTTAAGGGCTTCTGGAAACACTTCAGGTAGGGTGATATGTCCCCAAGGGCTTCTGGAAGCACTTCAGGTAGGGTGATATGTCCCCAAGGGCTTATGGAAGCACTTCAGGTTGGGTGCTGTGTCCCCAAGGGCTTCTGGAAGAACTTACGGTAGGGTATGTCTCCAAGGGCTTCTGGAAGCACTTCAGGTAGGGTGATTTGTCTCCAAGGGCTTCTGGAAGCACTTCAGGTGGGGTGCTATGGCCCTTAAGGGCTTCTGGAAACACTTCAGGTAAGGTGATATGTCCCCAAGGGCTGCTGGAAGCATTTCAGGTAGGGTGATATGTCCCCAAGGGCTTCTGGAAGCACTTCAGGTAGGGTGATTTGTCTCCAAGGGCTTCTGGAAGCACTTCAGGTAGGGTGCTATGGCCCTTAAGGGCTTCTGGAAACACTTCAGGTAAGGTGATATGTCCCCAAGGGCTGCTGGAAGCATTTCAGGTAGGGTGATATGTCCCCAAGGGCTTCTGGAAGCACTTCAGGTAGAGTGTTATGTCTCCAAAGGCTTCTGAAAGCACTTACGGTAGGATATGTCCCCAAGGGCTTCTGCAAGCACTTCAGGTAGGGTGATATGTCCCCAAGGGCTTCTGGAAGCACTTCAGGTAGGGTGATATGTCCCCAAGGGCTTCTGGAAGCACTTCAGGTAGGGTGATTTGTCTCCAAGGGTTTCTGGAAGCACTTCAGGTAGGGTGCTATGGCCCTTAAGGGCTTCTGGAAACACTTTAGGTAGGGTGATATGTCCCCAAGGGCTTCTGGAAGCACTTACGGTAGGGTATGTCCCCACAGGCTTCTAGAAGCACTTACGGTAGGATATGCCCCCAAAGGCTTCTGGAAGCACTTTACATTCTCCCTTTTTAGTGACCTTGTTTTTTGACAAAAATGTACCAAAAAATCGTTTTGCTTTGCCGTGTGTGCGGCAGGTTGGTTTAACCATGTTTATTTCAACACGATTAGATAACAGAAAAAAACTGATACAATCCTCTCGTGGGTATAAACGGGGTTGCAGCATGGTAAACCGCTGGACAACGAACTATGCACAAAACAGGAATGAAGAAAACGATATAGTAACAATGATATATACTAATAGTGAAGGCTATAGTCAACATGACATGTGACATCTCGTGTGCGGCAGGTTGTGGGGCGAGCCGGTGAACCTGCGCGAGCAGCATGACGCCTTGGAGTTCTTCAACAGCCTGGTGGACAGTCTGGACGAGGCCCTCAAGGCCCTGGGCTACACCCCCGTCCTCTCCAAGGTCATGGGCGGCTCTTTCGCCGACCAGAAGATCTGCAAGGGGTGTCCGCACAGGTAAGTGGGCGGGTGACCTAATTTGTTCCTAATTTGTAATTTGTTTCACTCAGGGAATAAAAGTTATGGGGGGTGGGGGCGGCTAATAGGTAACCGAGTTCGGCTATTGTCGAGTGCGCTCTGCTAGGCCAGTCCCAGCGGCCGGTCCTTGGTTTGAGCCCCACCTGTGCAAATATATATATCTGTACTAGATAAATATCCCAAATCCTTCTTCGCAAAGACTAGGTGGCTGCTCCCGGAGACATGGCTCCTCTCTACGGTTCCTCCCCAGTGTCGCGATATGGTGTACAGAGGCTCAAGCGTACTACTACATCAACAACAGCCTGTCCGCTGAATTTAACTGACTCGCTTTCTGTTTCCTGTCCCCCTTTTGCAGGTATTCTCGGGAAGAGTCGTTCACCACGCTGAACATTGACATCCGCAACCAACAGAACCTGCTGGAGTCCCTGGAGCAGTACGTGAAGGGAGACCTGCTGGAGGGAGCCAACGCCTACCACTGCGAGAAGTGTAACAAGAAGGTAGGCTAATCAAGTTTTAATATACTATCCCCAGCGAAATGGTGAAATATATAAATTAACTATTAAATGAGGCTTTTGAGACATCTATCCATTCGTCAATCCGTCCGTCCATCCATCCATCCATCCAAAAGTGGCCTTAACATCACTATATATTTATAGATGGACACCGTGAAGCGCGTGTGGACAAAGTTGACCTTATCATCACTATATATTTACAGGTGGACACCGTAAAGCGCATGGGGACAAAGTTGACCTTATCATTACTATATATTTACAGGTGGACACCGTGAAGCGCATGTGGACAAAGTTGACCTTATCATCACTATATATTTACAGGTGGACACCGTGAAGCGCATGTGGACAAAGTTGACCTTATCATCACGAAATATTTACAGGTGGACACCGTGAAGCGCATGTGGACAAAATTGACCTTATCATCACTATATATTTACAGGTGGACACCGTGAAGCGCATGTGCATGAAGAAGTTGCCGCCCATCCTGACGATACAACTCAAGAGGTTCGACTACGACTGGGAAAGGTGAGTGACCCTTACTGACAGCTCCGCCTTTGTGTGCACCAGAGTGGCTTAAAACGCAGTTTGCCGAGGAGCTAAGAAGGCTTAGTGGGTAGCGCAGGTTACCGGAGAGCCGTACCCAACATACCGTCAGCTGACATTCATTGCCTAAAGCATACATAACATTCCAGTCAGAAAACAGTGCCACAAACATGTGTAGTACACACAAATCTGTGACGTAGTACACTTTGCTTCCAACTTACATTCAGCTGTCAAGGCAAAACAACCTTTTTGCTACCATTTTGACCATTGCATTTAAAGCAACTGTTACAGTTATGTTAAATGTGAATGCTAATCTTTCATGTCGGCATATAATGCAATTTTGTAATTGGAGGACAAATGGATATATAGTAGTGGAGTTATAAATATGATTTTATTTATATGATTTTATAAGTTTTCCGTCCTCTGACTGTCGGGTGGGACTGTTATGGTTATGGTAGCACGCCTGTAGACAAAGGTACAGTAGATTTTGCCTTAATCTGCTGCAAACCTTGCTCATGTCTTGAGTTTGTTTTGTTCATTAGTACATATTGTATGAATGGAACCTGGAAGTGTGATGTGTGATTTTTTTGTGATCACTGCTTAAATGTTCCAAATGGTGATTTTTGTTTTTTGTTTTACAGAGAATGTGCCATAAAGTTCAACGATTACTTTGAGTTTCCACGAGAGTTAGACATGGACCCCTACACGGTACAGGGCCTGGCCAAGATAGAAGGTATTAGCCGCTCACTACTCTATTTTATAAAAGATTGATGAGTATAACAATAAAAATTTGTCACATTTTCAATTTGTACCACACAATATCCCTCGCTGTAAATTCCAAATTGGATAAAAAACAATATGAGATGACAGAATAAGTCTTTTTTCGAACACTGCGATGATTAAAGACTCCATGACAAGGTGAAACTCATCTCTGTCATCTATTTATTTATTTTCTGTCATCTAAATATTTATATATTTTGTTTAACTTGAATTTGAATGGTAGGAGCTCAGAATACAAGTTCAGTGAAATAATTGTTTTCATTTTTCCTTTAACAGGCGAGTTGATAGCGGACGACAACGAAGAGTTGAAACCGGAAGTGACGTGTACAAAGTACAAGTTGGTGGGGGTGGTTGTGCACAGCGGCCAGGCCAGCGGTGGCCACTACTACTCTTACATCTTACACAGGTAGGGGCAGCAGAAAAATAGTGCTCACCAAAGTCATTTTAAAATTTAAAAAGGCTCTTTTAAAAAGAGGCTTGTGCCAAAATGTACGTCGACAATTTGTTGTAATTCTCGAAACTACCGAATAGCGTGATTGAAAACGAAGAAAAGCCGTTTTTTAGGCGTAACTTTAGCTCAGGCATTTTTATGCATACGGAACCTGGTTAACCATCTAGTCCCTATCACACCACGTGTGTCTGTAGACTTGGCGACCAGCCTCCCAAGTGGTACAAGTTTGACGACGGTGACGTCAGCGAATGCAAGATGGAGGATGATGAGGAGATGAAGAACCAGTGCTTCGGCGGCGAGTACCTGGGGGAGGTGTTTGACCACATGATGAAGAGGTCAGTACCTGGGGGAGGTGTTTGACCACATGATGAAGAGGTGAGTACATGGGGGAGGTGTTTGACCACATGATGAAGAGGTGAGTCCCTGGGGGAGGTGTTTGACCACATGATGAAGAGGTGAGTCCCTGGGGGAGGTGTTTGACCACATGATGAAGAGGTGAGTCCCTGGGGGAGGTGTTTGACCACATGATGAAGAGGTGAGTCCCTGGGGGAGGTGTTTGACCACATGATGAAGAGGTGAGTCCCTGGGGGAGGTGTTTGACCACATGATGAAGAGGTGAGTCCCTGGGGGAGGTTTTTGACCACATGATGAAGAGGTGAGTCCCTGGGGGAGGTGTTTGACCACATGATGAAGAGGTGAGTCCCTGGGGGAGGTGTTTGACCACATGATGAAGAGGTGAGTCCCTGGGGGAGGTGTTTGACCACATGATGAAGAGGTGAGTCCCTGGGGGAGGTGTTTGACCACATGATGAAGAGGTGAGTCCCTGGGGGAGGTGTTTGACCACATGATGAAGAGGTGAGTCCCTGGGGGAGGTGTTTGACCACATGATGAAGAGGTGAGTACCTGGGGGAGGTGTTTGACCACATGATGAAGAGGTGAGTCCCTGGGGGAGGTGTTTGACCACATGATGAAGAGGTGAGTCCCTGGGGGAGGTGTTTGACCACATGATGAAGAGGTGAGTCCCTGGGGGAGGTGTTTGACCACATGATGAAGAGGTGAGTCCCTGGGGGAGGTGTTTGACCACATGATGAAGAGGTGAGTACCTGGGGGAGGTGATTGACCACATCATGAAGAGGTGAGTACCTGGGGGAGGTGTTTGACCACATCATGAAGAGGTGAGTACCTGGGGGAGGTGTTTGACCACATCATGAAGAGGTGAGTACCTGGGGGAGGTGATTGACCACATGATGAAGAGGTGAGTACCTGGGGGAGGTGTTTGACCACATCATGAAGAGGTGAGTACCTGGGGGAGGTGTTTGACCACATCATGAAGAGGTGAGTACCTGGGGGAGGTGTTTGACCACATGATGAAGAGGTGAGTCCCTGGGGGAGGTGTTTGACCACATGATGAAGAGGTGAGTCCCTGGGGGAGGTGTTTGACCACATGATGAAGAGGTGAGTCCATGGGGGAGTTTTTTGACCATATGATGAAGAGGTGAGTTCCTGGGGGAGGTGTTGGACCATATGATGAAGAGGTGAGTACCTGGGGGAGGTGTTTGACCACATGATGAAGAGGTGAGTACATGAGGAATAACCAGAGATACCAGGGAGAGTAACCGGGGTCACTTCGTGGCCTAGTGGCTAGCGATCTCCGTTACTGTCGAGTGTGCTCTGCCAGACCAGCCCAAGCGGCCGGTGCGTGGTTCGAACCTCACCTGTGCTCACCCCGTGGTCTAGTGGGTAGGCTATTGTTGACTGTGCTGTAGAGCCGCTGCTAGGCCAGCCCACGCGGCCGGTGCGTGGTTCGCACCTCTCCTGTGCATTTATATCTCTGTTCGTACAGGATAAAGATCTCTTGTCTTTCGTCTACGCAAACGGGGTTGTGGATATGGCTCCTCTCTCACTTGACCCCTCCCATTGTAGTGACATGTAATGTAATTTGTATTTTGTTTTTGTGACAATAAACTGATGATCATTATTATTATGACATACAGATGTCATTATATTTATGTTCTTTTATTTAACCCACGTTGTCCATGATATTTCAGGATGTCTTTACGTCGACAGAAGCGCTGGTGGAACGCATACATTCTAATTTATGAGCGTCTCGATGGTTTTGAATCGGATGTTGTCAAGGACATGACCAAAAGCATCCAAGATCTCACCCTTGGTAAGCCACGCAGTGACTCGATCATAGCTTTTTAGACGTACTCGATACTGGGGGTTCGTTCATGAATGTACAAGATACTTAGTGTTATTTTGTTGCTGTAAAATGTTGAAGGCAACGAATAATACTATATAAGAGTATGTATACATTTTCAGCAGTTAATATTGATTGCTTTTTGGTCTCTTGACACTTAGAGATGTCGTTTAGACCTCCGTTTCTCGCCAGAGCAAGGATTATGGATTTATTTTTGCACGCCAAACAAAGATCTTTTTTAGGATGTTAAAGTTTTGACATGGAGATATGGTATATTGGGAGTTGGAAGCACAAGTTAATACAAACAATTTAATCTTTAGCCAGTAAAATATATATGCTATATATATGTAAAAGATTATAGTTTTCCTACGATCACTGTGACAGCAGACAACCATATCAATACTATGGTGTGTACCCACCCTTGTTAATTCAGAAGAGAGTCCCTCTTGGATATACGCTGGAGCATGGTGTGACTGACCGCTGTTTCTTTCTGTTCTGTGTACCTCCAGAGAACCGAACTAGTCAGATAAAGATGCCTGCAGCCATGGAGAAGTGTGTACGCAAGCGTAACATACAATTCATGCACAACCGGAACCAGTTTTCCTTGGAGTACTTCCAGTTTATTCGCAAGCTGCTGATGGCCAACGCCCCCTATGTGCAGATGCCGCCGGGACAGGAGAAGCTCGTGAGTAGCGAGGCCCGCCCAGTCGTCTAATGGTCAGGGCATCAGTGCAATGCCGTACATGATCATTAAAGGGGGGGTAATCAGGACTTTCATTTCGATGGCGAATTCCGTAGAAACCGTAAAAAAAATTCTCGTCTTTGACCTTGACCTTGGCGTTGCAGAGCCCGGAGTCCGAAGACTTGGCCATGATCAGCATCCAGCTAGCTTCAAAATTCCTCTTCAATGTTGGATTCCACACGAAGAAAAATCTCAGGTAAGCTCAGCGCAAGGAAGAGACTACATGCTCCTTTATGCATATCCAACGGTCATTTTAAGGGTAACTCCATACCCAAAGACAAATCTTGCTTAGAGCAAGGGGTACTTCCAAATTCAACGTTAACTCCACACAAAGAAAAATCTCAGGTGAGCTTAGAGCAAGAGATACCTGAGAAGAGCGCTTCATCAATGTATCAACCAGTCTGACGTTAAAAATGCTATGTAGTGCCTTGTCGTTCCGTTGCTAGGGGACATTGGCCCTATGTATGTATGTATCCACCAGTCTAACGTTAGAAATGCTGTAAAGTGCCTTGTCGTTCCGTTGCTAGGGGACCTTGGCCCTATGTATGTATGTATCCACCAGTCTAACGTTAGAAATGCTGTAAAGTGCCTTGTCGTTCCGTTGCTAGGGGACCTTGACCCTATGTATGTATGTATCCACCAGTATAACGTTAGAAATGCTGTAAAGTGCCTTGTCGTTCCGTTGCTAGGGGACCTTGGCCCTATGTATGTATGTATCCACCAGTCTAACGTTAGAAATGCTGTAAAGTGCCTTGTCGTTCCGTTGCTAGGGGACCTTGGCCCTATGTATGTATGTATCCACCAGTCTAACGTTAGAAATGCTGTAAAGTGCCTTGTCGTTCCGTTGCTAGGGGACCTTGACCCTATGTATGTATGTATCCACCAGTATAACGTTAGAAATGCTGTAAAGTGCCTTGTCGTTCCGTTGCTAGGGGACCGGCCAGTGACTGGTACGAGGCGCTCAGTGTACACCTCCGCCACAGTAAGAGTGTACGCTGCTGGTTCGCGCAGACTGTCCTCTTCTCACACCCGACTCGCTTCGCCGAGTACTTGCTGGAGTGCCCCAGCCCAGAGGTAAACATCTGCCACGTCTTGTCCTTTTTTTATATGCCATCTGTTATGTTAATGATTATAATAATTTGTATAATTATATCTATATATTTATGAAATTCTACAGGCACCACTTTCTTTACTCTTCGATATATTCAAAAGAAGTACTTTGGTTGTTCATGCACGCTTCCTGTGTCACCTATCAAGTTTTATCAAAAAAAACTAGCAACTGGGAAGTCTCTCATTTACACCATCTGTTTAGAATTTTGATAATTCGGACATGATCTCTTTATGAGTACCATTATTGAAAAAAACAGTACCATAATAATAAGTTTATTGCACTAAAAGGCCTCAGGCCCATGGTACAAAACACATATATATGCAAACGCAATTGTTATTCGTTGTCCCTGTATAAACCAGTTAAATTTAAATTGTTTCCCTTAATCTCCCTGCTTAGTATATAAATTGAAAACATATTTGCATCACCAACTTCCTGGCTTAAGAACACACTCCCAAAGCCATATTTATACAATAACTCCTTGACTTTAGTTACCCAGTTTGTTTGACCATGTTGGTCTTTAACATACAACATACTGTAAGCGGCCCTTGGGAGTCTAGTATCTTCCATCATCAGAATTTTTATCCAGTACTTAATATATTTCACATTATAATTAATATACAGTGGATACCTCCCACACTACCCCAATACTGCTACGCTGGTGGTTGTAATTAATACGCCAAAAAGGTATTTACTAAATTTTAGGTGCACCCTTTCTATGTGATCTATCTGTGAGCTATCATAACCCCACACCTCAGACGCATATGTCAGAATTGGAAGCACCATCTTGTCGAACAGTTCAAAAGCTACGGTGGGAGATACACCATTACATTTATAGATTACTCGCTTCAGCATGCCAGCTGCTTTTGACCCTTGGGCAGCTAGAGTCTGTACACACTTGGTCCATTTAAGTCTTGAGAAGAAAATGAATCCCAAATACTTGTAATAAGAAACACAATCAATCTGGCCACCTTCAAAGAACCATTTTTCATCTTTTGTTATAACACCACCACCTCTCAAAACCATTATTTTTTTCTTTTCAATGTTAACTTTCATCCCTGAATATTTACAATACTCGCTCAAGAGATTAATTTGTTCCTGGAGTCTGCCAACCAGATATGCGCACTGAATTAGACCATCAGCATATAACATTAGGCAAATATTAGGGAAATTTTCATCCAGAAATATACCATGGCATCTGCCTGTGGAGTACATGTCAACAAATTTATTTAAATATAGGACAAAAAGTAAAGGACTAATCATGCAACCTTGTCTGGTACCGATCTCACATTTAAAGAATTATGTGAGACCTCCTTCCGTCTGTACACAGGATAATAAGCTACTATACACAGATCTGATTACTTTAAGCATGTTTCCGTGCAACCCTCTCTTAACAAGGGCATGATACAGTAGTGTATGAGGAGTCAAATGCTTTAGAGAAATCAACAAATATACAGTAGAATCTATATTCTCTGGGGCGGCTTAAATATTTTTCAACTAGGGCATATAGCGTAAAAATATGGTCCACTGTACTCCTATTTCGTCTGAAACCAGCTTGCTCTTCATACAATTGCTCTGACTCTTCAGCCCACTTCGCCAATCTATTTGTGAGGATACCAGTGAAAACTTTGCCAATGACCGGCAACAGGGCAATACCCCTATAGTTATTAACATTATTTGTTGAACCTTTTTTATGAACTGAGAAGAGAGTAGCTTCAGCCCACGCCATGGGAAATTTCCCAGTTCTTAAAATTGCATTAAACAAATTTGTGAAGTAGGGAGCAAGAGGCTTCACTGTACATTTCAGCATGTCATTAATCACTCTATCAACACATGGTGCCTTGTTACTGGCTAGGTTATTTATATAATTGGCAGTTTCTTCCAATGAAATATCTTCCTTTAGTGACTGCGGATTATTTTCCATGCAAATAGGACAATCATAATCATGAGAGTACTTGGTACTCTACGTTGAGGAGATCTTTAAAGTCTATGCTCTTCACCAGTTTCCAGAATTGACCAGTTTTTATATTACTTTTTTCTAGTTTATATCGTAGATCCTTGCTATACTCTTTCCTTGTCTCTACAGCGTACCCTAAGTTTTTTTTTCATATCTAAAAATTCTAACCTGGCCTCATCCCTGTGAGTTCGTCTAAAAGCATTAAGCAGTTGATTTCTGTTCGTTCAGTCTCTAACTCCTCACCCCACCAGGCAGGTTGTATACTCTGATCTGAGCTAGGTTTAAAATGTCTTTTTCGTAAGGGATCTCCTGCCTTCTGTAAACACCTTGTAAGAACATCAGTAGCTTTTTCTATATCTGAAATTAGTGTCCCAGAAAAATTAACAATATCTGGCAATGCTTCAATAAGTCGTTCTTGGAAAGTTTCACCTTCTCCTTCCGCCCATTTAAATCTAACCCTATCCTGGAGCTTCATATCTGAGGGCTGTATTACCTCATGGTCTCGATGGAATGTGCTTGCAACAGGAAGATGAATACTGTTTGAAACTGTCATTGGATCATTTTTATTTTTTCAAATATCTTTAAATAGTACTGAGGATATGACACAGTAATCTACAACGCTACACCCTTGTGAGGTGATACCAAGTAAAATGGCCATTCTCATCTCCCTTTATCCTCCCATTTACAATATGAATACCAAATATCTGACATAGCGATATGAGCGATCTACCAAAATTATTCTCTCCTGCTCTGTCACAAGATTTTTTATCTTGGTTAAAATCATCACTGCAATACCAGTTTTCACATGGCATATACGTTGCTTCATCATCAAGAAAAGTACCATGTTTGTCCGTGAGACTATTTTAAAAAAACATTGCGGCAGAAGTTTAGGGTTCGTAACCCGATCTAATACACGCTCATCCAATGCTTGGTCGTAACGTTACGAGCGACGGCAATGCGAAGATATCTTATGCTGATTCGAGGTTCTACGGCGCCTCCACTCCGTCGGGCTGTATCGCGTGTTATGCTGATTTGAGGTTCTACGGCGCCTCCACCCCGTCGGGCTGTATCGCGTGTTATTCTGAATTGAGGTTCTACGGGACTTCCACCCCGTTGGGCTGTATCGTGTGTTATGCTGATTTGAGGTTCTACGGCGCCTCCACCCCGTCAGGCTGTATCGCGTGTTACCCTGATTTGAGGTTCTACAGGACTTCCACCCCGTCGGGCTGTATCGCGTGTTATTCTGAATTGAGGTTCTACGGAACTTCCACCCCGTCGGGCTGTATCGTGTGTTATGCTGATTTGAGGTTCTACGGCGCCTCCACCCCGTCAGGCTGTATCGTGTGTTATGCTGATTTGAGGTTCTACGGCGCCTCCACCCCGTCGGGCTGTATCGCGTGTTACCCTGATTTGAGGTTCTACAGGACTTCCACTCCGTCGGGCTGTATCGTGTGTTATGCTGATTTGAGGTTCTACGGCGCCTCCACCCCGTCAGGCTGTATCGTGTGTTATGCTGATTTGAGGTTCTACGGCGCCTCCACCCCGTCGGGCTGTATTGCGTGTTACCCTGATTTGAGGTTCTACAGGACTTCCACTCCGTCGGGCTGTATCGTGTGTTATGCTGATTTGAGGTTCTACGGCGCCTCCACCTCGTCGGGCTGTATCGTGTGTTATGCTGATTTGAGGTTCTACGGCGCCTCCACCCCGTCAGGCTGTATCGTGTGTTATTCTGATTTGAGGTTCTACGGGACTTCCGCTCCGTCAGGCTGTATCGTGTGTTGCGCTGGAGCTGACCTGTAATATGGTATCCCTATCTTCCTCGTCTCCAGGTGCGCAACGCCTTCATGCGAGTCCTGGTGTTCCTCTGCCACTTCTCGCTGCCGGACGGACCGTGTCCGCCCAACGTCACACCAGGTAAAGCCATGCCGCCTTAAACCTGCTCAGTCTGACTGTGAATGTTAAATCTGTACGACATAGATGTATTATCAAATGTTAAAAGGCAAGAAACGGCAGCGATGCTCGCATTTTGATGACTTAATACACAGAGGTAGCGTTCTCGACTCCAGCCAGTATTTTCTGACAATGTCTCCTACCCTTGTTTCCCGCTGGTCTGTTGCCCCTGGTGATTGCGTTGCCTATGGTTTTTGCTAATCTGTAACCGTTAGTTTCCACAAGGTCTCTTACCCTTTGTTTTCTCTACTCTATCTGTTGCCCCTGGTGACCGCTGGTCCGTCCCTGGTGACCGCTCTTCTACTTGTTGCCCCTGGTGACCGATGTTCTACCTGTTGCCCCTGGTGACCGCTGTCCCACCTGTTGCCTCTGGTGACTGCTGTTCTACCTGTTGCCCCTAGTGACCGTTGGTCTACCTGTTGCCCCGGGTGACCGCTGTTCTATCGGTTGCCCCTGGTGACCGCTGGTCTCTGTTACCCCGGGTGACTGCTGTTCTGCCTGTTGCCCCTGGTGAGCGCTGTCCTACCTGTTGCCTCTGGTGACCGCTGTTCTACCTGTTGCCCTTAGTTACCGTTATTCTAACTATTGCCCCTGGTGACCGCTGTTCTACCTGTTGCCCCTGGTGACCGATGTTCTACCTGTTGCCCCGGGTGACCGCTGTTCTATCGGTTGCCCCTGGTGACCGCTGGTCTCTGTTGCCCCGGGTGACCGCTGTTTTACCTGTTGCCCCTGGTGACCGTTGTTCTACCTGTTGCCCCTGGTGACCGCTATTCTATCGGTTGCCCCTGGTGACCGCTGTTCTACCTATTGCCCCTGGTGACCGCTGTTCTCCCTGTTGCCCCTGGTGACCGCGTTGCCCATGGTTTCAGTGGTCACGGTGCAGGACCCCAGCGCCACACTGAGCGACCACATCCTGCTGGCCGTGCTGCAGCTACTGAAGAAAGAGGTCTCCGAGCACGGCAGACACCTGCCCCAGTACTTCCACCTCTTCTTCATGTACGCCAACCTGGGCGTGGCCGAGGTGAGTCCAGCTGTCCCGGTGGCCAATATCTGGTGTCGTTACGGCATAATTAATAGAAATTGTGAGGCCAATAACACTAATACTAAAGTTTAAGTTGGTAAAAAAAAAATTACATTGAAGAAACTTATTAATAATAATAATCAAAATATACCTCATAATATACTGTTTAAAAATAAGTCCTAAGATACTTGGTTTATAAAAAAGTCCTAAAATACTTGGTTTAAAAATAAGTCATTATATACTTGGTTTTAATACCAATTAATATCATAATCTCTGTTATATATTATGTCCTACAACAGAAAAAGTAAAATTTTCAAATGTTTAAGTTTTTACCAATAGCGATTTGTTGTGTCTTGCAGAAGCAGCAGCTGTTGAAGCTGGACGTGCCGGCGACCTTCATGCAGGTGGCTGTGGATGAGGGGCCGGGGCCGCCCATCAAGTACCAGTACGCCGAGCTGGGCAAGCTGTACGCCGTCGTCTCGCAGCTGGCGCGCTGCTGCGACGTCTCCAGCCGCTGCCAGTCTTCCTCCGCGGTCAGTAGATGGCGCCACTCAATTGAACTGAATTAAATCGTCCTTTTTTTCCCTATTTTTTTTTCTTCAACCTTTTATTTTTATATAAGCTTTTTCTATTTCAAGAGGTTTATTGTCCTCTTAAATCAGTTACAGGTGTTCGACAAACGTATATATCATCAAAAGGAAATAATATTAAACAGATTAACTGCAGAAGAAGCAGAGCGTATTTTTGCTGCAGAGGTTACACATATACAAAATAATACATATCTGTTCACATATCGGCTAGATGTCTGGTCAGGGCAAAGAAGGATTAACATTGCTACTTGTCGTACTGTTGGTTTCCGCCCGCCGCGGTCTGTTCGGTAGCGGGTCGGGTTCTTTTTTTCCGGGTTTTTTTAAATGTCGGGCATATTGTGAGGGATTGCTTTCATCCAGCGGCGGCAAAAAATTATGGAAAATCAATATTTTTCTTTTTATTGGAAGTTTTTCTTATTATTAGTAATTTATGTTTCGTTATGGCTTCTCAATGCTCACACTGAAGGTAGAACTCTTTCTGTTCGGGAAAAATGAAATAGGAAATAGGAGGTCGTTGAAAAATAAAACGTCAAGAAAGCCTTATCTGTAACTATCTGAATTCCGAAGATGTCTTGATGCCGCGACCTTTTGTCTGTTAACGTAGTAGAAGAGGAGAGAATCTATTATTTCACATTCGCAACACAATTCTCGTCATATTAAGGAGAAGAACCTTGCTACATGGTGTATTAATAATTGTATCTTCTATTACTTGCTTAGAAATATAAAAGTAGTCAATATTATCAATATAATAATAATGTATGGTTAGTTAAAAATAAAACCGTCATTCGTTCTTCATGTTTTTCCCTGTGGCGCTGTTTGCTGTGACAGGGGCAGCACTTCCTGCCCAACCCCCACGGGGAGCTGTCCGGCAAGCCGCTGATGCCACTCCAGGCCCAGGTGGCCGACATCCTGTTCGGGCGGCCGACGTGAGTACACAATCCGGCTTTATTTTGGGCAGAAAATTGGTCAAATGGCGTCCTCCTTTCGGCGAAACTCCGGTTGCCCATAGCAACTTTTGGCGTCGTTCTTCAAGCAAAATAATTTTTTATTACGCTTTTTTTATTTGATCTATCTCACCCCTGTGTTACTATTAAAACTGGAATGGAAGTGGAACTTTCAATATTGAGAAAATTTTCCCCTGAAGATTCGAGGCTCAAAAGTATTTGACCATAATTTCATTTAATTTTTTTTTTTTGGGGGGGGGGGGGGGGCTTGTTGCTTTATATTGGTTACGTATATTTATATGCGTTGACGAAAATGTAGATAGTAGTCAATATTGAGTTGTTTTTGTTTTCCAGATACGTGAAGAAGCTTCTGGAGGATTGTAACAACGCCGAGGAGACAGCTAAGCTGTTCCGGGTGAGTCCTACTGCTCACTCCAGGGCCGCCCCCGTGGCCGAGTGTGTAGCGCGCTGCACCAGTCTGTTACCTCCGTCCTACCGCTGCAATGTGTTGTTGAACGCGACGGTGCAGACCAGTACTTTCGTCGCCTATTACGAAGGTTATAATATAATGTGTAGTGGGATACTTATGTCCCGACCAACAGTCTGGTGTTTTTTTAACTAAAACATCGCAACTTTTGAACTTGTGCTCTGCTATGCCACACTGCCCAAGCGGCCGGTGCGGGGCTCAAATCCCATCTGTACACTCTATGAAAGCGCAGGCTAAATTATTAAATATGGCATGCCTTTTTTCGCAAAGAGTAGGGAGTTACTCCCAGAGACATGGCTCCTCTCTACGTTGCCGTTTCCCATTGTCGCGCTATGACCTACAGAGGATCCTACTTTAAGCGATCAATCATCATCCTTAAATTAATGTGAATATATTTTCATAATTCATAAAGAACTAAATTCCGTCGTTGACCTGTTGACCTACAGTCCTGTAAGAGCGAACCACTTTATAATGATGACGGTTAGGCACTGAAGGTTCTTGTCCGCTACTGTTATAATGGCTGCTGCATCTTTGTCTTTCAGTTCTGTTGTTGGGAGAATCCTCATTTCTCCTCCACAGTTCTCAGCGAGCTGTTATGGCAGGTAAGTTCGTTTGAGTCACTTACTGTTTTTTGTTTAAAATTATCCAGATATGATTTTTATTCGGAAATATACGTTCAACTTGGTTGTCGTTGGAATGGGTACATTTACTGATATTGAACTTTTTTATTCGGGGAGTCTCCCTAGCTCAGTTGATAAGCAGTGGCCTAGTTCACGAACATAGTTTAGCCAGATACGGGACTTCGTCAGCTAAAATCGCCCATCATTTACATGGTAACTTTAGCTGTCTAAGCCCCGTAGTCGGCTAAACTGCGTTCCTGAAATCCGCCACAGACTGAGCTCGAGATCAACTGAGCGTGGGTACAAACATTGGGAACCTGCAGCTCGTGTCATCCCACCTCCATGTCATTCCTTGTCCTTCATGGGCACTATTGCGGCCTGACACACCAACATTTCAGTTCATGTCCTGTTTGTTTGTCATTCATTCGCCAGGTGGCGTACTCGTACACGTATGAGCTGCGTCCCTATCTGGATCTCCTGCTGCAAATGCTGCTCCTGGAGGACTCGTGGCAGAACCACCGGATCCATAACGCCCTGAAGGGCATTCCGGACGACCGGGATGGACTGTTCGACACAATCCAGCGGGCCAAGACCAACCACCAGAAGAGGGCCTACCAGTGCATCAAGATGATGGTCAAACTCTTCATGGAGTGAGTTATCTGATGGTCAAACTATTCATGGAGTGAGATATATGATGGTCAAACTTCATGGAGTGAGATATATGATGGTCAAACTCTTCATGGAGTGAGTTATCTGATGGTCAAACTATTCATGGAGTGAGATATATGATGGTCAAACTCTTCATGGAGTGAGATATATGATGGTCAAACTCTTCATGGAGTGAGTTATCTGATGGTCAAACTATTCATGGAGTGAGATATATGATGGTCAAACTCTTCATGGAGTGAGATATATGATGGTCAAACTCTTCATGGAGTGAGATATTTAATGGTCAAATTCTTCATGGAGCGAGTTATCTGGTGGTCAAACTCTTCATGGAGTGAGATATATGATAGTCAAACTTCATGGAGTGAGATATTTAATGGTCAAACTCTTCATGGAGTGAGTTATCTGGTGGTCAAACTCTTCATGGAGCGAGATATATGATAGTCAAACTTCATGGAGTGAGTTATCTGATGTTCAAACGCTTCATGGAGTGAGATATATGATGGGCAAACTCTTCATGGAGTGAGATATGGTTCAAGTTTTCATGGAATGAGTTACTTACTTGATAGTCAAAGAGTTAAGCTCCAGTCAAACTCTATGTAGTTTGTTATATTATAGTCAAATCCCCATAGCAGAACTTTCAAGACGAAAACCACGCAATGATTCGTACGTCACGTGATGTGTGTTTCGCGTTCTCGCCGCTAGGTGTCCCGCGGCGGCCCAGATGTTGCAGAACAACGGAGACTTGAAGCGGAAGTGGTCGTTCGCTGTGGAGTGGCTCAACGACGAACTAGAGAAGGTGTCGTGCTCTTTAAGGGGAAATACACATGTGAAACCCAAGATGTATCCTAATGTAGCTACTACATGGGAGAGATTTTCCTGTTTTCACGTAGTTCTTCTCAAGACTACCTACATTATAAGTCTAGTATGTCACTACTTACTAGTTCCTAAATATTGATATAATTTGGGGTATGAATTTTATACTTTTAAAAGAATACTACACATTTGGGAAGACAGAGTTGCACCCTTTACTTGCGTTTGTTGAAAGCTGGTGTTTGTGTACCTCCGTCACATTCCATATATCCATCTTTAGTATTAGTGTTAGCACTATATATGCATTCCATTTCTCCCCATTGTCAAGCCTTTTGTATATGAATTGAATGAATGATACTGTTTCAGCCTGATGCGAATGCAAATACCTGTGTGTCATATGTTATATGAATGCAGCAAGGTTAGCATGTGCTTGTTCCCTCACTCTGATACCCTTGGCTTGTTTCCCTGCAGAGGCCGTACTCCGGTAACCCGCAGTACAGCTACAGTAACTGGTCGCCGCCAGCCCAGTCCAATGAAACTTCGAACGGGTCAGTCCCCATGAAACTAAGAGATATCTTGTTGATTCGATGTAGTCATTAAGATACGCATGCGCTGATGTTTGCAACAACAAAAAACAAAAAAAATATCTTGTTGATTAATTTTAGAAATGTATGAATTTAATTGTGATTATGATTATGCATTTTCCTTGACAATATGTGCTTGTGGTAAATATGCGACGTTACCAAATATACGGAGTTAATTGGTTAATCCCCCCCCCCCCCTCCTTCTCCCCAAAGTATATTTCCCGCTCTCTCCTCTGTTTTGATGTGAAGAAGTCACGGCATATTATATTTCAACACCATATATTTAAATGCAAAAAAAAATCGTTTAAGAAAAGACGCCGATGATACCATTGAAGGTAATGACATATTTGATTTTGATTTTTGGGCAACAACCAAACGACGGTATTTATTCTACTGTTTCTACTTTCCAAAAGACAAAAAAAATTATTTATGTATTTGTTACTTACTTTTAGGTACTTTTTGGAACGGTCCCCCAGTGCTAAGAACACCTTGTCCCAAGCCTGTGAGCTCTGTCCGGAGGAGGTGAGTCTGGATAAGACGGCTGTCCTGCATAAATAGCTGTGTGGATGAAATGTTTGTTAATGATAATTAGCATATTCTGGTGTCCGGCTTTTCCATGAAATTAGCGTGAGTTTGTACCCCATAAAGTGACCTAGATGAAATCGCATCATGCGCTTATGTATTTATTCATAGCCGGTATTTTCATTTTGTAAATTTTAGCTTGTAATAAATCGATTCTTTTTTGCAATCAATTTTTTTTTCTTCAAAATGTGTCATTTCATTTTATAATAAATAATTTCATTTCAAAATACACAATTTCTTTCAAAATACTAAATTTTAGTTCAAAGTACTGAAATTCAGTTCAAAATACTGAAATTTAGTTCAAAGTACATCATTTCACTTGAAATACATAATTTCATTTTGCAATAAATTAGTCATGTTACAATAAAGGATACCATTTGGCGATAGATAATATGATTTCCTATATTCCGTAGCAGGAGTCTGAAGATGCCGGTGTGGTGATCGACTCTCAGGAGTACCCGCTGGTGGAGGACTCCCCGGGGGTGGGTGGCGGGGGTTCCGCCGGCCCCGCCACCGCCGCCGCCACCGCCGCCACCCCCGCCGCCCCCGCCCCTACAGGCGGCGGCACCGCACCGGGCACCACCGCCGGCCCGGCGCCAGGGAGCACCACCGGTACGGGGACCGGTAGCGGGGGTGGCCCGACCGTCAGCACAGGGAGTGGCCCCAGCATTGTCACCGGCACGGGTAGCGGGCAGAAAGCACAGGTAACAGCTGGTAGTAATGGCCTCTGAATCCTCTGTTGGGGAGGTGGGGTGGGGGGTTGTTTTGGTTTCATGTTATAAAATGATCATGATTGTAATGGAATCTTTGTAATGAGTTTCTATAATGATTATATATTTTGGTTGAGGGAGGCTCTTTGTTTCTGGGACATATGTTATCCAAATCTTTCACTGTTCTCGGATATTTCTTGGCCTAATTAAGCCATTGTATGTACAAAGCGAACCGATAACAACATTCAGTTAAGTTTGTGATGGTTACCGTGCGTCGTTATAATGACTGGTTTTCATAATTATGGCTGAGCCTATTTGTTTCATAGACCAAATTGTTATCATGTTTTTTTGTTTTTTTTCAAATACAATGATTGTAGTGTTGGTATTGGATGAATTAAGTAGATGACGACACAACTTTCTGAAGAATGTTGCGCACATTCCTTTGTTTATTTGTCCTTGTTCTGACTTGTTTCACAATCATTGACTCTCCCTGGATGTCCATAAAATGATGGGCACACAACGCTGGCCTAAACCGGCAATGGGCCTCCCTTACTTCATAGTTCAGAGGAAGCCTCTATGGTTCAGTGGTAAGCCAGCTTGTGCTGCAGATAAACAGGTCATGGGTTCGAACCCTGACTTGTAACTACATCTTTCCTCCATCCCCATTTTATTGTGTCGTGTCTCATTTTGACCCAATGCAGCCTTCATGTGCACAAAACTGGCCGAAAACTACAGAATTTCAATCCATTTTTGTGTCTCCAGACGAGCGTCCCGGTTTCTCAGCCTGGGACGACTAAGACCCTGGCCCAGACAACGGACGACCTGACCGCTCGCCCCTCCCCCCAGCAGCCAGCCAGCACGTCACCGGGACAACTGCAACAGAAGCCGCTGTCTCCAGGGCAACCGGCCCCTGACGCCGGGGAGGTGTCACCCCCCAAGGCCAACGGGACGCCCGTGCTGGACGGGGACACCGGGGAGGAGGCCCCGGTGGGGACACCCACGGTGACCCCCACCCCCACCCACGTCCCCGCGGTGACCCCCACCCCCACCCCCACCACCACCCCCACCCCCACCCCCACCCCCACCCCCGGGGTGTCCCTCCCACCGCCGGCCGGCCCCACCAGTCCTGTCAGCCCCGGCAAGACCCCAGCCTCCACCCTGACCACCGACACGCCACCGATCGGGGGTGGGGGTGACGGCGGTGGGGGTGACTCCACAGCCAAGCACTCAGTGTGAGGGTGACGTACGAGCGGCTGTGTGTAGGGGGGGTGGGGGTCACACAACAGGGCTATAGCGGCTTGGGCGCGGGATGGGTGGTTGTGGGCGTGCAGTGGTCAGCTAGGTCTATGTCTGGTACAGGACGCCTGTCCCTGTGCACGCCAACAGGAGTGTCTCTATATATAGATTGTATGGGGGGCTAGGAGCCACGTGCTGGTGGTCACCAGCACTCAGCCACCACTATTGTAGGGTAACTGACTTCAGCTGTATATCTTGCATTCACTCGCGTTGTTCTGTTATTGCCTCTTGTCGGTACGAATCGCGCTTGGAGAGTGTCAATGGGTACGAATTGCGCTTAGAGAATATGTCAATAGATACGAATCGACCTGGAAGAGTATCATTGGTTACGAATCGGGACTAAGATAATATTCATGTGTACAAAGCGGCCTGCGAGAATCGGGTGGGTACGAAGCGGATTGGTAGAATAGCGTTGGGTACGAATTGGCCGGGGACGCCTATGGATGGGTACGAATGAGATGCAGAGTGACAAAGCCAATAACAGAATTGTGTCTTCTGCTTTATTTGTAGACTGTAGTCTGGTATGCTATTCTTATTATTATTATTTGCTATGTTCTGCGGTATTCAAGAATAAATCGGATACCTCTTGATCGGGTTTTCCTCCTCCTATTTGCTAATTGCTATCCAAGTGGAGATACTAGCGAGGTACTGTTTCTCCCGCTGTCGTTTCGAGTGACCGTATTTATTTCCTGCAATGCGCGTCCCGATGTAGTGTATCAAACTTGGGTATTTTTTTGTTGTGCTCTGTTACCGAACTTTATCCATCAAGTGTTTTATATCGCTTGATGGTGACGTTAGGATTATGAACCATAGATCGCCATTTGACCATATTTGATTGCTGTAGGGGGTGGGGGTGAGGGGGGTGGACTCCACGCATACTCCCCCAAAGCTATATTAGTTGAAGCAAGTCGAAGCAATGGTCGTACAATGCAAGTGGATATGCTGGCACTGGCTGCTAGCGTTACCAGCAGATAGGCTTGGGGATTGGACAACAACTTTGCTTTTTGTTACTTAGATATATATAAACATCACCTTTCTTGATTGTTCGTTTGTCATGGTAGGCTTATTAAGTTACATGCGGCGTATTTTTCTTTGCACATCAAATTTATGGTACAATGGTAACACTTTGGTCAGGTCGGATTTCTGAGTGTTAGCACGTGTGTAGTTATAGTGTAAGGCACAAAGAGGAACCTTGCCGTGATGTGGCAACAAAGTGTAGTGATTCTGCATTTTACAATAAGAACCCATTTTTGGCGGTTCCTTTATCTCGCTTGTGAGCCGTGGCGACGTGTTTGTGGATGGGACCGCGATGAGTAAGACGTGGGCTATTTACTGAACCAATAGTTTTTTGCTAACGTGGAAAGAACGACAATTGTACGTACTCCGAGCTTTGTAGGACTTTCTAAGGCGCGCTCTGAGCTTTCTAAGGCGCGCTCTGAGCTTTGCAAGACGCGCTCTGAGCTTTGCAAGACGCGCTCTGAGCTTTGCAAGACGCGCTCTGAGCTTTGCAAGACGCATTCAGAGCATTGCAAGACGCGCTCTGAGCATTGCAAGACGCACTCAGAGCATTGCAAGACGCGCTCAGAACATTGCAAGACGCGCTGTGAGCTTTGTAAGACGCGCTCTGAGCATTGCAAGACGCGCTCTGAGCTTTGCAAGACGCGCTCAGAACATTGCAAGACGCGCTCAGAACATTGCAAGACGCGCTCTGAGCTTTGCAAGACGCGCTCTGAGCTTTGCAAGACGCACTCAGAACATTGCAAGACGCGCTCCGAGCTTTGTCAGACGCTCTGATCTTCGCAAGACGCGCTCCGAGCTTCGCAAGACTCGCTCCGAGCTCTACAAGACGCGCTCTGAGCTTTGCAAGACGCGCTCGGAGCTTTGTAAGGCGCGCTCTGCTTTACAAGAGCTGTGTATGCGCGCTGTGAGCCTCACTAGGTCATACCTGTTGAACTTCTCACCTCTGCCGACCTTCGACGTGATGTTTGTGTGCTTGGGTGTTGGCGGATAGCGCGTTTCTTTGGCGGCAGCCTGGGTCTGGTAGCGATCACAGAGTTTGTGCCGAAACTTCTGTGCGTTGTGATATGGAAGTGGTGTACTATAGAGGCGCGCAAATAGGAGTTTGATAGGATTATGATCTTTTTACCGAACATACTTGTACATATATTAAATAAAACTTAATCGTTTTTTTTCCGTCAGGTTCTGATGAAGGACGCTATTTTCAGCGTCTGTGTTTAATTGTCGTTACAGGGAAGCAACAAATGTAAGAAAGCTGTGTTGTACATTGGCTGCTATTTAATAGGAGGGAACAGACAACAAAGACCTGTAATATAAACTGTCCGTATCAGTTGTACATTGACGTGATCGTGTTTTCTAGATCGTTCTACTGTGGTATGATACATTTTGTCGTTGTGCTATGTAGTCAGTATTTCTATCAACTTGGGGACGACTTGCCTCAAACGCTTTAAGTGGTGATAACGAGACAGCTTATTTTGTATCTCTTTGTATTTTGTACGCCAGTCGTTCTACGGTCAAAATCAAAGTGGCAAGCGTCAAAAACCGAATGAGCGCGCGGCGTCTCGAATGTCCTTGGCGGGTGACCTTGAGAGGACCCGGCGCGTGGGTTCTGTCGCGTAGACCTCCGCGCTGGGATCCTTCTGCAGACTGCTTCCATAGCGACTGTAACCATGGCAGCTGTTGCCATGGTGTTTTGTCTTGACGCGCTTGTTCGCGATGGACGTTTCCTCGTGTAGATAAAAACACGTGGTGCATTATGGGAATGCCGTCGCTGCGTTACGCTTGGGGAGAAGACGATGAAAGCGACGCGATGTTGCCGGTTGCCATGGCGACGTGATACCCGGGTTCTTACAGTGAGGCGACACGCTCCGCTTCTCTGTCTGTTGCAAAGACACTCAAAGCACGCCTCTCTTGACTTCAGTAAGCGTTGACCGTTTTAAGTGCTGACCATGCGTGGCGAGGCGGCTCCGCTGTTTAAGTATAATACAGACCATTACTACCCTAGACACGTGATATAAAGCTTGGTGTTAGTTTTTTTTTCTTCCTACGCGCCGTAAAATGCTGAAGACGATGAACAAAATTGACCGTCTAGAATTACATATTCAAGTTGTGCCATCGACTTTGCTTCTCTGGCAAAATCCTAGTGTAGCGTGAATAAGGGGAACTCGTCATATGTGTATACCAGCCGTCACCTGGCTGAGTGGGGGTCTTTGTTCAGGGCCCCGTGCGCTGTCGACTACGGACGAGGCTGGGCTGTGCTCTCCGGTGGGGTGGTCTCGGGGTGATGTCTCCATGGCAGCGCCGCACGGTAGAAGACAGTTGGGACTAAGTGGCTGTGGGAGGTGATGATGATACCGCGTTGGGGTCGGGGTAGTTTTTTTACGCGACGCAATAGCGATGAATGTGACGTGAGCGGCAAGTTGTGACGTGCTGTGGTCTCTCCGTGTGCCTGTCTGTCTGTGTGTGTGTGTGTCTGCACGGCGCCTTGTGGGCAATGGGTGTTTGCCGCGAGCTGGCTGATGTACTGTGCAGCGCCCGGTGTGGCTTGCGAGAGTTGTTACACATCTGTGGTTACAGCTGCCAGTTGTTACACCTCTGGTTACAGCTACCAGTTGTTACACATCTGGTTACAGCTGCCAGTTGTTACACATCTGTGGTTACAGCTGCAAGTTGTTACACATCTGTGGTTACAGCTACCAGTTGTTACACATCTGCGGTTACAGCGGCCAGGTGTTACATCTGTGGTTACAGCTGCCAGTTGTTACACATCTGTGATTACAGCTGCCAGTTGTTACACTTCTTTGGTTACAGCTGCAAGTTGTTACACATCTGTGGTTACAGCGGCCAGTTGTTACACATCTGTGGTTACAGCTGCAAGTTGTTACACATATGTGGTTACAGCTGCAAGTTGTTACACATATGTGGTTACAAATGCCAGTTGTTACACATACGGTTACAGCTGCCAGTTGTTACACATCTGTGGTTACAGCTGCAAGTTGTTATACATCTGTGGTTACAGCTGCGGATTATGACACATTTATAGCCTAAGCTGCCGGTTGCGACATATTTGTCACTACAGCTGCCAGTTGTGCCGCATTTGTAGCTACAGTTGCCAGCTGTACCGCATTTGTAGCTACAGTTGCCAGCTGTGCCGCATTTGTAGCTGCAGTTGCCAGCTGTGCCGCATTTGTAGCTACAGTTGCCAGCTGTGCCGTATTTGTAGCTACATTTGCCAGCTGTGCCGCATTTGTAGCTTTCAGTTGCCAGCTGTGCCGCATTTGTAGCTACAGTGGCCAGCTGTGCCGCATTTGTAGCTACAGTTGCCAGCTGTGCCGCATTTGTAGCTACAGTTGCCAGCTGTACCGCACTAGTCGCTACAGCTGCCAGTGAAGCCACATCTGTAGCTGCTGTGCCCAGTTATGTCCTGTTGCTGCGGTATATCGGGAGGACGTGCTAACCACATAATATATATATATATACATGGCCTGTATATATAGGACGGTTGTCATCTGTTTGGTCCCAGTCTGTTTTTGCCATTCTGCGCAAGGGTGAGAGAGACACACATTTTGTTATGGACTCGTACGTGGTTGTTACAGGCTGTGACTGAGTACTATGTGAGTGCCAGGTCTTTTTTTTCCTCAAGTGCGAATGATCAATAAATTAAAAGTTCACAGTTGTAAAGTTTAAGTCTGAGTTTGTTATTTATTCTTTTCCAAACAATGTCTGAATCTTAACTAAGTTACCCGTCGTCTATAGTGAATTTATGGTCCTCGTGATGTGGGATGGAACATCTCTATATAGCTGCTGGTATTATAAGTTTGATGCTAACCATTGACATTAACTCTGCTGAATGAATCCTTGGAGCTGCCTCCTGGCCTCTCTTGAATGGGCCCACATGCCATTGTCCTATCCTAGCCCCGCCCGCTTAGTTCTACCCCTGCCCTGCCTTGCATCTCCAATTTTTTGGCTCCACCCCTCCGTTCCCTTTGATATCCCCACCGCTCCCTTTGACACCCCCTCATTTGGTTGCAACCCTCACTCCATTTGGCTCCACCCACACCCATTCCATTGGCTCCACCCACTCGCATCCCATTGGCTCCACCCACTCACATCCCATTGGCTCCACCCACTCCCATCCCATTGGCTCCACCCACTCCCATCCCATTGGCTCCACCCTCTCCCATCCCATTGGCTACACCCACTCACATTCCATTGGCTCCACCCCTTTTGGTTGCACCCCTCCTTGAATCCGCCCCTTCACTTTCATCTCATTGCCTCTACCCTCCCTGTCCTCCCCTCCCATTGGCTCCACACACTTCCCTCGGCTCCACCCCTCCCTTCCCTTGGATCCGCCTTTCCCTCTCATTGGCTCGACCCCCCCCCTTTTCTTTGGATCCGCCTTCCCCTCTCATTGGCTCCACCCCTCCCTTTCATTGGATCCGCCTTCCCCTCTCACTGGCTCCACCCCTCCCTTTCATTGGATCCGCCTTCTCCTCTCATTGGCTGCACCCTCCCTTTCCATGGATCCACTTTCCACTCCCATTGCCTCACCAGACTCTGCCCTTTATCTCATGTGGGCATATTATTACACCACACCACGCTACGCAATTTTACTTAACGCTGAGTACAACTCCATCAAGCTCAACAAAATACGACTCACCACAATGAAAACAGTGCCAAATTTGAGTCTACAACCTGCTGAGATAATAGAAAAGTATAGAATAGAATATAATAGAAAAAGGTACATTTTCTGAGTTAAAAAAATGAAAAGTTTTATATTGAATATGATTCCTTGATCATGAGCGAGCTGGTGAGGCTATGACCAAAGATATTTATTTAGTACACGTACTAATATCTTTGCTATGACGAAAGGTGACCTTTCATGCGTAAGCCTCGTTTGCTTTATGAATACCGCCCCAGGGACCTTATTAAGGTAAGCATCCCATAATAAGCCTCGGCGATTTGGAGAAGACCTCGGTAAACATCGGCAGACATCGGCGGGCTGTAGCCCGGAGATTTTACGCGGTCCTAAAGCAGCCTATTGACATGCTGCATCTTAGATTTTTAAAATTTTGGAATCAAGACTAAAAGTATCTCAAAATTATGACGCATATGTTTTGTATCTCTTTGAGTCTGTCAAACAAGATTTGCAACATAAAAGTGCGCGGTTTATTTATATCGCGAGCGGACGTCCTAGCGACCCGCGGTCGACATCACAAATACCGTGCGGCGAACAGGCGCGCAGGGATATAAAGCCGGTCACCAACTTCTGCTCCGGTGAACAGGTTTTTAGGATTTTAATTCAATACAGAATATACTTATATGACATGGAGAAGAGGTTTGTAACAACAGCAAATTACAGAATATATTGCTTTAATGAAACAAAGCGCGAATAACACACAGCAAAGGAAGTGGTGACATAGATAAAATGATTAGAGCATTGCATAACAACCTTCGGCGATTCAGAGAAGACCCCGGTAAACATCGACAAACATCGGCGTGTGTCAGTGAAAGGGGAATCCCCAACTCGTTACGTCATTCATAGGGGAATCCCCAATTCGTGACTTCATTCACATGGTATTTACCCGAGAGTGACTCTTTCGGAAAAATTCGGAAAATTCAAGAAAAAAACATAGAGAAAAAGTGTAAATAGTTCAGAAAACATCCGTGTACATCGGAGACCATTATATATAACCAGTTTTATTAAATGTGAATACAAGGCGTAAATTACTGATAATTGGTGTGAAATAACATTTTCAAGTTTCAGGACCTGTTTCTCGGGAAATTTGCACGGCTACCTATATTTTTCTTAATTTTTATTACAAGAAATATGATTCTAAAAGTTTTTACAAGTGTTTTGGTGTAAAGATTTTCATTTTTGATGAAATGAAATGAAAGTTCAAATTTTGGCAAAAACTGTCCTGATTTTGCATAATTGCACTTTATTATTACCATTCTGGTTGCAAAGGTTGCCGACTTCTGATCATTTTGTGAAATGGGGGTATAGTTGTAAAATAAAGAATATGTTTTCAACGGCGAGGTAAAGTATCATAAAAATTCACCAGAGGGTGTGTAATTGGATATACTTTCAGAAAATAATCACAAATACAGAGTTCTTTTATCTAGCTATTATGGGCTGCTTATCTGTAATGAACAGGCATCATCCCCTTTGCGGTTGATAGCGCCTCGTTCAGTTTAAGAGGAGGGGTCTGGAACGGAGGGTCCAGTATCCAGTGTCAATTTTTCAAAATTCTCAGTGTCGAATGTTGATTTTTCTAGATTTGCCGTGTCGCTTTTTGGCTAAGTTTAGTGTCTATTTGTCTAAAAGGCCACTACTGGTGTCGCTGTCGCTTTTTCAGATCCTCAGTGTCGGAATTTATGGGTCAATGTCGAATGTCGATTCTTCAAATATGCCTGTGTCGCGTGTCGCCATTTACGGTCCGTGTATATACCGTCCAATCGTTTTTCGTTTTCAAAATGATCATCAGAAACACGAAAAACAAACCAACAATCGTTTTTCGTTTACCGAAACATCATTCAAAAAAGTATCACTGATACCGTGTTCCGCCTTCCCGAGTCAAAACAACGGTCGCGTAATGACAAAATGTTTTTTCGTTTACCGTTTTGGAAAAAAAATACGAAACAGGAGTTGTGCCGACTGGACAGTGGTCCGTAACGGAGCATAACTGAATTTAGGAAGCCAGATAGTGTTTCTTCATTGTATTTCGCTCCCGATATTCAATTATTCAATGCAAAACTTCTCAGGCATTACACGTGGCGGATTCAGCATAGAGTGTGGCCGGCGTACGGCGTACGGCGTACGGCGTAGCCATTCCTTTTACTCAAGTGAAGAAGTGTTTGTGAAACTACATGACCAATCCTGAATAATTCCGGGGACAGCGGAGATGTGCCCTGTGTAAAATTAGTCAGATCGGGAAGCTAGAAAATAGCCGAATATCTTGAAGGAGTATTAGACATGTGGATGGGATAGAGAAAAATAAGATCCGCGCATTGACCAAAACGTACTAGCTACTTTTTCTTTTCTCTTTCGTCAACGAAACAGGCTGGCGAAAGAAAGAAAGGCACTCGTACTCGATGTGTTAAATACATATATATGCCGTACGTCACATGTATGCCTAACTGTTGAACGAAGTTGCCTCAAAACGTTTAGCCGACAGAGAACATGATCTATCTGTTCTATATGAGCTGAATGATGTGGCAAAATCCCAATATGAGTAAAGCACATTAGCATAATCAAACAGAGACCAATCGTCAAATCGATACATGTCTCCTCGTCTAACGTTTCGCGTGTAATTTCTCAAACCAGAGGTCGCCCTGGCGGACCATTCCACCTCTTACGGGAACCCTCTCTAAAGAGCCACCAATATATAATGTGCGCTAATTTGCATAATGCGTGCTCATACAAAAATGGTAGGTAAAAAAGTGTCCATTACAGGGACCTTGACGCCCCCAGGTCTGTCGATGTCTGGGTCCCTCACCGCCACTCCCTCGTGCCCTGGATCCGCCACCGGTTTAATAAAACTGCTCTTTTTTTTCGTGGTGGTTTTATATAGTGTGGCGTTTTACTTGGGGGTGGATCCATGCGATAACGTGAGGCCTATATAGTCCGTTTAGTTAGCCTTTGGCCTACCTGATTGTTTTATTCAGATTTCTGTGCCCTCATTTAACCAAAGACAGAGACAGGTCACAAACTATCACTAAATGTTATGTGGGTATGTATATATAATGCATGTTATAACCGATTACAGGCCGCCTAGCTACCGCCCTGATAACAGCGCGGTTAGCATGGCGCGCCGCGGCGCAAATCAATGGGTGCATTTCTTTGGGACAGGACGCGTATACTCTTGCGAGCCTGGCGATAGGTCTACGCCGTATGCCAATGAAATGTTCACACCGGTGCATTTTGGGGCAACAGAACTAGCCAAGTCGATCACTTTTCAATCAGCCGTCATAGTCTCTCGGATGTCCGTGCTGTTTTGAGCGGTTTAAAATCGGCATGCCGAATGAATGCGCGTGCGTCCGACCTGGGTGAAAGAAGTGTCGGAAGGTATACCTATGTAATGCGTGTTCGGTTTACATTGGGGATACACCCGGGGTACCAAAGAAATGCACCCAGTGTTTTCCCCCTTTACTTTTAACTTGGGGCCCTGAGTGGAGTTGCCACCTGGCGAATACCGTACGCAACCCGAATGCTGCATTGCGTGTGTACAACGACAGAGAAACGGTTGCGTTATGCATAACCGTTTTTTCGTTTTTTGTTTGGAAAACGAAAAACGAAAAACGAAAAACGGTTTCTGTTATCAAGTCTTCTTTTCTATGTAGCCAAACGAAAAATGAAAAACAGTTTTTGGTTTTTCTTATGATCATTTTAAAAACGAAAAACGACTGGACGGTATGTACACGGACCATTTAGCCCTTCCAGAGCCCTAATAGAGAAGAGAGAAGGGTGGGGGGGGGGCTCCGTAACTCACCTGGTAAGCAGGCTAGGCTGCCGGTCAACATCAACCCCAGATCACAGTCACGACGCGTGTTACCTTTATCTTTAGGACACAGGCAGTCAATCCACTGACGCAAAAGGGTGGGCTCAGCTGTGCGACCCCCCCCCCCCCCACTTCCCAGCCCTCCCTCCTTTGTCAGCTGTGCCTGTTATATAGGGCATGTTTCACCTAACCCTATTTTATTTCTGGGCCCAGCTACCTGAGGCCCCGCCCTCACGCCGGTCGTTCACATCAAGCTGTAACTGATACACGCACCAACGCCAAACTTTACACTGACCTTGTTTTGTTGTGGTCTGCTTTAGTTACGACCTACAGCGAAACGCCCTAAAAGTAAACATGGCTCTAGACTTAAAGGTTCGGGCCTTGGTGCAGTCTCACCAAAACCCTCACCATATCATCAATGTTTCTACAGACCCGGGAGAATGCGCTGCTTGAAGCATGATATAGGTGTACAGACGAGTTTGTTTCATCCATTGTTAGCTAGTTAATTGGCAACATGTGGTTAATTCACGTCAAAAAAAGTATATCAATGTTAAAAACTGGAAATATCTGATAAACACTTCTTGATGTAATTCGATAGAAAGGAATTGATTATGGAATTATGACTTGTGAGATTACGCAAGTGCCTACGTATATTTGGCATGTACTAAGGATATCAGAAGGGATTATTAACATAAATTAACATAAATTGTTATGTTTGCTTTCAAATATGGCAAAAACTTTTGTTATTTTTGTTATTTCGCAAGCTGATCGTGTACCACGTCACATAGTAGTGTATATGACGATATTGCAGTGCACAGTTTAGGGTTGGCAATGATTTTTGTGAATGAAATACATTATTCTTGCACTAACCAGGCCATATAAAGAGGTTAGCTACTAACATGACTTTAGGCGGGAGAAGCTGAATTGAAGACGCAATTCTGTTTTGTCTGTCTCCGGTCACGTCTCGGCACGTGGCTCCCATAAATCAGATGCGGCAGACAAGTCGTGTGAGACTTAGGAGTGTCTAAGTTTTAACTGCTTTAGCATATACCTAAGCTCATTATTTTCAAGGCCCTCTCCTACGTCTCGTACGTAATATATGAGACCCCAATGTATGCGGTGAGATGCGGGGTAACGCCCAATATTGTTTTACATAAGGCCAAGTATTTGTAAGGAGCAAATTCTGTGCTTCTGGGCAACGTTTTCACGTCAAGTCATTCACACTGAGATATGAACAAAGTTTACAATGTGTGGCCTGCTCGCTGCCACTAAACTGAAACATCCGCGTTTGCTAAAAAAAGTACACGCATTAGGCCCTCAACCGTGTCTTTATCCATGAAAATAAATGATTTTATGCAAAGTGTTGGATTGCCAGTTAAAAAAACTCGATCTTCCCTTTCTGGGTTTCGTCACAATTTAGGGGAATCCCCGAAAAGAGACCGACAATGGGACCCACTGTGGTCACCTGAGCGATGCCTGCCTGTGGCCTGGTTTGGTTGGTTCGTACTTCTACGGAAGCCCATTAGTAACATTCGTGCTGTATTCAACGTACAACATGTTATGTTCAATAAATGTGGCGTAGTCGGTAGCGCCTTCGAATGGACTCTGCTATGCCAACCCAAGGGCGGGACCATCACGACTCCATCACAAGAGGGACACTGGCGCAGACATGACTCTACCTTGACTCTTCCCACTGTTGGATATATGAACATGCAGTAGTCCCACTTCAATCAAATGCATCCATTTATTCGAACTAGTTATTCCATTTTTAGCAACTTGAAGACACGATTTTCGCAGCCGGAATACATTAAGCAATAACATTCAGCGGGTTCCAAACTGGGATAAATGTGTTGCCCATGATATTTGTGGCAAATTAAATTTTATAATTGACTAATCCGATGTCAAATGATGAATATTCATTCTTTCCGGCTCATTTTCAATTTTCGAGCACATCGAAAATTATGACGGTTACATGTCACGTGGGCTCATGGCTACAGCGATGGCGGAACGCCCTCTACCGGTGGATCGGAAGTGAAATGATGAAAAGGGCGACATACACTAGCATGTCCTCAATAGGCTTCCGCATCTCTCTCATGGTAATGGCGCCGTAACGCTGGGCCTGGACGCCCCTCGTCGCCTTGAAGGCGAGCTCATCCAGTCCCTGACGACCCGCTATAACTTGTCTGTATCATGCCAATGGCCGACCCTGGATCTTAGAGCTGTAGGCCCCACCCCACCTACACCCCCAATACAGCCCCCCCCCCCTACATCCTCCTCCCCCCCTCCCCTGCGTCCCCCCTGCGCCACCACTGGCGCCCTTCTCCCCCCCCCCCCCCTTCCTCCCCTCCATTACACCCCCACTGCGCCAATACTGGCACCCTCATCGCGCCCCCCCCCATCTCCTACACTGCGCCACCCTGGCGCCATCTTGTGCACCCTCCCCCCCCCGCCACCCTCCCTCTCCCCTCCCAGTCTACCTAGCCACTAACTCCCCTCCCTCCCCCAGCCCGACCCCAACACGCACCGCCATATTTCACCCCGCCGTCCCGCCAGGTTGAGGCGGAATGCGGACAGCCCCACGTCAAGCCTCCAACATTAGGGTAACGCGACCTGTTATGGCGGCATCTACCCAACCGTTAATAGTAAGGCTCCCGGCAAAGACACTTACAGCAAAACTTTCCACGTGTTCTCTGTAAAACTGATCCAGCGATAATTGACCAAGCATGAAATATGATATCAATAAATTGTTTCCGGGATCATAATGGTCTTACCGCATTAGACAGGTGGTAGGTTCGCACCACGGGGGCCTGTCTAGTTCAGTGGGTTAGCAGCCTGACCGGCAGATCAACAGGTCGTGGGTTCGCACCACGGGGGCTTGTCTAGCTCAGTGGGTTAGCAGCCTGACCGGCAGATCAACAGGTCGTGGGTTCGCACCACGGGGGCCTGTCTAGCTCAGTGGGTTAGCAGCCTGACCGCCAGATCAACAGGTCGCGGGTTCGCACCACGGGGGCCTGTCTGGCTGAGTGGTTAGCATCCTGACCGGCAGATCAACAGGTCGTGGGTTCGCACCACGGGAGCCTCCCTTGCTCATAAATAAGCCAGCCTTAAATACGCACAGGATCTTAGATGGCAATCTATATTTGGAGAGAACTAAACACGCTGCCATATTTGGAATACGACTTTCCGAATCCCAGAAGACGAAGAACGCCACCTGGTGAGTACGTTGTCAGTTGTGTGTCGGGAAGGGATAGTTGGTTGTATATTCAGGACACTTTAACCACGTTTGGACATATTGTGTCAACGGGAGAAGGAAGGGAGAGTGGAGCCATGTACCAGGGGGTAACCCCCTATTCTTTGCGAAGATGGGATCTTTATCCTGCGACCACACAGACATGGCCACAACGGGACGCGAACGATCGATCCCTCTCAAGTGGCCTGTGTCGCGAAGGGAGTTGTATCTATATGTAAGTTTAGCAGCCTATAGGCTTCACAGGCGCACTAAGAAATCCACAGCCTGGCATTTCGAGACTTGTATAACATTCTCCAGTCGCGGTTCTTTACGCAAGCTTGAATATGCAATATGGAGTAGCCAGGGGCCAGGGGCTGTATGGGCGCCGTGTGGAGCGGAGGGGTGGAGGGGCGGGGGGGGGGGGCAGTTTGTGGAGGATGTGTGACAGCGTGGCGGGAGGGGGTCGTCGCGGGGGGGGGGGAGTTTTTTTTAAAAAAGAGACGGTAACGTTTTTTGGAATTCCATCAAGAAGAGAACAACACGACAGTGTAATTTTATTGCAACGTAGCGCGCAATGCTTCCTTTTATAAAGTGATTTATTATCAGCTTGCTTCTTGTAGGGCTAGATAACAGGGAAGAAAACTGCGCCAAAATGTGTCCAAATAAATATACGTAAAACTAGAGATTTATCGCCCCCCCCCCCCGCCTCCCCCACCCGAGTCGAACAATGAAACTTCAGTCCATGCTGGTTCCGACGGGGCGTCTCTCGCCAAGAAAAAATCGTCCTTTAGCTGAAACACTGCCGGTCACCAGACACAGGTCAATCTGGTTCGCTGCCTGTCACCAGATATAGGTCAGTCTGGTTCGCTGCCTGTCACCAGATACAGGTCAGTCTGGATCACTGCCGGTCACCAAATACCGGTCAGTCTGGGTCACTGCCGGTCACCAGATACAGGTCAGTCTGGGTCACTGCATGTCATGAGATACAGGTCAGTCTGGATCACTGCCGGTCACCAGATACAGGTCAGTCTGGATCACTGCCTGTCACCAGATACCGGTCAGTCTGGGTCACTGCCGGTCACCAGATACAGGTCAGTCTGGGTCACTGCATGTCATGACATACAGGTCAGTCTGGATCACTGCCGGTGACCAGATATAGGTCAGTCTGGATCACTGCCGGTCACCAGATACAGGTCAGTCTGGATCACTGCCGGTCACCAGTTACAGGTCAGTCTGGATATCTGCCTGTCACCAGATACAGGTCAATCTGGGTCACTGCCGGTCACCAGATACAGGTCAGTCTGGATCACTGCCTGTCACCAGATACAGGTCAGTCTGGATCACTGCCTGTCACCAGATACAGGTCAGCCTGGATCACTGCCGGTCACCAGATACAGGTCAGTCTGGGTCACTGCCGGTCACCAGATACAGGTCAGTCTGGATCACTGCCTGTCACCAGATACCGGTCAGCCTGGATCACTGCCGGTCACCAGATACAGATCAATCTGGGTCACTGCCGGTCACCAGATACAGGTCAGTCTGGATCACTGCCAGTCACCAGATACAGGTCAGTCTGGATCACTGCCGGTCACCAGTTACAGGTCAGTCTGGATATCTGCCGGTCACCAGATACAGGTCAGTCTGGATCACTGCCGGTCACCAGTTACAGGTCAGTCTGGATATCTGCCTGTCACCAGATACAGGTCAATCTGGGTCACTGCCGGTCACCAGATACAGGTCAGTCTGGATCACTGCCTGTCACCAGATACAGGTCAGTCTGGATCACTGCCGGTCACCAGATACAGGTCAGCCTGGATCACTGCCGGTCACCAGATACAGGTCAGTCTGGGTCACTGCCGGTCACCAGATACAGGTCAGTCTGGATCACTGCCTGTCACCAGATACCGGTCAGCCTGGATCACTGCCGGTCACCAGATACAGATCAATCTGGGTCACTGCCGGTCACCAGATACAGGTCAGTCTGGATCACTGCCAGTCACCAGATACAGGTCAGTCTGGATCACTGCCTGTCACCAGATACAGGTCAGTCTGGATCACTGCCGGTTACCAGATACAGGTCAGTCTGGATCACTGCCGGTCACCAGATACTGGTCAGCCTGGATCACTCTCTGTCACCAGATACAGGTCAGTCTGGATCACTGCCGGTCACTAGATACAGGTCAGTCTGGATCACTGCCGGTCACCAGATACAGGTCAGTCTGGGTCACTGCATGTCATGAGATACAGGTCAGTCTGGATCACTGCCTGTCACCAGATACAGGTCAGTCTGGATCACTGCCTGTCACCAGATACAGGTCAGTCTGGTTCGCTGCCTGTCACCAGATACAGGTCAGTCTGGGTCACTGCCTGTCACCAGATACAGGTCAGCCTGGATCACTGCCGGTCACCAGATACAGGTCAGCCTGGATCACTGCCTGTCACCAGGTACAGATCAGCCTGGATCACTGCCTGTCACCAGATACAGGTCAGTCTGGGTCACTGCCGGTCACCAGATACAGGTCAGTCTGGGTCACTGCCTGTCACCAGATACAGGTCAGTCTGGGTCACTGCCGGTCACCAGATACAGGTCAGTCTGGATCACTGCCTGTCACCAGATACAGGTCAGTCTGGATCACTGCCGGTCACCAGACACAAGTCAGTCTGGATCACTCTCTGTCACCAGATACAGGTCAGTCTGGATCACTACCTGTCACCAGACACAGGTCAGTCTGGATCACTACCTGTCACCAGATACAGGTCAGTCTGGATCACTGACGGTCACCAGATACAGGTCAATCTGGGTCACTACCTGTCACCAGATACAGGTCAGTCTGGATCACTGCCGGTCACCAGATACAGGTCAGTCTGGGTCACTACCTGTCACCAGATACAGGTCAGTCTGGATCACTGCCGGTCACCAGATACAGGTCAATCTGGGTCACTGCCTGTCACCAGACACAGGTCAGTCTGGATCGCTACCTGTCACCAGATACAGGTCAGTCTGGATCACTGCCGGTCACCAGATACAGGTCAGTCTGGATCACTACCTGTCACCAGATACAGGTCAGTCTGGATCACTGCCTGTCACCAGACACAGGTCAGTCTGGATCACTACCTGTCACCAGATACAGGTCAGTCTGGGTCACTGCCTGTCACCAGACACAGGTCAGTCTGGGTCACTACCTGTCACCAGATACAGGTCAGTCTGGATCACTGCCGGTCACCAGATACAGGTCAATCTGGGTCACTGCCTGTCACCAGATACAGGCAAGAAATATTTAGTTGTAGTTACTTTGGAAGCTATAGTCATCCATAAGATGATTCCATTTTGGTTTGTTATACGACTTTTTAAAATGCTGTTCTGAGAAAAAGGAGGCTCTATTCCAATCTGCGGATAAAACTACATCCTTCTTAGTGTTCTGAGCATTGCCTAGCGCAGCGGACGGCGTACGAGACAGCGACACATAAGAGGCTACATATATAGTTAAAAATACATATATATATATATATATATGTATAATTGTGTGACCCAGAGTAAGTTCAGCGAAGCCAACGGGATATTTTTGTTTTCCTTTTTTTTTATTACTTTATTATCTCGTCACTTCAATGAGCAGTAGCCACACCACTCCTTGAACCCACGCCAACGCAACCTGTCCAACCTGTCGGCCTCATTTCTTCACCAGGATGTTGTGGACCCTGTTTTAATCGGCGGATTGATCAGGGTTTGACCAAGTCGTGCTCTTTTCGGCTTTTTAAAATTACCTGTTAATACTAGAACACGGGTTTAACATTCATTCTTCGCGGGCATGTTGTCTCCGCACTTGTGCCCTGATATATATGGACTCCAACTTTGAACTGTATGTAACGATGTACGTCGTGAAACCAGTGGTGAATGCAGGACTGTGGGGGCTGGGGTAGGAGGGGGGGGGGGGGGGGCGGGGGTAGGAGGGGTACAGGCCTTACACAGGTTACGAGATCCCCATAAACAAACTGACGACCGCGGGCATAGGGGAAAGAGCTTTTTGAAAGCCCCCCTCCCCGCCCCCCCCCCCCCCCCCCACCCAGACTCCCTCGATCCCTGCCCCTAACCCTGCTGGATCCGCCCCTGCCACTCTCCATATCCAGCTTCATTACATTTTCTCCTCGCAGTAGCACCGTGAGAGCCGGGCGACGCACCATCGCACTCACTCACCGCCTCGCGATGGACAAAAGCGGAACTCGAAACCTGCACCTCCCAAGACACCTGCCTTCTGCTGGCGCGGCGCGACGGGCCGCGACCCTCAGCGGGGTGCTCGGTGTCTGCTCCTTGCTGCTGGTAGCAGTGAGCGCCGTGTGGATTCTGGGGTTACAACGGCAGTACGACAGCATCGCCAGAGAGTTGGCCGAACTCCAGCGAACCGTGCGGAAAATGGGAACTAACGGCGAAGACCATCGCACGCAGCCAAGCGAGGCGGGCGGAGAAGAGGTTGACGCGGATGTCTTAGAACTAGAACCTCCTGTCGAGCAGGTTAGGCGTGAACGAGCGGTACTTACTTTTGCCACGTTTATTTTAGTCCGTTAGAAATAGAGCCGGGTAATCGGAATTTCCTTTTCGCCGCTCAGTCTTGTAGAAACCGTTAACGCTAATGTTAATGTTAAGGTTAACGAAAAATGAATAGCTTACGATATATACACATACCTATTTTTATTGTATTTTCCACTGGTCATGTTGTCGTTGTAGTCCGGTTATCGTTGTAGTCCGGTTGTCGTTGTAGTCCGGTTGTCGTTGCAGTCAGGTTGTCGTTGCAGTCAGGTTGTCGTTGTAGTCACGTTGTCGTTGTAGTTGCGTTATCATTATAGTTCGGTTGTCGTTGTAGTCAGGTTGTCGTTGTAGTCACGTTGTCATTGTAGGCCTGTGGTCGTAGTCATGTCGTTGCAGTCAGGTTGTCGCTGTAGTCACGTTGTCATTGTAGTCATGATGTCGTTGTAGGCCTGTGTTCGTAGTCATATCGTTGTAGTCAGGTTGTCGTTGTAGTCCGGTTGTTGTTGTAGTCAGGTTGTCGTTGTAGTCACGTTGTCATTGTAGTCAGGTTGTTGTTGTAGGCCTATGGTCGTAGTCATATCGTTGTAGTCAGGTTGTCGTTGTAGTCCGGTTGTTGTTGTAGTCAGGTTGTCGTTGTAGTCACGTTGTCATTGTAGTCAGGTTGTTGTTGTAGGCCTATGGTCGTAGTCATATCGTTGTAGTCAGGTTGTCGTTGTAGTCCGGTTGTCGTTGTAGTCAGGTTGTCGTCGTAGTCCGGTTGTCGTTGTAGTTAGGTTGTCGTTTTAGTCCGGTTGTCGTTGTAGTCATGTTGTCGTCGTAGTCAGGTTGTCGTTGTATTCAGGTTGTCGTTGTAGTCCGGTTGTCGTTGTAGTCAGGTTGTCGTTGTAGTCCGGTTGTCGTTGTAGTCCGGTTGTCTTTGTAGTCCGGTTGTCGTTGTAATCCGTTTGTCGTTGTAGTCATGTTGTCGTCGTAGTCAGGTTGTCGTTGTAGTCAGGTTGTCGTTGTAGTCCGGTTGTCGTTGTAGTCAGGTTGTCGTTGTAGTCCGGTTGTCGTTGTAGTCCGGTTGTCTTTGTAGTCCGGTTGTCGTTGTAATCCGTTTGTCGTTGTAGTCAGGTTGTCGTCGTAGTCAGGTTGTCGTTGTATTCAGGTTGTCGTTGTAGTCCGGTTGTCGTTGTAGTCAGGTTGTCGTTGTAGTCCGGTTGTCGTTGTAGTCCGGTTGTCTTTGTAGTCCGGTTGTCGTTGTAATCCGTTTGTCGTTGTAGTCATGTTGTCGTCGTAGTCAGGTTGTCGTTGTAGTCAGCTTGTCGTTGTAGTCCGGTTGTCGTTGTAGTCAGGTTGTCGTTGTAGTCCGGTTGTCGTTGTAGTCCGGTTGTCTTTGTAGTCCGGTTGTCGTTGTAATCCGTTTGTCGTTGTAGTCATGTTGTCGTCGTAGTCAGGTTGTCGTCGTAGTCAGGTTGTCGTTGTAGTCAGGTTGTCGTTGTAGTCACGTTGTCGTCGTAGTCAGGTTGTCGTTTAGTCCGGTTGTCGTTGTAGTTAGGTTGTCGTTTTAGTCAGGTTGGAGTTTTAGTCCTGTTGTGGTTGTAGTCAGGATGTGTCGTTGTAGGCCTGTTGTCGTAGTCATGTTGTCGTAGTCATGTTGTCGTAGTCATGTTGTCGTAGTCATGTTGTCGTAGTCATGTTGTCGTAGTCATGTTGTCGTAGTCATGTTGTCGTCGTATCATATTGCTAAAGTAGATAAATCATATTGCCACAATAATCAAATTGTCACAGCGATCAGAATCATATTGCCATAGTATCGTAATGCCATTGTTATAACATTACCATAGTAACTATGTTACCATGGTAATCATTGATACGCCGCTTAGCAGTGACATGTGTATGTGCAAGATCTCCGCACGGTGGCGCTACGCCAGCCCCGTTTTTACCGCTGTTGTCGGCCGAGGGCAAATTTCATTCTTGAAAAACGGTCAAATCAGCTGTAATTTTTTGCACCATTATAATTTTCAAGAATGAAACATAAAAACTAACGAGCTCTGAGTATTTAATACAGCAAAATACTGATTGTACCATTTGTAAAAAGTTATAATTGAGGAAGAACTCAATTTAGGCGACAACAGAGATATAATGGAGACCTAGCGGAGTGAGTGGAAGGCAGAGAGTGGTGTATGTGTACGATGGTTCTCCCCTAACCAGTGGTTGGCATCCGTCCGTCTGCGAAAGACGATGGATTTGCAGCTTTGTTTTGGTTTAAGTTATACGATTCGTAACGCGGCATTTACGCTTATGACTGAATAAGCCTATCTGTGATCGACAGAGCTTACCGCAGTCATCGCAACGGTGACCTGTCGATAGATCTTGGTTTGTGCTCGCTGGTGGACGCCTAGATTGCGTTTTCAGTCCAGTTTCACAAACCAAAGCCCGTCGTGGTGGGCCATTCCCTCATGCACGACACGTGCCCATCCCCTCTTTTGGGATGCCAGATCCTCCCAAGAATCTGGATCAATGCCGAAAGCCTTCATGTCCCGCTTACAAACATCCTTAAACCTAGGCTTTGGCCGTCCAGTTGGCCTTTTGCCGTCGGCGAGTTCACCGTATAGCACATCGTTGGGAATGCGTTCATCTTGCATACGATGAACGTTCCCAAGCCAACGTAGACGACTTTGCTTCACAAGAGCAAGAATGCTTGGTAGGTTGGCCCTGGCTAACACTTCAGGATTCGTGATCTTGTCTTGCCAAAATATGCCTAACATGTTTCGCAGGCAACGAAAATGGAAGTTATTCAGTTTACTTTACTTGGCCACAATATGTAGGCCACGTTTCACTGCCATACAGCAAGCTACTTAGAATACACGCCCTGTAGATTAGCATTCTGGTGCGAATGGTAAATTTTGAATTTCGCCATGCACGTTTGTTCGCCAAGCACGTTTGTTCAACCTACCAAAGAAGGTGGCTGCCTTCCCCTAACCATGTTCTCTATATGTGTGTGTTTCAGGGAACCTGGGCGGCGCAGAGGGTTAGACGGAACCAGGAGGGGCTACCAGGGGAACGGCCTCCCAGGAGAAATAACCCAAGAGGTGAGCAGGCTGAACTGCAGATAACCAAGTCGTGGGTACAAAGCCTGGGACCTGCATATGGGGCAAGTTTTATCCGATCCCATTTCATTGCCCCAGAAGGTTTCTCGACATAGTTAATTTAGCCGTTGTGTGGTCAAAAGCGGCACAAATCACCAACATGTCATTCCATATCCTATTTTAAAATATGAAAAGCAAAGCAGCCAGCATCATGCATGCACACCTCAGGAGCGCATCCGAAAAATCTGGATAGGGGGGCCGGTTTTAGGGTCGGATCCAGATATGATCGATAGGGAGGCGGGCCGGTTTCGGTTTTCATATGTGAAATAGTATAAATTTTGGCCCTAATAGGGAGAGCCGGGGCCGCGTCCGCCACCCCCCCCCCCCACCCTTGCCGGATCCGCCCCTGCCCCTGTCATACGTGGACGTCGTGTGGCTATGGGAATGTTCCAGATCCCCCACAGTCCCCACCCAGCACACCTGTATGTATGCCGGTAGCCTTCCATACATACAGGCCTCGCCTCGATCTCATAGTGTCACCGTGTGCGCCGATATGGCGCGTAATAAATTGTCATGGCGTCGTACGGTGTCGAATGCCTTTTGAAAATCAACAAAATGGCACTGATATATTCCTCCTGTGTTCCGATTGGATACTTTAACATTATTGACCTCGTTTTACCTCGTCTTCCTTAGTATAATTCCTTGTCTTACCGGCGTTCGGCACCAGACTTATTCCTCAGATGGTCCAATAATTGCCTCAGATCCAAATTGCGGATATTTCCCCCTCGTTAGTAAGTTGCTAAACATCACCCTTCGAGTCGCTTGTAGATCAGTTGATCACCCAATACCCTATATAAATTCATCCAGTCCTATGTAGACTCCCGTCTGCCGATTTCAAACTAGTGCGAAAGCATTGGGTAAAGAAATGTCAATTGCTTCCGAATTCGAGTGACGATAAAGAAGTGAGATGCCCTGATCTTGACATCTTATTCCTCTGTGGTCAACCTAATTCAGAATCAATTGACATTTCTTTTGATCACTACTGTACATATTGTTGCTCATATGCTATATGGGTTCTGAAGGCTTCAAGCATGGTTTCACTTGCATTTTTGTAGAACAAAACCGCCAAAGAGAACACGGCAACAATACGAGGGACTCTAATGTCGGTAAGCCTAATGTCCTTGTGTCGCATAGCCGATGCCCAGGGCGTACATCTTGAGAAGTTAGGGCTGAACAGTCACTACGGGATCTGATCGAGATAATTATGCTCTGTGTCAATGCCTAGCATCAACGGCCTGTACGTGATGCCTACCTTCCGGTTGTCTGCCTTCACTCGCTTCACACACAAAATCGGCTGAAGCTGTCCTTGGATGCCCAACTAACCACTGAATTTCATTTGTATATCAGAAATATAACCATCCGAGCAGATTTCTGTAATATATGAGCGGTCAGACAGTTGATACACCAGAATGGGGCTGTTTTATGAGTGACTGTCAGTGTCAGGCGACGTAATAATGTCGTATGACGTAATAATCATCATGATTCGCATGTCTGCGCGCTTTATCTAGAGATAAATGGAGAGATAAATGTCTTATCTTTTACTATATTATGATTACATAGTTAAGAATTGTCTGGACCAAAGCAAACAAAAAATAGTTTCACACCCACTCGATTCTTTACAAACCGCGCAGCCGGCCGGTTCCCAACACTCAAGCGTTGACTACAATGAGCGCGCGTCAAGCAACTGTAGCAAGGCACCAGCGTGATGCGCACTCGTTCCAACAGGCACGTGTTTCTTTGTTGGTCCCCAAACGACCTAAACCGGACATAAAACCCGCAAGAACTGTACAGCCCTATAGACCGTTACAGGGGGAATTCTGGCAGGCGCGTGTTTCGGGTGAACATGTAAAAGGCTAGTACTGACTTATAGCGGCATACTTTTCAACAGCTTATCCTAGAGTCATCATAGGTCAACTGGACGTTTCCTAAAAAAAACCCACTTAGTACAGATAAATAATTGACTATCAAATAATATAATTTTAATAACGAGATAGAGGCATAAAAGCCGAGAAAACAGCTGATATCAATGCCAACCGGCGAACGGAAAGACTACTACGCTGCGAGAAGCAGGAAAGTTGCCATATTCCCGATTTGCTAATGTTCTTCAGTGCGGAAATAATGGCGTCTATTTTGTTTAGATATATTAAAAATCTAATTTAAGAATATATATACATAACTTGGTACCCGATGTGTGCCGATTATAACTTGTTATAAAGCGATTATTTGGACTGTCGCTGTCACTGTCTGGTCAACGCAAATTTGAGTGCACTCAAGGGGCTCGAGCCTTGTTGCGTAGCAACCAGGAATGTCGAACTGGAAGCCTAACACAAAAGACTGTTCTTAATCTAGTGAAATATAAGCTGTGCTTCCATCACATAATGTAATACTTACAGGAAAGTTGATAGAGACGTCTTCTTTGTTTGTTCTGTGAGTGACAATGCCATAGAACCAATCTAACCCCGGCAAAAGAAACGTTGAAGCCGGGCACCTGAACAAACTCCATAGGCATGCATGGTAAACGCATGCGAGAATCTCTTTTCTAACCCGCAACACTCAGTGTCTATATTTGACGACAGATGTCGCTTGGGGTATCTGGAACGGTCTATTAGGGGTGGAAATAACGGGCTTTTAACATTTAAGTCCATTTAAGGCCTTGAAGTCCATTGCTACCCCACACGACATTAAGTTTATTTATTGTTGATCTTATATGTAATTCAGTATATATACACATAGGGTTTGTGTGCTATCTGTCTGTGATTCGTACGGCTAAGACAGAGATACTCATGTATTACTCCTAACACAGAAAGGCTAACTAGTTATTTGTGCAGTAAGGGTACAGGCCTTTCATGGTAGTGTTCACAACACCTGTGCAAATCCATTAGCATACATTACTCCCGGCGACATTAGCATACATTACTCCCGGCGACATTAGCATACATTACTCCCGGCGACATTAGCATACATTACTCCCGGCGACATTAGCATACATTACTCCCGGCGACATTAGCATACATTACTCCCGGCGACATTAGCATACATTACTCCCGGCGACATTAGCATACATTACTCCCGGCGACATGCCCCCCCCCCACCCCACCCCGCCCTATACCTTGACCCTTCTCATTATATGTCGCGACATGACAAACACAGATCACAGCGCCCTACCTACACCAACAAACCACATGTGTCTCCTTATTATTAGGCATTGTCACGATTTAAAAAAGTTGAAATAGCGATTAGATGCTCCATATTAGTAAACAACATTGATTTCAGCTTTTACTCTCCATCTTGTAGCTTATTGTCATGCAGCCACGTGTTGTGGTGTACACTCTCACCCGGTATTCCAAGGTGGCGCCACGGTTTGCTTTTATTGTTTGCCTTGTGATCTCGAAACCAATTTACGACCTCGTGTCACGAAATCAAACCAACATTTACGTTTTTTTTCTTTGCACGCACGCACCACGCGTATCATGTCACAAACCAATCTACGTGTTCATGTCACGAACCAATCTACGTGTTCATGTCCTGAACTAATCTACGTGTTCATGTCACGAACCAATCTACATGTTCATGTCACGAACCAATCTACGTGTTCATGTCACAAACCAATCTACGTGTTCATGTCACGAACTAATCTACGTGTTCATGTCGCGAACCAATCTACGTGTTCATGTCACGAACCAATCTACGTGTTCATGTCACGAACTAATCTACGTGTTCATGTCACGAACCAATCTACGTGTTCATGTCCTGAACTAATCTACGTGTTCATGTCACGAACCAATCTACATGTTCATGTCACGAACCAATCTACGTGTTCATGTCACGAACCAATCTACGTGTTCATGTCACGAACCAATCTACGTGTTCATGTCCTGAACTAATCTACGTGTTCATGTCACGAACCAATCTACATGTTCATGTCACGAACCAATCTACGTGTTCATGTCACGAACTAATCTACGTGTTCATGTCACGAACCAATCTACGTGTTCATGTCCTGAACTAATCTACGTGTTCATGTCACGAACTAATCTACGTGTTCATGTCACGAACCAATCTACGTGTTCATGTCACGAACCAATCTACGTGTTCATGTCACGAACTAATCTACGTGTTCATGTCACGAACCAATCTACGTGTTCATGTCCTGAACTAATCTACGTGTTCATGTCACGAACTAATCTACGTGTTCATGTCACGAACCAATCTACGTGTTCATGTCACGAACCAATCTACGTGTTCATGTCACGAACTAATCTACGTGTTCATGTCACGAACCAATCTACGTGTTTATGTCCTGAACTAATCTACGTGTTCATGTCACGAACCAATCTACGTGTTCATGTCACGAACCAATCTACGTGTTCATGTCACGAACCAATCTACGTGTTCATGTCACGAACCAATCTACGTGTTCATGTCCTGAACTAATCTACGTGTTCATGTCACGAACCAATCTACATGTTCATGTCACGAACCAATCTACGTGTTCATGTCACGAACTAATCTACGTGTTCATGTCACGAACCAATCTACGTGTTCATGTCCTGAACTAATCTACGTGTTCATGTCACGAACCAATCTACATGTTCATGTCACGAACCAATCTACGTGTTCATGTCACGAACCAATCTACATGTTCATGTCACGAACCAATCTACGTGTTCATGTCACGAACTAATCTACGTGTTCATGTCACGAACCAATCTACGTGTTCATGTCCTGAACTAATCTACGTGTTCATGTCACGAACCAATTTACGTGTTCATGTCACAAACCAATCTGCATGTTCATGTCACGAACCAATCTACGTGTTCATGTCACGAATTAATCTACGTGTTCATGTCACGAACCAATCTACGTGTTCATGTCACGAACCAATCTACGTGACACTGTTCATGTCACAAATCAATCTACGTGTTCATGTCAAGAACTAATCTACGTGTTCATGTCAAGAACCAATCTACGTGTTCAGGTCACGAACCAATCTACGTGTTCATGTCACGAACCAATCTACGTGTTCATGTCACGAACCAATCTACGTGTTCATGTCACGAACCAATCTACGTGTTCATGTCACGAACCAATCTACATGTTCATGTCACGAACCAATCTGCGTGTTCAGGTCGCGAACAATCTACGCGCTCATGTTACTAAAGTAATATAATTATACTATCATGTCATGGAACTAATGATTAGCTTGATCTTCAACTTCAACGTCTTTATGTCGTCTTCATGTCAGACAGGGTCGACAGTTTGTTTCTATATAACGTTCTATGTTACGTTTCTAATTTCTTGTATATAACGAACCACATCTACTATTTCATGCGTATTTGGGATCACATTTCGCCCATTAAAGTTCTTTCTGCCATCTTTATTTGCAAATATCTACACGTTTTGATTCGATTTTCGCTTCCAGGGGATTGCCGTACAGCGGTGTGTGTTTATATTTTCAGTGACTCGTAAAGAGTTTCGGAAGTGGACACATGATGCGGTACAGGTAAGCGATATCACCTCCCTTGACAAAACTAGAACTGCCGGCCATGGTCGAGCCCTGATAACAGGTCGGTGTCACAACATGGAGACCCAATAATCTCTAATAATACATACCAGCCAAACGTCAATATGCTGCTACAATAAAAGCCATCGGGCTGCATGAACTAATCTTCCGATTAGTGTGTGTGCGTGTGTGTTGGGGGGGGGGGGGGGGGGGTGGTACCCCCTCTGAATCGCGAATCGCGAATCGCCAGGAATTAGAGAGAGCAATATCGAATTTCCAAGATGAGGACTGTTCAAGAGTGGGCGCGAAAAAAAAACACCTTAAAAGTGATATCGTGAAAATCGAATTCACATACTACTATAACGGATCGTGAAAAATGGTGAAAGGGTTGAACCAAGAATTGTATGGATAACGATCTCCAAATATTGCCAATAACCGATCGCGAGTCTCCTAGAATTCCTGGATGCCAATCGGGGAGATCAGAAAAGGTATTTCCTTCCATCACTAGTCCTAGGGTTACAGAGTAAGATCACGGATTTTATTTTTAAAACTGATGCACGTGGGGGAGGACCAGATTTATCAGAGTACAAATGGCTCGAGGATTTAACTAATCAGAGCACCTTTAACTCGTCACTGATTGGCACATTCGACATGTTGCCTAGTAACACGACTGGCATATATAGCGTAGAGGGCGTTATGTACATGTTCATCTTGCACAATAAACACAAATAAGCATTAATCCTCAGACACGGTGTTTTTTGTGTGTTTTTTGTAAACGTCATTTATTATATGTTTCTAACAGGTTTCGAACAAACGCATAAACCTGTAAATCGTCACTTCAACGCATGCAGTTTGTTATCGTTGTGGCGGCTTCAGTGAAAGAAAGTGACATATCTACGGGCGGATCCAGCATATCTGGATCCGACCCTGAAACCGGCCTCTCCTATCCAGATTTTCTGGATCCGCCCCTGCATATCTTGCCGCTTTTGAAGTATGGCGAGGGCGGGGTGTATTTTATTGAGCGTAGCAGGGGTACATGTCGAAGGTGGGGATTGCAAGTCGACTTCATAGCTAAACGAAGATGGTTTGGGTCATATTACATGTGCCCCGCCCCCCGGCCTTTTGATACATTATCACCTCTTCTATGCTGAAACCACATCCCACTATCACATGACGTTATTGACGACATATTAGTCTAATGCCTTCAACCCAATGTCTCTGCCATCCTTCCAGAGTCTGCAGAATCCTTCCTTTCACCTCACACCTTGGGCATCTGACAGTGATGGTAGGTGGACTTACACTTTCACCTCACACCGTGGGCACCTGACAGTGATGGTAGGTGGACTTACACCTTCACCTCACTCCGTGGACACCTGACAGTGATGGTAGGTGGACTTACACTTTCACCTGACTCTGTGGACACCTGACAGTGATGGTAGGTGGACTTACACTTTCACCTCACTCCGTGGGCACCTGACAGTGATGGCAGGTGGACTCACACTTTCACCTCACTCTGTGGACACCTGACAGTGATGGCAGGTGGACTTACACTTTCACCTCACTCCATGGACACCGGACAGTGGTGGTAGGTGGACTTACACGTTTACCTCAATCCGTGGGCACCTGACAGTGATGGTAGGTGGACTCACACTTTCACCTCACTCCATGGGCACCTGACAGTGATGGTATGTGGACTTACACGTTTACCTCACTCCGTGGGCACCTGACAGTGATGGTAGATGGACTTACACTTTCACCTCACTCTGTGGACACCTGACAGTGATGGTAGGTGGACTTCCACTTTCACCTCACTTCGTGGACACCTGACAGTGATGGTATGTGGACTTACACTTTCACCTCACTCCGTGGACACCTGACAGTGATGGTATGTGGACTTACACTTACACCTCACTCTGTGGACACCGGACAGTGGTGGTAGGTAGACTTACACTTTCACCTCACTCCGTGGGCACCTGACAGTGATGGTAGGTGGACTCACACTTTCACCTCACTCTGTGGACACCTGACAGTGATGGCAGGTGGACTTACACTTTCACCTCACTCCGTGGACACCGGACAGTGGTGGTAGGTGGACTTACACTTTCACCTCACTCTGTGGACACCTGACAGTGATGGTAGGTGGACTTCCACTTTCACCTCACTCCGTGGACATCTGACAGTGATGGTATGTGGACTTACACTTTCACCTCACTCAGTGGACACCTGACAGTGATGGTAGGTGGACTTACACTTTCACCTCACTCAGTGGACACCTGACAGTGATGGTAGGTGGACTTACACTTACACCTCACTCTGTGGATACATGACAGTAATGGTAGCTGGACTTACACTTTCACCTCACACCTTGGGCACCTGACAGTGATGGTAGGTGGACTTACACTTTCACCTCACACCTTGGGCACCTGACAGTGATGGTAGGTGGACTTACACTTTCACCTCACACCTTGGGCACCTGACAGTGATGGTAGGTGGACTTACACTTTCACCTCACACCGTGGGCACCTGACAGTGATGGTAGGTGGACTTACACTTTCACCTCACACCTTGGGCACCTGACAGTGATGGTAGGTGGACTTACACTTTCACCTCACACCTTGGGCACCTGACAGTGATGGTAGGTGGACTTACACTTTCACCTCACACCTTGGGCACCTGACAGTGATGGTAGGTGGACTTACACTTTCACCTCACACCGTGGGCACCTGACAGTGATGGTAGGTGGACTTACACCTTCATCTCACTCTGTGGGCACCTGATAGTGATGGTAGGTGAACTCACACTTTCACCTCACTCTGTGGGCACCTGACAGTGATGGTAGGTGGACTTACACTTTCACCTGACTCTGTGGACACCTGACAGTGATGGTAGGTGGACTTCCACTTTCACCTCACTCCGTGGGCACCTGACAGTGATGGTAGGTGGACTCACACTTTCACCTCACTCTGTGGACACCTGACAGTGATGGCAGGTGGACTTACACTTTCACCTCACTCCATGGACACCGGACAGTGGTGGTAGGTGGACTTACACTTTCACCTCACTCTGTGGACACCTGACAGTGATGGTAGGTGGACTTCCACTTTCACCTCACTCCGTGGACATCTGACAGTGATGGTATGTGGACTTACACTTTCACCTCACTCAGTGGACACCTGACAGTGATGGTAGGTGGACTTACACTTTCACCTCACTCCGTGGACACATGACAGTAATGGTAGGTGGACTTACACTTTCACCTCACTCTGTGGACACCTGACAGTGATGGTAGGTGGACTTACACTTTCACCTCACTCGGTGGACACCTGACAGTGATGGTAGGTGGACTTACACTTTCACCTCACTCCGTGGACAACTGACAGTGATGGTAGGTGGACTTACACTTTCACCTCACTCCGTGGACACCTGGCAGTGATGGTAGGTGGACTTACATTTTCACCTCACTCTGTGGACACCTGACAGTGATGGTAGGTGAAGTTACACTTTCACCTCACTCCGTGGACACCTGACAGTGATGGTAGGTGGACTTACACTTTCACCTCACTCCGTGGGCACCTGACAGTGATGGTATGTGCACTTACACTTTCACCTCACTCTGTGGGCACCTGACAGCGATGGTAGGTGGACTTACACTTTCACCTCACTCCGTGGGCACCTGACAGTGATGGTAGGTGGACTTACATTTTCACCTCACTCCGTGGACACCTGACAGTTATGGTAGGTGGACTTACACATTCACTTCACTGCGTGGGGAACTGACCGTGCCTGTAAGTTAACTTGCTGGTTTAGATCGGGATATCACCTGATCAACGTTGCTGCAGCACGTGGTGGTGACATGGAATCCATGTTATGAAGCCACTGACACTGACTAGGGGGGCCTGGATCCAAGGTGTATTACGGTTAAACTTCAAGCGCTTTTCCACCCTAACGCGCGGTTTACAATGAACATGGTTTATGAAAAGCATTAGCGAAATAATGTGCCATAGTTTTCGTTGTTGAGACAACGACAAACGTGTTGCAAGCCCATAAAATACGTACACTTCAGTGTACGTGTAATCTCCCTTTGCGCAACAACTATATGCCGTTAATGTTTATCTTTTTCTAAATGCCCCTAGATTATAATAATGTTACAATACGAGTTGGTGTAATAGGACATTGGGAAGGATCAGTTAACAGAGGAGACACGTCTCCGCCTACTCTTTGTCCCATGCTCTCTAATATAATTATATATTGCTGTTTATATTCGTTCGTTTAATTCACCAACAATTCTGATTTTATAACTACCGTTATAACATTCGCCTAATATAAATCTTTCTTATTGGTGAGTTACGTTCGTTGCCAGGACAACCGCTATGGAGTTCCAGTGACCCCTTGACCTCGTTCAGCAATGAGTTTTACGAGTTGGACAACAACTACAGCGTGAAGGTGAAGACGAGCGGCTTGTACTTCCTGTACGCGCAGCTCACCTTCCAGTCAGGCGGAGGAAATCTGGACACGTAAGGCATCAGAGAAATTACCTGTAAATAAATTATGAGCTTCTGCGTACATCGCGGTAGCCTCGTTTGCGCTCAACATAGACTATGGGTTTTTATTGTCTAATTCACCCGTCAATATTCTTTTTTTAAGCCTTGATATTAATGCGTACTTAAATATCAAAATTAATTACCGATTTATCTGAAGTCAACGCCAGCCCAATAATGACGTCATGTAGGTATATACGCGCTGCTTGTACGTTCACCATACATTCGCCATTGTTTTGACAGGTATGTGTGTTCATGGAGGTATATGCGCGCTGTTTGTACGTTCACCATACATGCGGCATTGTCTCGACAGGTATGTCTGTTCTTTCGCCGCCATGGCTCGGATACCAGCTATCGACGACGGGAAGGACCTCACCACCCAACTCATGCACACCCAGTCCACGGAGTACGACATGTACGTGGCGAGAGCAGTGCGCATTGGCATCTAAAGTGTCGCTGCCACGTTAATCTCAAAGTTAACGCTATCGCAACAGGCGTTTACCGTTAAGAATCACATCCTGATCTACAGCTGTACGTTGTGGCCGGGGTTAGCGCAAGAGTTATCTATTCTTGTCATTAGAATTCATTGCATGTAATCTAAATGGATGACTCCTGGGCCCAGGTAGATCTCTCTGGCATTTCATATGCTCCACGCGCATATAAATTGCGCTGTGCTCTCCAATCCAAGCTGTATGGACATGAGTTCGAAGAAATCACAAATCATGAAACGAGAGGGGGGGGGGTGGGGCGCCTGGTTCAACTGTCGGAGAGGGGGGAGTGGCTGGATGAACTGTGGGGAGGAGGGGCGCCTGGGACTACTGGGGGGGGGGGGGCACTAAGATCAACTGTCAGAGAGGGGTGGCACTAAGATCAACTATCGGAGAGGGGGGGGGGGTGCTTGGATCAACTGCGGCGAGGAAGGGCGCCTGGGACTACTGACGGAGAGGGGGGGGGGCTGGATCAACAGTCGGAAATGGGGGGGGGGTGCTTGGATCAACTGCAGCGAGGAGGGGGGGTGCTTGGATGAACTGTGGGGAGACACGCTTGGATCAACTGTGGGAAGGGGGGGCGCCTGAGTCAACTGGGGGGGGGGCACTAAGATCAACTGTCAGAGAGGGGGGGGGCACTAAGATCAACTATCGGAGGGGGGGGGGGTGCTTGGATCAACTGCGGCGAGGATGGGGCGCCTGGGTCAACTGTCGGAGGGGGGGGGGCGCTAAGATCAACTATCGGAGAGGGGGGTGCTTGGATCAACTGTGGGGAGAGGCGCTTGGATCAACTGTGGGAAGGGGGGGGGCGCTAAGATCAACTATTGGAGAGGGGGGGGCGCTTGGATCAACTGTGGTAAGAGGCGCTTGGATCAACTGTGGTAAGAGGCGCTTGGATCAACCGTGGGAAGGGGGGGGGCGCTTGGATCAACTGTGGGGTGGGGTAGGGGGCGCCTGAATCAACTGGTGGGGAGCGGGGTGGGTGGAGGGTCCTAAAAAGGAAAAGCTCATTATTACTATTTCACGTGGAATCCATCAGCATTTAAAAAAAGGTCAAAGCGGGCAGGGAAGCGAATTTATAATATAATTAATTAAATATATAAATAAATTTTACGTGTAACTCAGACTGACTGTTGTGTCCTTTCAGGGGTGAGCAGTTACGGAACACTCTACACATAGGCGGCGTCTTCCCGCTGACCACTAACTCCAGCGTTTACGTCGAGCTGACCAGCTCCACGTCCTCCAGGGACTACTGCTCTGTGAAGATGAACGGGGCGAAAACTTACTTCGGGGGCTACAGATTATTCCAAGATATCACCACGAAAACGTGATTTCACCCCTAAACACATGGGGGAATTAACTGATAGCCAGACGCCAACTCGAATCGCTAGGTGGCGTGTTGGTCGCACTCCGGGCCTTTGCCTTCGACTCACACCGCTCGGGGCTCCGTTATACATGTGATAAGCGGATGTTTGCAATAGACCGATCCAGGCTGCCAATTATTCTCTGACGTCATTGTTGCTTTTATCCAATCATGTGGTGAAAAAAGGTCTTCCACGTGCATTATGTCTGACAAACCAGTGGGACAAATAAGTCGGACAAACAAAGCAGCATGTCACTTTATTGTCAGTTTCAGAGATGAGTACTTCTCACTTGTGCCTACCATCAGCTATGATTGTTAATTTCGTACTCCCGATTAACGAAATCTCAAGCGTGGGCGGGGCTTAGCGTCGGAGTGTGGATCGGTCTTTTGAATGCCTGGGCCCCAGCCTATGCGACGGTATGAGGCGAACAGAGGAACGAGTTCGCTCTCAGTTATCGCTGTTTAAAAAATGTTATACTTCGTATTTTGCTGTATTGAATACACAAGACGCAAGTTAGTTTTATTCATGTATGCAATTATGTTGCAAGAAATATATTGGCGTGTTTTTCAAGAATCTTGACACGTGCCGACATCAACGGTCTGAACGGAAAAACGGAGCTCCCCCTGACGAATGGGCGCTTGTGTTCAGACATGAAGTAACACCATAATATGTGTAATATCATAATGATGTGGTCATGTTTTTATGCGACCAGCTTTCGTCTCTTGACGGAATTTAATTGGTGGGATAGGCATGTGCACACCAATCTCAATCTCATCTCAAGCGAAGCCTGTCACCTGCGTCTTGGGCAAGTTGCATCCAACGCCAATTGAAGTTTCGTGGCAACTTACCATTTTTGTACACAAAAGCATTTGTATATATATACATGCACCTGCTTGTACACGTCGCTACCCTTCATATGATGCCTGGTTCCCGGGTTACACGTCGGTACCTTTCTTATGATGCCTGGTTCCCGGGTTACACGTCGGTACCCTTCTTATGATGACTGGTTCCCGGGTTACACGTCGGTACCTTTCTTATGATGTTCTCGGGTCACACGTCGGTACCCTTCTTGTGATGGCTGGTTCCCGGGTTACACGTCGGTGCCCATCTTATGATGCCTGGTTCCCGGGTAACACGTCGGTACCCTTGTTATGATGCCTGGTTCCCGGGTTACCCGTCGGTACCCTTGTTATGATGCCTGGTTCCCGGGTTACCCGTCGGTACCCTTGTTATGATGCCTGGTTCCCGGGGTTACAAGTCGGTACCCTTCTTATGATGCCTGATTCCCGGGTTACACGTTGGTAACTTTTTATGATTTGGTTCCCGGGTTACACGTCGGTATCCTTCTTATGATGCCTGGTTCCCGGGTTACACGTCGGTACCTTTCTTATGATGCCTGGTTCCCGGGTTACACGTCGGTACCTTTCTTATGATGCCTGGTTCCCGGGTTACACGTTGGTACCCTTCTGATGATGCCTGGTTCCCGAGTTACAAGTCGGTGCCCTTCTTATGATGGCTGGTTCCCGGGTTCGACGTGGATCCAGTGGAGCGGCGCTTACAGACTGACATGTGCGGAGGAATGGAGCACTGCATATAGTTAGGTATATACATATGTGCCGCCCAAATGACCCCTTTTTTCCTCTCAATCCCAGAAACAGAAATCCACAATTTCTCTCGATGTGCCCATCTGAGACTTTTTTTTTAAAATTGCAGTTCTTGACTATAGCCTAGTTGATATGAAAAGTGTTCAAATAAGTGTCCTTCAGACACTTTGTCATGAATGTCAGTGCCTATTTTAGTCGCCTATTTAACCACAAATATCTGTCAATGTCTATTTTATATCCCTTTTAACCAACAAATTCTGTCAGTGTCTATTCTAGATTCCTTTTTAACCAAAACATTCTTTGCCAATGCCCACAAAATTGGGCACTTTTTTCTCGCTCTCCAAATCCTCTCTACGGCATGGGCGGCACCGCTCCACCACTGTAGTAATGTAGTGCCCCCCCCCCCCTCCCCGGGGCATGATGACTTCAGTGAGGTCATCCTGTCTTTGCTTCCATTCGATATACTTCACAGCCGGCGGATCTATGCCAGGATAGGCATCACATTCTGCTTGCTCGCAAAGGTAGCGAGATTTGGGGGTCTGGAAAGGGGGGTACATTATCCAGTGTCGATTTTTACGACGTTCCGACGTTCCGCTTTTTGGCTAAGTTCATTTTGGTATTTACTATAATAATTCATTTTGTGGAATCAAACATGGAAAAAAGCCATTCCAATTTGATATACAGCGGTACAGTGTTGACTGTGAAGTAAACAGTGTATGTTGACCTGCATTTTACATTGTGTACTAATGTTTTATGTGACGAAGAAAGTTAAGTATCATGTGAGAGGAGGAATAAAAGAAAAAGATAAAAGAAAAAAAGAAAACAAGTGATCGACTGTACAATATATCACGTAATGTAAGAGCGACCCGGGGGCCGATTTGGTCCTCAGTCCGATTAGGAATGCAGGGGTCTGGAAGGGGTAAAACAGGGGCGACAAGCGACGCAGACATACTTGAAGAATCGACATTCGACATTGACAACCAAATTCCGACATCGACACTGACCTTAGCCAAAAAGCGACGCGGAAGGTTGTTCGTAAAAAATCGACATTCGACACTGAGAATTTTGAAAAGTCCACACTGGACACTGAATCCCCTTTCCAGACCCCTGAATGTGTTGACTCACTGTTATATATTTATTTAACATGAAATACAATTAATTGAAGTGCATCATTTCCTAGTGATACTTTTATTTAATCTTTTAATAGTTGTTGTTAATGTTCGATTACCAGCATGAGTAAAATTCTTATAATAAAGAAACAAATATTCATCATATAGGAAATGGTTTTTAATACGTGCTCCGCGGTAAATGTATGACAGACATAATGAGACCAATGAAGTGCATCGAATACATCAAAACATATGAGGCAATGAACCAAATACATCCAAACATATGACGCAATGAACCAAATACATCAAAACATATGACGCAATGAACCAAATACATCAAAACATATGACGCAATGAACCAAATACATCAAAACATATGACGCAATGAACCAAATACAGCAAAACATATGAAGCAATGAACCAAATACATCAAAACAGATGACGCAATGAACCAAATACATCAAAACATATGACGCAATGAACCAAATACATCAAAACATATGACGCAATGAACCAAATACATCAAAACATATGACGCAATGAACCAAATACATCAAAACATGACGCAATGAACCAAAAAAACAAAAAAAACATGACGCAATGAACCAAATACCTCAAAATACATGACGCAATGAACCAAATGCACCAAAGCACACGACGTACTGAATCAAATACACCGTCAATCACATGACGTAATGAACCAAGTACGCAACAAGCACTTTTATGACACAATGAATATAATAGTAAATGCAAAATGACGCAATGAATGAAATACATAACAAACATATAAGACGTAACAGTTAGCCAATTACACGGCCTGTATATACACCACCCAGAAGGACCAAATGCTTACCAAACATGATGAGTTTTCCTCAGACGAATCAAGAAACCACTGACAAACTTATCACGAATATCGTATCTAACATAAAGAGGTCTTTGAAATACTCGAAGGAACACAAGACGGTTGTAACGTTAGTAAAAGTAATCCGACATCAGACATCAGATTCAGGTTTAGGAATGGCACGGCAAAAGCTTGAGCTTACAAGGAATATTGACAAAAGTAATGTAGATACCTCCTCTAGTCATTGTAATCAATGTCACCGGGCTGTGTGAGATCGATCAAACATTGAATTGACTATATTTATAATTATGATATGGAATGATACATTGCTATACATTAAATAATATATTTATTGCATAATATAATATGTATATATTAAGTATATTTATAATATAATTTATCGTAATATATTAGGTATATTTATAATATAATTTATCGTAATATATTAGGTATATTTATAATATAATATATGTATTATATTAGGTGTATTTATAATATAATATACGTAATATATTATACATATTATATTATATATTTATACTTTCACGGTTGTTATGCCGTAGTAATGACATCCTATGTGGTACGATATGTGGTAATGACATCCTATGTGGGTTATTTATGATGAATCCACCGTCAATCTGTCAATGCATACTGGCCATCGCTATTCTAGTCATAATTATTTAACATAAGATGACAACGAATGTTGTTGAAATTGTTCACTCCATTCGTCACAATTCGACCACGTCGTTGTCTAGTAAGAGACAATATACAAGTTGGCGATCGATACGGTTAAGGTATGCGTTTTTTAATCCAAGATGGCGGCTTAATTATCTCGTCTTGTAAGACAATCATGCAACAATCCTGGTTACTGGTTATTGTGTATATCGGCCCCAGAGGGATCATAGAAACCAAGACCCAGGCGCCAAACAGATCAGAACCATTTCTTACGGTGTTAGTCGGACTACAATATCTTTTTCACGCCGAGAACAAGAGCGTAAGTGTCAGTGACTTCAACGCCATACAGACACTACAGGCGTGGATCCAAGAAAGAAAAGGGAAGGTTCCATTGGAAACTTGGAGACCGGGTGGGGGGGGGGGGGCAGAGCTCCCTGACTACTCTTTGGATTGAACAACGCCATTCTTCATTCCCAAAAAAAGGGGGGCGGGCGCATCCCCCACCCCCCCCTTGATCCTCTGCGGTGATATTGTATTATACTCCAGTTATAATGCTCGCCAGCTCGACCATGGTGACGCAATTCTGGCACAGATAACGCGTCATCATGTTGCTGCAGTTGTGAGCTGGATGTTCGCCATATTGGATTCCGGGAGGTTGATTTTAGAACCAGACATGAGCGCTATATAACAACTTCCGGTCCGCAGTCGATGTGGCGTACGCGTACGTGTCGTACTCGCTGACGTCACTTCCGCTGCGAAGGGGGCCGCAACTTGTGCGACGATCCTCTGGCTGGCATGCTGGACACACCATCGGACATCCGGAACAAACCCCAAAAGGTCAATGTTTTATTGTGAACTAGAATATCTTCAGCGGCGTAGTTATCGGCGAGCTCGAGTTTGTCTCCCGGCTTCAGAACGAGGCTACTGGATAAGGAACATCCCTTGATACTGGACATCGCGGTCCTGCCATGGTGTCGGGCATTGACCGGAAGTTCATGCGCCGCATCCACGCCCGTGAAACAGTCGGCCTTTTTGACGTCGTTAACGCGGACTGCGAACCCCAGCGTTGGAGACGTGGTGAAGTAGTGGACCTGAAATTAAATCATCGTCAATGTAAACCCGCTCTGTGCAAACGAGGGTTACACTAGGCCAAGGACCTCCGGACACTATGGCTATAGATAAATTGGATAAACTATGCCCCAGATTAGTGGCGGATTTCACGAACGCAGTATAGTCGACTATGGTCGGAGCTTAGCCGGCTAACGTTACCATGGGAATGATGGGCAATTTTTGCTGACTAAGCTCCGTAGACGGCTAAACTTTGTACGTGATTAGGCCATAGATCGCCTAGATCAAGTTTCGAACCAAAGACCATTGTTATGGAGCCACTTGGCCACGGAGGCTCCCCTAGTAGTGGACATGAGAAATTAACCGTGTCTTCCTCCCATTGATAACGACAGATGAAACAAATAGTTAAATTAGTTTTAAGAAAGTTACAAGTCATGCCCTAGATCAGTGACCATTAATGCCTTTAATTTGGGGAACAGGGATACAAATCTTGTCCTGAATCTGTAGTATTGACAACTATTCTTGATTTAAAGAGCGTTTTGAGGGGCCGGTCGTTTCTGTAGTGTTTTTGAGAATTACGGGAGTGAGAACTAAAGAAATAGAAGATAACCATATGCACTGTTATGTGTTAAGTTGTTTATTCTTCCCACCTAGTCCATGAGCCAGTAGGGTTGATCGGTACCACCTCAGGGCTCGAATTCTCGTGATGCTTTCTTGGTAAGTACACACCCGGGGGGGGGGGGCACTGCTATGCGAATCTGATGGGGGGGGGGTCCGCGGGTGCCTTTTGATGCCTGAGGAAGCGGACACTCACAGCTTTCTGTATGTAATAACGATAGTTTGAACATTAGCCCATCAATTCTAACCACGTATGTTTGTGTAAATGCCCCGTAAGCAGTGCTATAAAAGGAGCCAAATTTTGGTAAACTGACAACAGTAGTATTGTGAATAACATAGCTTGGATACATGCGAGTGACACGAACACAATTTTTACCAGCACACAAAACATGTTTTATGTCACCCTAATGGGGCAAAATGATCAGCACATTATTTCAGCATGTTAATGAGTAAAATGAACAGCCTAAGAAGGCAAACTCCTAACTCTCTGGAACAGTTTGACCCAGAAGGATCACACACAGGAATTCCAAAAAAACGTTTACGTCAGCAGAGGCGGATCGGGCGGGGGGACACCCCCTTCCCCCACTTTTTCGGTGCAAAATTTAGGCTATCTGAGGCGCGGAACTCAGCTCTCATGCGAAGTTTTCCCCGTTGAACAGACCCGGGGCAGGGGCGGATCGAAGGGGGGCGCGACCCGGCCCCGGCCCCCCTTTTTAGGGCGGAAATGTGTATAATTTATACCATTTACCGGCCCCCTATCCAGCATAACTGGATCCGACCCTGAAACCGGCCCCCTGGATTTAGGGAGGGGGGATAAAAAATACATTGCTGGGTTTGGGGGGTTCCGGGGTAAAGCCCCCCCCTTTTCAACCGCCAAAATCCGCTCTATAAACGCATATTTTCAAAGCCTACCCCCCCCCCGCCCCCCCACCACGATCGCAAGTTTTAAAATATTCGCTCTATATCTTCATCATACATGTCCGCTCTATATGAGTATCTTTTTCCTCATAAATGTCCGCTCTATAGGGGTATATTTTTCATCACAAATATCCGCTCTCTCAGGCATCAAGGCATCCGCGGAACCGTCCCCCCCCCCCACCAGATTTGTATAATAGTGCCCCCCCCCCCCCTCTCCCCATCTGCGTTTTATCCTGACGAGCTGTATGTATCGAATGGAGACACGATGTCGCGTGCCGCCTGGCTCTGCCTCAATCAACGCTTCCGGCTCCCAGGGGCGCACAACTCTCCCTTCTTCAAGCTCCCGGTGACGCACATCGTTTTCTTCTTCAAGCATATGCATGATCATCAAAGATGTTCCGATTCAGTGGACATATCATCCAGTTTACTAAAGATGATCGTTTCTGTTAGAGTATACATATTAAATTGGATGTGGGTAAAACGGCCCGCTGGGTCATTTTGCCCCAAGCAGCGTGGGTCATTTTGCCCCTGTTAGTAACCTTAACATTTGACCGCTGTATGAAAAATACGGCGCAGTATATTCCGCATCTGAATTACGTTTGGGGCTTGACTTGGACTTATCTTTGATCGTGTTAATTTATCAAAATTTCCCCCCAAGCTAGTATCCACTGAGCTCTACTTTGTTCCAGTGTTTACCATAGATGAAAACAGCCCAGAATCTTTTACTTCGATAACGAAGGTCAGCTGTCTGCTTCAGCGCCCATATAGATTTGTTAAGGTATCACGTAACAAACAAGAATAAATATAAAACGCTTCAATACAGGTGGCAGCACCGCAAGTGCGCGATATTGTGGTGGGCCTTTTGACCCTGATGGGTCATGTTGCCCCATGTTCCCCTACTTCAAGCGGAAGTGATCACAAAAGTAACCGCTGTTTATTGGAGCGGAAGTGATCACAAATATAACCGCTGATAATTACAGCGGAAGTGATCCCAAAGGTAACCGCTGATAATTAGAGCGAAAATGATCCCAAAAGTAACCGCTGATAAATAGAGCGGAAATGATCCCAAAAGAAACCGCTTATGATAAGAGCGGAAGTGATTCTAATATTGACCGCTGATAATTACAGCGGAAGTGATCCCAAAGTTGACCACTGATAATTAGAGCGGAAGAGATCCCAAAGGTAACCACTGTTAATTAGAGCGGAAGTGATCGCAAAGGTGACCCTTGGTAATTAGAGCGGAAGTGATCCCAAAGGGGACCGCTGATAATTTGAGCGGAAGTGATTCCAAAAGTAACCGCTTAAAATCAGAGCGGAAGTGATCCCAAAGGGAACCGCTGTTAATGAGAGCGGAAGTTAACCCAAAAGTGACCACCGATAATTAGAGCGGAAATGATCCCAAAGGTAACCGCTGATAACAAGATAATAATAATGAATTTGGTGTTATAATTACGCCGTCTTATATACACATAGACTAAAGGAGATAAGGAAATACAAATGATAACATAAGACATTTATTTGTAACGAACAACTATGACACAGGTACATAACATGATAACATAGCCCACAACATCCATTGCAACGAGGCGAGTATGTCAACAAAGGACGAACGGGTAAATCTGGCCCCAGATTAGGTGTCCGGCCCCGAGTCGCACATTGGACCTATTGATCTGCGTTCTGGTGCACTATCCACCACACCAAGGGGACACCAGAACCTACTAATCTAGTGCGTCGTTGGGCCACCAGATACTCCAACTCAGTTACCAAATAGTGTGTTGCCAGGCTGACCAATTAGTTAATCTGCTGAACAAGTAGCCAGAAACCAGATGTATCATGGCAAATTAAATCTAGATCTTTACATGTGAAGGCAGTCACTCGCGATGGGCGCATATCGCATAGATCCAGGTTCCAACGGATTGAATAAAACACAGACCCCGATATGCAGTCACCTTGTCATCACACGGGTGACCTTGACCTGACAATAGACACCCCGGCTGAAACCCCAAATGGGACACGAGCCGCAACTCTTGCACAATGCCATAGAGACCGAAGAAAATCTTCCCACTGTTCCTTCTAGGATAACATATATTAATGCAACGAAATAACATAATTTGCACATAATAATAATAATAACATCAGGTACAACAAGACGTAATGTGAATACACTTTCAACAAGTCACCGGGAAAAATATACCAAATGAAAACAAATTCCATACACATACGAAAACAACTTAATAGTTGCCATTGGTTGATCGCTGCTTCACAATGCTGTAAAGTTTATGTCGTATTTCAATATAACACACAGAAACCGTTCTGATAACTGGAGTGTCTGAATACAGTGTAACCACGATCCACTATCCAGAGTGTTCACCGACATTATCGGCCTCTGTATTACATACGGGACCTTGCCTCGGTATTACACACGGGACCTTGCCTCAGTATTACACACGGGACCTTGCCTCGGTATTACACACGGGACCTTGCCTCGGTATTACATACGGGACCTTGCCTCGGTATTACATACGGGACCTTGCCTCGGTATTACATACGGGACCTTGCCTCAGTATTACACACGGGACCTTGCCTCGGTATTACATACGGGACCTTGCCTCGGTATTACACACGGGACCTTGCCTCGGTATTACACACGGGACCTTGCCTCGGTATTACACACGGGACCTTGCCTCGGTATTACATACGGGACCTTGCCTCGGTATTACATACGGGACCTTGCCTCGGTATTACACACGGGACCTTGCCTCGGTATTACACACGGGACCTTGCCTCGGTATTAAACACGAGACCTTGCCTCGGTATTACATACGGGACCTTGCCTCGGTATTACACACGGGACCTTGCCTCGGTATTACACACGGGACCTAGCCTCGGTATTACCTACGGGACCTTGCCTCGGTATGACATACGGGACCTTGCCTCGGTATTACATACGGGACCTTGCCTCGGTATTACATACGGGACCTTGCCTCGGTATTACACACGGAACCTTGCCTCGGTATTAAACACGGGACCTTGCCTCGGTGTTACACACGGGACCTTGCCTCGGTATTACACAGGCCTCGATGTCTCCAAGATCTCCCTTTTTTTTGCCATCATGATGTTCTTGTAGTTCGACGACATCCCGTAAGGTGGCGCCTGGGATTGCTGTGCACAAACGAGGAACAAACATGCGATATTCAGGCATCCACTTTGCCAAAGCCACAGTACATTTAAGCGAGACTCCACAGAGGAGACAAGACCTGTTACAATAAACTGTTTGCGCACTTATTCGAAATATGGCGCTTGCAGTCCATATTTCTTCAGTTCATATTCTGTACATTGGCATCAGAAGCCAGGGCCTGCGTGGATGAATGATGAATGGAACCCCGGATAAATACAGTATATTCACCAGGTTACGCGGCGGGCGCGCAATAGATCCACCTCCATCGTGGAGCCATATCGGGGGAAAAAATAAAAAACACGGATATCAGGCCTTGCATGATCCACAAATAGTCGTGCCTTTGTTTCGAAAAGACACGTCAAGTCACGAAGGCCATATTCCAGCAAAAAAATCAAGGTTGTTTTTGCATGAAACGTATTGTAGTGGTATCATGCATCCGTATTGTAGTGGTATCATGAATCCGTGTTGTAGTGGTATCATGAATCCGTGTTGTAGTGGTATCATGAATCCGTATTGTAGTGCTATCATGAATCCGTATTGTAGTGGTACGAATACGCGCAATGCACATGGCTGTCTCTCGTAGCCTCGTTCAATAAAGTAAAGCGCTTGTCAGGCTCAATAAAAAAAAACAAAAAAGAAATATTCTAGCTTATTGACCAGTGCGCATACTGCTTCACAACGCTGGGATTATCATCGCAACATGCAGCCCGGGCAAACAGTCCTGGGTATGGTATCCCGACGACTGTCCTGGATCAGTGATCCGCATTGTCGGCGGTGGCATTCCGTCGCTGAACTTCCTCGTGGCCTACCACGCGCGATGTCTGGATAGTCTGACGGCCCCCCAGTAGGTGGCGCTGGGCGTGCTGTGCACCATACTGTCGACGAAGAGATCCGAGATCCAGACCTTGTCGCCGGGACTCAAGGGCACAACGACAGTCCGGGAGCATGCCATCAGCCCGGGACCCAGCCTGGTTCCAGGGAACTGGCCCGTGTGGTCTAGACAGACAGAGAACCCATACCCGAGGAAGTGATCCCGGATGCGGAAGTGAACCTGAGAACAGGACGTTATAGTGCCGCTGATTGGTTGAATCGGCATAACGTCGCAACGCTAAATAGGTCACTTTATCTAAGTTGACCGATCGGAGAGGCAGTGTACAAGTCGTTATTTATCAAAGGGACGTGGAGTGGGGGGGGGGCAATTCCGTTTTCTACATTCAAGCACGGGGAATAAGCGTCTATGATACACCAGTTCAAAAAACAATAAATATGTTCATATTTCATCACTGGTAAAACATACGTAGTTTATTCATATAATTATATATATGAATTTGTCGATTGTCGATTTTGCCTTCAACTATAATATTACTTTAAACTGTGAAAATAGCATGAAAATAGCGCCCAGATCAGCTCTGTGCATGTTATTACATTGGTAGGTATATATATCTGTGGCGGGTTCCTTTCGGCAGGTTAAATGGTTCATTAAATATCATGCACCCGCATACATACATAAACATCATTGAAGCTCGACACTACATCACAAATTGTTTCACAATGGTGACCACCCCAGCCAGAGCATGTTGGGGGGGGGGAGTGGGGGGGGGGGCAGGGCGGTGCCGACAAGATATCAGCGACACACGTGCTAAAGGGGTAACGGACATGCCTATTGGACATCAAGATGGACAACTGTGAACATTGCTTGATTGAATATTATATATATAGTATTACATGTATATATGAAGCAGTTCGCATTCGCTTATATCTTTGAGGGGTATGTGTTGATCAGAATACTAGAATATAGAACACACCGGAGATACAAACAAATCATGTTACCAAATGCAAGTAGCGAGTTGTGTTATTGACGGACTGGGAAACAATCAATTTCAATCAATTTGGTCCTTGACAATTAGTTGTGCACAGATGAGATGTACGGACGCTAGTAGGAACTCAACGCATACAATGGAAGGGACGGATACTTGATATAAATTGGCGATTTCCCAATTGACGGTTATTAAGTATTAAAATTCTCAGTTCACGATAGATGAACATCACTGATCACGACGGTCGGCTAATATCTCATTTCCAGTTCACGAAGAATTATTTTCCTCATTCCCACTTCACGGTCAAAAGAAAAGCTCTTTCCCGGGGGGACGTGAATACCCCTTGCCCCCCCCCCCCTTCATAATTGAGAGACTACTGTGCGCTATGAGAGACGTTGAACAAGCCATTTATATCGTTGTATCTCACTGAATGTATGGCGAAAGCGCCGGAAACATCCTCATACAGAAACAAACGTTTTGAGACAGAAAACCTGATTTGATTAAATTATGATACAAATGGCTGGTCTTTGATCTATTTCACAACACATAACGACATCTATAGTTGCCAGTTGCAACGGTGATAGCGCTGCTGCCGGAGCGCCACCATGCGGTAGAGTTTGACATATCTCAAAGAAGGTGGCGCCACTGTAGACCCGTCGGCTATTACAACCGTCACAAATTCCTCCGCGGGGAATATCACCGGATATGGTGCCAGGCGTCGGCCCAGTTAATGTGACCACACCACATGGTTTCGCTGTCCTTTATACATGCTGCTGGCTGGCATCCGTCCGTCTGAGAAAGACGATGGATGTGCAGCTTTGTTTTGGTTTAATAAGTAATACGATTTGCGTCGCGGCATTTGCGCTTATGACTGAATACGCCTATCTGTGATCGACAGAGCTTACAGCAGTCGTCGCATCGAGGATGACCTGTCGACAGGTCTTGGTTTGTACTCACTGGACGCCTATATTATACATAAGCCTCAAGCAGCGGGCTGAGGGAGCTTGTCCGATTGGCTGAGGCCGACGACGCCCCAGAAGGTCTCCGTTCCCGTCGTCCTGACGAAGCGTTGGTAATGGTCCTCCACCCGTACGCGGTCCCCCCGCTCCAGCGCCACCACACGGGTGGAGCTGCAACTACGGAAGTTGGCTCTGACGATGGTACCGCTGCGCCCCTCGTGGTCCGGCCCAACGTGGTCGATCCCCGTATGGCAGTCTAGCAGGGTCAGTTGCTGCGCCGCGCTCACCGACTTCGGGTCAAACCTATCGGCGATTACGCTGTAGCTGATACGTCGCATTGTCTCCAGGTAGTTCACCTGTTGGACGCCGTGGAAAGGGCAGAACAGAAAGAGGACCCGTCATCAGACGCTTCGTTACCATGGCAACAGTATCATCGGTCGGCTTTTATTTAGTGGTAGGGGCTGGAGGGAAGGGGGGGGGGTGTGGTATTTTAGTTTTGTCATTGTTCTTTTTTCAGTGATAAAGAGGGTTGTGGGTGGGTGGGGGGTGGGAGTGTTTTGAGGTATGTGAACATGTTATAGAATTATTGTTGATGGTTGATCGACGTTAGGTGGCAGCCAAATGTGTGACGTTAAGCGGAAGTCACGTGTGTGACGTCACGTAGCAGTCACGCTTGTGACGTCACAATGGTGGTCACAGCTGGCGCGTGTAGCCAAATGACATACGCACATTACGAAAAAAGAAAAACAAATTAAATGAGCACTTGTAAACTAAAGTATATATAATTACCCGCAAACTGAAAATACCAGTGTACTATTGCGGTGGGGTTGTAAGGATGCTCATGAATGGAAACAGATATCTGACCTTTTCTATATGTTAATACTGTCTACCTGTAGCTAATGAACCAAAAACATAACTTTTCTGGCTATCTGGGTTTAGAGTTTAAAGTGGTGTTTAACACCAAGGGATCCATCGCATTACAATACCTTGCCTATGTTTTTTTTTTCATTGTATAAAACATTTAAGAAAAAGTAGAGTTTCAAATGCCATTTTATTGTGCCTCTTCTTTGTTACTAAACATTACACGGGGATAGAAACTAAAACCTGCGATTCTGGCCAATATTTTTCATCAACACAGACAATGGTGCAGGTGGGACTCGAAGCTAGGACGCCGGTATAGTCGACTAAACACCGGATGAGGCTGGCCCAGGGTCGGTAACTACAATAGAACTATTGTTACGAAAAGGCACCAGCCCTATTACAGATCACTGGTGCAACCCAACGTTCAGTCGGCCTTTTATACCAATGTTCATGAAAGGGACCGAACCAGATACCCCTGGCGACATATAACGTCAAAAATATACACTGCGTGTTTCGGGTTACAAACCGATTCTCGCATGCGTTTACCATGTATGCCTATGGAGTTGGTTCAAATGCCCAGCTTCAATGTTTCTTTCCAATGTCTTTCTTCGCAAAGGGTAAGGGTTTTTCTCGACATTGAACCTTGATAAGCTTAACATACAAATGTTAAAACAATTAAAGCTATTCAAACAGTTGTTCCCCGCCTAAAACCATGTCAGGATCTAAAATTGTTATATATTATGGACTGGTTTGTGTACGAATTATTTTCATCACTTAAAGTGTCAGATCGAATTTTTTCCCGCCAAAACAAGCCCAGGCGAAATTTATATCAAAATTTGCAGAAAACCCGATTGTTTCAGTCTATAAATCTGAAAACATCGCCGTTTCGGCTGTGATATGGCAAACGTGTCTATCCCGGGACACCACAGAACTCCGTCGCGGCACTGCTACTTATACCAAAGCATCGCGAAACACACAAACTGATGACGTTTACCACTAAAATAAAAACTTGTGGTAAATTGATATCATGGGCAAGGCAAAGAGACACTATTTGGCAGTCTGGCATGGGTGGAGTATAGACAAAAGAAATATTGAATGATTCAAGGACTGATTCTTACTTGCATTTTGACCTCTTTAGTTTTGGCGGGAAAGAGCTCGACATGCAACTTTAATTATCGCTGAAACTCACGTCCTGAAGCTTACTCAACATTCCTCAGATGGTGTGATAAACCGGGGGACTACACATAAATCTGTGACGTAGTGCACATGGCTTCTGTAAGGTGTCCCACTAAAAGTACCTTTTCTGGCAGGTTTACCGCGACTTTACCTTGAGGGTTAAATGTGAATATCGACCTTTCATTTCAGTATCCTATGCAGATTTTTTTTTTTATTGGCGGGAATTATCTCTTTAAATAGCTTTAATATTAGAGAATCAACAGAACTTAGAGATGAATGACAACAAAACTTCACGTTTTGTTCACATAATATTGCTCAACAAGACAATTACTGGCAAGAAAGTACCTTTGATCTATCACATGCGGGGCAGCACCACTACTTCCTGGACCACACGAGAAGTCAAGTGGTTAGCCCTGCACCCCCCCCACACCGCCCCCTCCGACCAAGCCCTTCCTAGGCCTCCTGAGAGGCCACCCCTCACCCCGCCCGCTCCGACCAAGCCCTTCCTTGGCCACCTAAGAGGCCAACTCCATCCCCTCCTACCAACCCCTCCCTAGGCCACCTGAGAGGCCACCCCTCACCCCGCCAACTCCGACCAATCCCTTCCTAGGCCACCTAAGAGGCCAACTCCATCCCCTCCTACCAAGCCCTCCCTAGGCCACCTGAGAGGCCACCCCTCACCCCGCCCCCTCCGACCAAGCCCTTCCTTGGCCACCTAAGAGTCGGCCCAGTCGGCTTACCAATTGAACTAGCGGGGCTTCCCTCGATACAAGGCGAAACCAATTTTTAATCTGCAGGCATAAAGTTGATGCTTCGATCTAAGATTGTGTTTTAACCCCAATCATCTACACATCTCCACCTTCAACTCCCACCTTCCACCCCCACCTTCAACCCCCACCTTCCACCCCCACCTTCAACCCCCTGCTTCCACCCCCACCTTCAACCCCCACCTTCAACTCCCACCTTCAACCCCCACCTTCAACCCCCTGCTTCCACCCCCACCTTCAACCCCCACCTTCAACTCCCACCTTCAACCCCCACCTTCAACCCCCACCTTAAACCCCCACATTCAACCCCCACATCTCTCTATCTTATTGCAAGGGCGGCTTTATTGTCGTGTCCCCGAACTTGCAGGTGTCACACTCCGCACCCCCTAAATGTATATATCATCAATGCAGCAATAAATAAACTATGAAAAGAATGTTATACGTGACTCTGCATTACAAATAGCCAAACATAGTATGCACTGCGCATAATGTCCCCCAGCCCCTATCCCATAAGGTAGGCCGCTTCCCGACTCCCAAGTTAGAAAATCCACCTATGGACTAGCTGGTTCCCGGTCCAAATAGTCCATTCTGTGGACTAGCTGGTTCCCGGCCCAATAAGTCCATTCTGTGGACTAGCAGGTTCCCGGCCCAAACAGTCCATTCTGTGGACTAGCTGGTTTCGAGTTCGATCGAGATCAAACTTTGAACCCGTGTTATTTTGAAATATTTTTTCGTTTAAGCCTTCCATTGTGATCGTACAACAGAATACCACATTCAACTTAAACAATCCTCTAGCACCAATCGTGACGTCAACCGGGAGGTTGGCTGTAATGTGGCGTAGAGGTGATGTGAGGAACGTGCTGACGTCACAATATCTGTTGAGACAACCCGGTTTTCCAATTCCCGGTGCCTCAATACATTTGTTGTAATATACGCTTTAAACTTCAGGTTAACTGGTAAGCTGCTGCCCAGCAACTACAAATAGTTCTGGAAACAACCTTTATCTCTCAACCGCGCGCTTAACTAAGCTTCCATTCGCTAGGTGGCGCTCTGTTCTCCAAACTTCCCGCTGCTGTCGGCCGGCAGGAAATTGTCAGATTATTATAATGTCGGCTTCAGAGATACAACGTCGCCCCTAGCGGAGTGTGCAGACGACAGAGAATGATATATATACAGGCCAACAAATGTTCTATGACTGACAATAACAGTTCATTAACGAGAGGTCGGTGGGTGAAAGCCTAAGGATGGCCGGGGTTTTGCTTCCAGTATGGTCAAAGCAGTTTTGACGGCTTGGAGTCGCAGTTTTCCTCCTTTCTCAATAACATGAGAAATGTCAATGCATCCCGCCATGCCTTGTGCTGAAGGAACTGAAGACCCATTGCAGTGTTTTCGAGAGTCTCATCTCAATACCTTAGGGTTCTATTTCCAGGTCGAAACCCGAGGTCAGATTTCGGGGGGGGATCAGGTTGTCTTCCCGCGTGAGTGTCATGTCATATCACGCGATGTAAGTGTTGCTGATCCGTTTCGCATAGTCGTATAAGGCCCCAGTAGGTGGCGACACCGTCGGTGAAGACGTGCCTGAGTCTCCACGCCTGTCCGTCCTCTATCGTTAAGCGATCCCCGGGCTCCAACCTCGTTGTGGTGGTGGTCATGCAGGATCGATAATGAAGCTGACGCGTTCCGGATTGGTCTGGCTCCACGCCGGTCAGGCAGCGAGAAATCTCCCGGGTGTCTGCCGGAGAACCGTTCCGAGTGCTTCGGGAATCTGCGGTAGGTGTCGCTACGACGCGGTAGCTGAGTCTCGGGTCACTCTCGTAGAAATGAACCTAAGGTGACGAGGAGGAAGGAAATGGAACCAGGTGAGTGAACCTGCGACGTGTGGCGCGGGGCGGAAACTAACGCTGCAGCCAGGAAATAACAAATAGTGGGTCAATTGTGACGACGCGCCGCAAGAAAAAACATGCGTGAAATTAAAAATTTACCAGCAGGAACGTACTAAACACTACACGTCAAAAAATAGTGCAATTGTGCAATCAGTGACTGAAATCTGCGCTCGCAATGGGGCTCTGTCCAGCCTGGAGCAAGCAAAACAGTTGCAAAACTTGCTTGCGCATTGAATTCTCCTAACTACCGTGCGGGTTCTTTGGGATTAAATTGGTGGCTGTGGTGAAGAAAAGAACAGGTATGGGTCAACAAGAAACAAATTGCACTAAGGACGATCTACTCCCCCCACCCCCCTACCTCCTTGGATCCGCTGCTGAGTACCAAAAATACTGCTGAATTTTCACATTTGATGGAGATGAAATAAGCCATTATTGGTCGTGAAGGAGGGAAAATGGTGAGGTCTTAAATTAAACGCGCACAATTCATAGAGGACTAGAGATGTTAACTGGTTAATGAAATGGTTTTTAAAATGCACGCTATCTGCGATAGATATTCAATAGATATTTTCCGCTTTCATAGTCCCTAATATAACCGGACACACATTAATCGTGGCACTGCAGTATTTCCTGTTTATAGTCTTACTGCATCGCATCAGGCTCATGTGTCTCCTATGACGTCATGCTAATGGCATCCGGGCCTTGAAGCCCTCCCGGAGGGGTGGGGGGGGGGGGGCAATATTATACAAATCTGGTTGGGGGGGGGGGCGGGGGGTCCGCGGCTGTTTTTATGCTCGAGAGTGCGGATATTTATGATGAAAAAGATACCCCTATAGAGCGCATATATATGATGAAAAAGATACCCCTATGGAGCGAATATTTATGATGAAAAAATACCCCTATAGAGCGGATATTTATAATGAAAAAATACCCTTATAGAGCGGATATTCAAAAACTTGCAACCGAGAGGTGGGGGGGGGGGGGGGGGGGCAACGCTGTCTGAAACGGCGTAAGTTAAAATCGTTGCTACGCTACGTATAAGGTCAACATTCATCCAAATTAATCATGACGTCACAATGCGAGTCTCCTAGCAACGGTCGCACCTTGGACATTATGGTTTGGTTGGCATCCGTCCGTCTGCGAAAGACGATGGATTTGCAGCTTTGTTTGGTTTAAGTTATACGATTCGTAACGCGGCATTTACGCTTATGACTGAATAAGCCTATCTGTGATCGACAGAGCTTACCGCAATCCTCGCTACGGTGACCCGTCGATAGATCTTGGTTTGTGCTCGCTGGTGGACGCCTAGATTGGCGTTTCAAGCCCAGTTTCACAAACCATAGCGAGTCGTGATGGACCATTCCGTCACGCACGACACGTGCCCATCCCCTCTTTTGGGATGCCAGATCCTCCCAAGAATCTGGATCAATGCCGAAAGCCTTCATGTCCCGCTTACAAACATCCTTAAACCTAAGCTTTGGCCGTCCAGTTGGCCTTTTGCCGTCGGCGAGTTCACCGTATAGCACATTCTTGGGAATGTGTTCATCTTGAATATGATGAACGTTCCCAAGCCAAGGTAGACGACTTTGCTTCACACGAGCAAGAATGCTTGGTAGGTTGGACCTGGCTAACACTTCAGTATTTACTTTCGTGGCCACAATACGTAGTCCAAGTTTCACTGCCATACAGCAAGCTACTTAGAACGCAGGCCCTGCAGATTAGCATTTTGGTGTGAATGGTAAGTTTTGAATTACGCCAAGCACGTTTGTTCAATCTACAAAATATGGTGGCTCCCTTCCCAATTCCAGTATTTATTTCCTCGTCCAGGGGTAGATTATACGTGACGTTACTTCCCAGGTAACAACACTTATTAACCACCTTTAAAGGCATGTTGTTAAGGGTAATCACTGGCGGTGTGATAGCCCCTTGGCTCAGCACGACTGTTTTTTTAACACTAATACAGGCTGTCCAGCAATCCCCCTCATGAAAAGTAGGACAAAAGTAGGAATGGAAATACAGACAAAGTAGGACAAAAGTAGGAAAGTAGAAGCAAAAAGTATGACTCAAATAGCATATATAGCAACATTATTCCGGATAAACAAAAGACAAAAAGTTATATTACTGAGAAAATGTTTTTTAGAACATTTCTTATATGCTGCTCAGCTGTACCTGTATTTTCATTATTAGAACTTGATAGACACTAGTGTTGATTTAAAGATATATCAGGACCTAAAAACAAAATACCTCTGACCTTTGCAATAATAGAAGCGTTATGCACACTTTTACAGCAATTCACGACATTTTGAAATTGCGCCTGGTGAAGCAAATACCAAAAAGTAGGAAAAAGAAGAAAAATGTAGGTATTTTGAAGAAAAAGTAGGAAAAATAGGATGGAGACAAAAATATAGGAAAAAGTAGGAAAAGTAGGATCACCGGACAGCCTGCTAATAGTCAAAGCAAATAAAGTATACGCATTTGAGAGCCGATCCATGAGTCTCTGTAGCTGGCTTTCTGAGTGCGCAACCAACGCTGCGTCGTCAGCGAATAGCAGTTCTCTTATTAGGAAGCGCCTCCGCTTGGACTTAGCGCGCAATCTTGAAAGGTTGTACAGCTTCCCATCAGATCTCGTGTGCAGGTAAACACCCTCCGCATCCTCATTAAATGCGTGAGAAAGAAGCATAGAGAAGCAGATGTCAAATAAAGTTGGCGCAAGAACACAACCCTGCTTCACGCCATTTCTGACTTGGAAGCTCTCGGACGTAGCTCCGTCGAACTGTACTGTGCTGAACGAGTGTTCATGAAAGGAGCGGATAAGGTTAAGTAGTCTGCGGGGGCAGCCAATAGACTCCAAGATTTTGTACAAGCCAGATCTGCTGACAGTATCAACAGCCTTGGTAAGATCAACAAAAGAAAGGTAGAGGGGCTTGTGTTGTTCTCTACATTTCTCTTGAAGCTGACGCAACGAAAATATCAATATCAACAGTCGATCGTCCGAATCCACAGTGCCCTTCAGGATATACTCTATTAGCAAGGAGTTGCAGTCTCTTTAAGGCAATTCTGGCAAAGAGCTTACCAGTAACACCTAAGAGTGATATTCCGCGGTAATTGTTGCAATCACCTCGGTCCCCTTTGTTTTTGTAGAGTGTAACTATATTTGCATCACGCATGTCCTGTGGAACAGTGCCGTTGTTCCAGCAAAGGACAGGAAGTTAGTGAAGATGAGGGAGCAACATAGTTTTCCCACACTTTATTACTTCAGCGGGAATCCTGTCATTGCCAGGCGATTTCCCGCTGCCCAAGGAATCGATTGCATCACTCAGCTCGCGAACTGAGGGAACTCACTTCGCGAGCTGTTCAGATCTTTCATGATCGGCAGTCGGGTTAATGCGTCAAGCGCCGTTGCCGATACATGAGACTCGTGCGCGTACAATGAGACATAGTGTTCCACACAGCGAGACATCTGTTTGCTACGATCTGTAATCACCTCGCCATCAAGTGACTTTAAGGGGGCTGTTTTAGTGACCTTGGGGCCCAGGGCTGTCTTAATTCCAGTATACATTGCCCGCATATTCCCTCTATCAGACGCCTCCTGGATCTCCTCGCAACGGTTTATCCAGTACTGATTGGCGCAATAACGCGCAGCTTTTTGTACTGCATTTCTCACCAGCCTCAGCTGTAACAGAGACGTGTTTGTCGGATTTTGATTGTGTTGTATGTGTTTTTCATTTTTCAATGGCTTCAATAACAGGTTCCATCTCTGCTGAGTGAGTGGCGAACCAATCCTTGTTGACAGATTTCATTTTCCCGAACGATGTCAACGCATTCTTATCATGGACATTATGAATGGGTTTAAATAGCACAAATTATATGCCAAAATGACGCGAATTAATATTGCGGGGTACGGCAATAACAACAGGATTTTTTAGCTCAAAGGTCCTTCTTCGATTCCGTTAAATGTTTTCATGTAAAACCTCTTGCATTGATCACAACCGCATTGGTAGTTCTTCCATTTCCGGGGTTAAAACATGTGGTAGATCTATGAAGGTTCGTACGATGGACTTCAGCCATACAAAATACGAAGGAGGCACGAAGGCTGCGTGAAACCAAAGAATTTATAGAACATACGTTCTTTGGTGAAACACACGTACAGTTCTCGTACGAACTTTCGTATATGGGCTACGTGTAACGTACGGTACGAAGGTTTCGTGAAACTGCAACCGGAACCGTCCTTTCAGAGACTACAAAGAATGACATGTACTTTTGGCCTAACAATTATCCGAAGGCAAAGAGAAATCGGACAAACAATAATGAGAAGACAATGCAAAGCAGTCTGAGTGACAGGGGTGAATCAATGTTATCACTTCTACTTCAGCTGACATACGATAAAATCAAACCAAAGTATGCAATGTGTAAGAACGTCATGATTCGTTAGCCTTCAACTCACCATGGGGAGGAAGGGGAGGGGGGGGGGGCTAATGCTAGTAGTAGGTAATCGTTTGTGGTAGCTAATTGCAGCCGCTGATACTGTATTTTACAACATTCACATTTCATTTCACAATATCCACATAGCGTTTGACAATATTAGCGGTCTAGAATGGGTAAATGGCGACATGCGACACAGACATATTTGAAAAATCGACATTCGACATTGACCCTCAAAAAACGACACTAAATTAAACAAAAAGTGACACCGAACGTCGTAACAAATCGGCATTCGACACTGAGAATGCCGAAAAATCGACACTGGTCACTGGACGCCCCCCCCCCTCCCGCCCCCGTCCAAATCCCTAATATTCACATTGCACCTTACAACCTGCATACTGTATTAACACTGATCATATTGCAATGTGCGTGCACTATGCTATATTCAATAGTCAATTATGAGCCTAATATCATTCCACATTCAGGCCTGACTGGTGAGCTGCGATTCTTGCATAAATGATTGCATCAAATACACATTTGCAGTAGATATCTTGCCACCATGCGTCACTGTGAAAACAAATGGATTTGTGGTCACCATTGACTTCATGTTCTGGGCTCCCAATAGGGTGACATTCACCTGGCAAACCATGAAATTCGCGGATCTATGAATATGTCTTATTTTCAGCCCCCTTTTCACCACTAGGTATGTCGTGGTATTATCAATGTGTTGTTATCACATACGCGGCTCAAAAGAGAGGCAATGGACAACAGGGGCAGAATGTACTCTCGTTTCTGATTGGTTTATTTGTATTTAGCTCCGTATTAACGGCTATTAGTACTGGGCGCATTTCTTTGGGCCAGGTTCGGTATCCCGCCCGCGACCCGCAACACGTGACAGGGAACTTCCGGGTGTGCCGATAGGGATATGCCTATTCCAATGAAATGCACACACCGTTCACATCCGGTCCACGTAGGGGCACTGGAAGCAACGTACTCTCATCACCTTTCAATCAGCCGCCATCTTCTCCCGAATATACCAGGGGCGGATCTAGGAATTTGCCAAGGGGGGGTGGGGGGGGGGTTGCTCTCTGAAAACTTCCGACCGGGGGCTGTGCTCTCTGAAAAACTTGCGACCTGGGGGGGGGGGGGCGTGCTCGGAGAAGCCGACTTTAACAGTGTATGTTCAGTTCCCCAGGGGGGAAAGAAGTGTCGGGCGGTATACCGATGCGTAATGTGCGTATTCGGGTTACCGCAGGGATATACCGAGCTATCAAAGAAATGCGCCCACTAACAGAGGTGGGGCGAGACATCTCGGTGAAAGAAGGTCACAAGGTACGTGACGACCTCATATGTGTCATATTACTTCGGAAATGGGACAACCCGGTTCTCATAATCGGTAAGTAAGTTTCGCCGTAGAAACAGTTCAAAATAATACAAATAATGAAACAAGCAGTTGACGTTGACCTATTGCCAATTTCTGGCCCCATCAGCGGCAGAAGTGATAGCGATCTCCCGACAGAGGGCGTTCCGTCTACGCTATATCGTGCCGCTGCCCATCGGCAAATTTAACCATCCGCATTTTCTTTCATACGCGAAAACTAAAAATGAATCTAATCGAAATCTGGCATCAAGTAGACAACTGTTAGTATTTATTGTGCTACGTATCAGACGAAGTCATTCGATTTTCATCAAATGTTATAGATGCCATGTCACTTTTGAACTATATTTTCTAGTATGTCATTTACCCCGTGTTATTTTGTAATATTTTGTCGGTTCACTTTTCCATTTTTATCGTATGACAACATAATGTCAACATTTGTCAAATTCTGCATGGAATTGCAATATTCAATCAAAAGGCCATCTAAAACCATTTCTGACCTAAGTAAGCACCATTGAGCTCAACCGTGATGTTGGTCGAGACGTGGGGCAGAGATGCTGTGTTCTATAGTGTTCTATACTGCTGAGCAAACTGACTACCGGAAGGGGAGTTAGGGGCGGGGGGGGCTGACCAATGCATTTGGACCAAAAGGTCTTGTCCCCCCGTCACAATATCTTGCCTGCCGTTGGCCACCCACCCACCCTTTGCACCATTGCACAGATAAATCTAGGGGCGGATCTAAGAATTTGGAAAGGGGGGGGGGGTGCTCTCCAAAAACTTGCGACTGGGGGGGTGTGCATTCTGAAAACTTGGGACCGGGGGGGGGTACTCGAAGGACCCGACGTTTACAGTGTATGTTCAAGTTCCCAAGGGGGGGGGGGGCGGCTGCAACCCCACTAAACCCCCTCTAGCTTCGCCCCTGAAATCACAGTCCTGTTTCAAGCCTTCACATATCGAAAAGCCTCTAGCTGAGTGATAACGACAACATATTATTACAAATTTGTTATCGATATCTTACCCCCGCCGCGCCTCTACCCGCCTATATATTCACCAGATGGCGACACTGTTCGTACACCGCGCATATAGTAGCGCCCTCTAGTGAGCATGTTGTTAGATAGCTGGTGAATTGTGCTATCTGACTCTACTGCCATTTAGTAACAATAATGTAACGGTGCGACGAGAATATACCGCCTGGCGCCCAGAGTCGCACCGCAATGACTTACAAAGCAAGAATTACAAAGCGTTTGGAAATACAAAAAGGGAGAACATACAAACTCTGATGTCAATGAACAATTCATTCATGAGAACTCGTAAGTCCGTCGCCATCAGTCTAGTTCACGGAAGAGTCACTCTTGTGCTGGCTGGGAGGACCGTCACGATAGCTCAGTGGGTTAGAGCGCTCGCATTGACGCTCTGTGGCGGATTTCACGAACGCAGTTTAGTCGACTATGAGGTCGGCTATGAGGGCGATTTTAGCCGACTAAGCCCCGTAGACGGCTAAACTATGTACGTGAAATAGGCCACAGGTCACCCGACCTAACGGCACGTGGATCGGTGATTCGAGCCCCGCTGTGGCCATGTCTGTGTGGTCGCAGGATAAAGATCACACGTCCTTCTTCGCAAAGAGTAGGGGCTTACCTAGGGGACATGGCTCCACTCTCCCGTACTTCTCCCATTGACGCGATATGACCAACCCTGGTTAAAGCGTCCTGAATATACAAGCAACTAACTCCTGCTGGTTTTGGGCTGATCGCCCGATAGTCAGTCTGCTAGAACAACTTTAACCAGCAGAATTATCCATGATAGACGAAAACCGCAAATAGATCTTATCGAAGATACATTCGAAAATTTGAATCAAATGCGTCACTTCTTCTATCATTCACTGTGTCGCTGGTACCGTACCCGACAAACTCACTCGAGGGAAAAAAATTAGACCATCCTAAGTTTTCTAGTTCGATCGAGATCAAAGGCGTGAAGCGCATTAGATTTTGACCCAGTGTTATTTGGAAATATGTTATCGCACCATTGTGGTCCTACGACAACGGAATGTCTACATGTTTCAAGCCTCGAAAATGCTATGGTTGAAATTAACGACCCTCGAAAACCATTCGTGACTCCAGCACCGGTGAGGTCAACCATGAGGTGGGTAGTTACTTGGAACAGACGTGATGTGAGAGGAGCGAGTGTTCCCTCTACTCCAGTGGGTGGAGTGCATGGGTGGGAGGGGGGGGGGGGTAATCAGGGGCGGATACAGAGGGGTGGGGTGTTAGGAGGGCTTGGTCACTTGAGCTACTGTAAACGTAGGGCTTTTCAACGAAATACGTTGAAAAGAGACAAGTTGTAAATGCAACCCAGAGGCGGATCCAAGGGGGGGGGGGGGGAGGGGGTTGTTAAAAGGGATGTTAAAGTCGAAATTTGTTCCACCTCCAGCCCCTGTTGTATAAAAATTGTTGGACACCCGCGGTCATTTCCACCTCCTCCCCCGAGTCGCCCCCACCCCCCCTTTCCAAAAATCGTAGATCCGTCCCTGGGTAATCCAGGATTACCAAATGCGGGGACACTTTCCGAAGTAGGCAGTGAACCAATGTTGACGCGGCGAGCGACTGCGGGGGTCCGGTAGCGGAGTGTGGAAGGATGCCCCCTCCATACCCCCAGAAAAATAGGGGGGTAGGAGAGTGGGGGGGGGCAAGGGGTTGTGGTTTCAAAAACTCTGTACTAATATCGTTATCGTTAGAAAGTTGTAACAAATGGAACCTGACGTAAACAAAATTTTATATAATATTATAGGCATACCACTCCATATTGCTTGCTTACCATTTATTGAAATAAATCATTTAATACCTATTTATACGTGGTATCGAAAGGACACTCCCCTATATTGAACTAAACTGAACTGACTCCACTCCCATCATAGTCATGGATCCCAGTCATTGACGAGGCACACCTTTGTTAATCAGCGGCATCCATTCGGTAGTACTCTTACCCATATGAATAATTTCAACGTTGCCTTAAAATTAACGCATCATGAAGGTGGAATATATGATTCTTCTCGCCACATCGCCAAGCCTCTCGATGGTCATTTAGTCCACGATCTGTAGAGGTCTGGAAGGGGGGTCCAGTCTCCAGTGTCTATTTTTCAACATTCTCAGTGTCGAATGTCGATTTTTTACGTCATTCCGCGTCGCTTTTTGGCTAAGTTCAGTGTCGTTTTTTTTCTCCAAAATCTGTCTCGATGTCGCTTTTTCAGATCCTCAGTGTCGGAACTTGGGGTTCGATGTCGAATGTCAATTTTTCAAATATGCCTGTGTCGCGTGTCGCCATTTACCCCCTTTCCAGACCACGATATGTGTACACTGAGCACTCTCAGTCACGGCTCTCTCACCTGAGCATAGATGAGGTAGACGCCTGGTTTCAGTATCTCAACGTAGCGGTTCGTGGCGCGGAATGTGCCGGTGATATCCGGGGACTCCTCCTTCCAAAAGGCGTATGTCTGGTCTGCAGGGAAGAAACAAAACAACCCAAAGTCACTTTAGGAGTCTTAAAACTGTTTTGGCGAAACTTGCCGGGTTATATATTGTCTTACTGTGTGAATGCTAACAATGAAATTAAAGAGCAAGAACAAACAAAACTATGTCCAGATATTGATGGCATAGTTAGTGTACACGAAAGACACACGAGAAGTTAACGTACTTCTTGAGACGAACCCCTGCTGGAAGTACTTGCCAATCGGTTCCCGCCCCTCAGCATAGATATCCACACTCTTATTTTCATTCTGCGTCAAATCTTGCAGGTCTGAAAGATGAAAGGAAAACAAAACAGCTAAAATTTAGACGAGAAGACGTGGGTAATCCGGCTGCCACATTTCCCGGGTGCAGGCTTTGGTGACCTTGGAATCAGTTGGAGTGGCTAGTTCCATTCGCTAGGTGGCGCTACGCAAGGTCGGCTTGCACCGATGTCGTCGGCCTGGGGCAAATTAAGGCAGTATGCGACAACATATATAATGGAGCCCTAGCGAGTCGAAGGCAGAGAGTGATGGAGTGGGTGGGTGCACTTGTGTATGGCAGGCAGACAGGGCCATAAAGTCAAAAGCTTGCCCAGGAAGCAACAAAAAAAGTTCTTAGTAAACGAATTGACCAATCACATGCCGTATATTCGTTTCTAGGAAGGGAATGGATCAATCACAGACCGTATATTCGTTCATAGGAAAGGAATGGACCAATCACATGCCGTATATTCTTTCCTATGAAAGTAATTCCATTCCTATAAAACGAATTGACCAATCACAGGCTGTATATTCCGCAAAAAGGAGATTTTTTGTTAATTTATCATAAATATATGGCAAACATAGTTTTGATTAATATTGGTTGAAAATAAATTCTGCTGCTCGTAAATATACGATCTGTCGTCAAATTAGCATGTGAAAGATACGGTTACTAGCTCGTAACTCTTGGTGGTGGGGTCGGGGGAGGGGGTGTTTCTTACTAAACCACTTCCAGATATACATTTCTCAGTAATTACTAAAGCCATTTATAAGGTGGAATTCTTTTACAATGTCTCTTATGATATCAATATCAAGATCTAAACTGACCAAAATAAATGCAAGCAGCGAACGATCCGTTTTCAACCACCCAAATTTGTGACGTCACAAGTAAGGCAGGGGGGAGGGAGGCAAGGGGGGTCGTGTTCCCAAATCACGGAGAATTAACTTCTATATTCTCTTGTCACGATGAATTAAATGGTGAATTTCTCGCAAACAATGGACAATCTTACATGACATGAATCGACGCTTTCTCAATTCACATTAAAATTCTTAGTTCACGATTAAAGAAAATCTTTGATCACGACGGTCGGCTATTGCGCCATTTCCAGTTCACGAACACTGATTTTCTTTATTCCCAGTTCACGGTAAAGTGAAAAACCCATTCCCGAGGAACGGAGATACCCCTTGCGCCCCCCAAGATGAACCGGTTTGAGTGCGCCTCGCTCGCTTCGACTGCCCGCTACACCGTTTGAATGCCTCTATGCGGCAGACAAGCTCTAACTCCGATGTTTATTTCGGTTAACATGATGAATATTTGCCACATGTAGATCTGGATAGACCTAGATCTATGACATTAGAGGTATGTTCTTGGTGGTTGCAGCAACACTCGACGCTCGACACTGACAGACTCACTGAACACAGACAAGGACAGTGCCAGTGATATACTAAGCATCCATTTCCGTGAATAAAGCGTTCCCACTTCTTCCGAAAATACCTTTTTGCGAAGGGCGTTTTGATGTTTTCAACTTGTACAGTTCCTTAGCAATAAGCAATTATTAAAAGAAATATATGCAAGGTAACATAGGACGTAGGAGCTGGCGAGAAACGATCCCCAGAATGCCACCCCATGTATGTGTCGTGAAGTTGGGGCGTAGATACCCTGGACATAACCTCTTAGTGGAGTGTGTTTTATCTGTGCCCTGGCACCAACCTGGTCTATGTACTGTGGTGACAAGCCATGCAGGAATCAGACGGTATCAAGACGGCGAACGCAATGGGTGGAGTCAGAGAGAAAAGGAATAAAATGGAGAGAAAGACTTAACATAAACATCCAATGGATCACAGGACGTAAGGAGACACATACCGGACAGGCAATTAATCCGCATTACTATGCCGGAAGCAAGACATGGATATGTCTGTCCTCATATGAAATGGTCAATTATCAATCTTATAAATATGATTACAGACTCGTAGAAAATGTTTATAATTGGTGCATTCAAGAAATCTTTGTTGAACGAGCATATAAGCATTGCGTCCGTTCAGTCATGTGAGCAATGTAATGTACACTTTTTTAATGAAATAAACCTATTATCATTAAATAATACATAAAACCTTTGTCAATTGCCCCTTATTTCCATTAAGTTCTTCAATCGGACTAATTCATTGTTCAGATTCTGCAAAGAAATGCGAAATGTTAACGGATGACGAGAAACGGCTTACATCCGTTCAAACAGTGGAAGCTCCCTCTACAACACCCGCAGAATCCAAACCCCCAAGAAATGTGCTGCAATCGGGTAATAAGTGACGTCACAGACAGCGCGCGCTCACCTCCAGCGAATCCGGTTTTGGGTACATGACACTTCACCGCCCCATATACAACACACGGGGAGCTATTTGCAATGGCGCGAAACGCACAGAAAACCAGCGTCTTTCGATTCAAAACTGGTATGAGTATGAACGTGCACCCTCAAATATTTAATTCATATCGTTTTCAAATCTGACAGTGCATCCATATCTAAAACTGACGCGTTGTACCCAGAATGGTTGTTGCGCGCGCTGTCGGTGACGTCACTTAGAGACGCTAAAGCAGCTTGAAAGCAAGAAATAACGTCCACATACCTTGTGCGCTAACTTGCACGTCCGCATACAGATGTATGTGAGGTATGCTCCTCGGGGCATCAAGTTTCTCAACAATCTTCTTTTCTAGCTGTTTCAGACCCTTTTTCACTTTGTTGATTTGTTTTGTTAGCTTTTGAGCTGAAAGTAAATAAAGGATTTTTTAATGCGTACAATTCGAATTAGTACGTCACACATCATACAAACCATTAGCCCACTGATATATTACTCTACAAGCTTTCTTAATGATATGCATTATTTTTATAATTTTTTTGACAATAGACAAAAGACATTGTACAACGCATTCAAGATATTTCATCATACTACTGATCACAATAACCTGTGCATTATTGGCTGCCACTTTCTACTGAGGTTGTTTCATCTCTGTTCTGGTCTTCATTTGCCTCTGCATGGTCATTTTCTCTATATGGTAATTATATCTTATATTATTGATCGCGCCTTTTAGATTTGGGAGAGTGTCTTTCCATTTACAGCTGCATAAATACCTCTCAATTATCAAAATAGCATGGTTATCAGACTAACTATGAGCTCGTCACCTGAAATTACACCTAGCATCACTCTTTCCATATTAATGAAATCCCCCCAAGTTTATTTATCGTCTACTATTATGTGTCCCAACCATACTGTAATATTCTTCCAATCTTCATTCAAAACAGTTTTTTAAGTTTATGAGGGAAACGTTGCTGTAGGCTTAATTGCACAAGATTCATCCACATCACATACATAATCAGCATGGGCGTTGTTCATACATACTGTTGCCGTCTGTCTGTTTTCCTTTTTTTTTTTTGTTGGCTCGTTTATGCCGCAGTCTTCTAACACCTTCTTCCTGGAATCCCGCACTCTGCGAAAACAATGAATCGAGTCACACCAACTGTTTGGTTGGTTGGTTGGTTATTCAGGACGCTTTAACCACTTTTGGTCATATCGCGTCAATGGGAGAAGGAAGGAAGAGTGGAGCCATGTCCCCGGGGGTAACCCCCTACTCTTTACGAAGAAAGACATGGGATCTTTATCCTGCGACCACACAGACATGGCCACAGCGGGGCGCGAACCACCGATCCACTTGCCGTTAGGCCCCCAGGAGACCAGAGCACTCAATGGGAGCGCTCTAACCCACTGAGCTATCGGGGCGGCCCCCATAACAACTGATCATATAGCATTTTAATAAATTTCAGAATTGTTCGTGGAAATTAACTATCGGTTTATATCTTTCAGGTGGAATGAAGGAAATATATATACACCATCATAGCTAAACTGGGTTTTTAGTGGCAAAAAAGTCACAACGCCCACAATCTGATGATGTAGTACACAAGAACACGACTTTTACCTGCCGACAGAAAATGCACGTCTAAAAAGCATCTCTTTTTGAGTTATTGATTTTTACCTGATAATTTTTGTTTCTAATTTGAAAAATCCAGTATATGGGCCTTTAACCAGATTCTCCACACGGTGAGGTATCACAAGGATTAAGGGTGTTAGTAATAGTATTTGTCTTAGATCTTAAGAACGCCATCTTAAATGTCAGGTCGATGACGAACATTGAAGGATTTAAAGACTCCCCGTCACAAAGGGGTGAAGGGTGTAAACACTCCAAGTTAAAAAGGGGTAAAGGTGTAAACACTCAGTCACAAAGGGGTGAGGGGTGTAAACACCCTCAGTCGCAAAGGGTTGAAGGGTGTAAACACTCTCAGTCACAAAGGGTGAAGGGTGTAAACACTCTCAGTCGCAAAGGGGTGAAGGGTGCAGACACCCTCAGTCGCAAGAGGGGTGAAGGGTGTAAACACCGTCAGTCACAAAGGGTGCAGGATGTAAACACTCTCATTCGCAAAGGGGTGAAGGGTGAAGATATTCTCAGTCGCAAAGGGGTGAAGAGTGTAAACACTCTCAGTCATCAAGGGGCGAAGGGTGTAAACACTCTCAGTCACCCCTTTGTGACGGGGAGTGTTTACACTCCCCGTCACAAAGGGGTGAGGGGTGTAAACTCTTTCAGTGACTAAGGGGTGAAAGGTGCAAACACTCCCCGTCACAAAGGGGTGAAGGGTGTAGACACTCTCAGTCGCAAAGGGGTGAAGAGTTTAAACACTCTAAGTCATAAAGGGGTGAAGGGTGTAAACACTCTCAGTCGCAAAGGGGTGAAGGGTGCAGACACTCTTAGTCACAAAGGGGTGAAGGGTGTAAACACTCTCAGTGACAAAGGGGTGAAGGGTGTAAACACTCTCCGTCGCAAAGGGGTGAAGGGTGCGGACACTCTCAGTGACAAAGGGGTGAAGGGTGTAAACACCCTCAGTGACAAAGGGGTGAACGGTGTAAGCACTCCCCGTCACAAAGGGGTGAGGGGTGTAAACTCTCTCAGTGACAAAGGAGTGAATAGTGCAAACACTCCCCGTCACAAAGGGGTGATGGGTGTAGACACTCTCAGTCACAAAGGGGTGAAGGGTGCAGACACTCTCAGTCACAAAGGGGTGAAGGGTGTAAACACTCTCAGTGACAAAGGGGTGAAGGGTGTAAACACTCTCAGTCGCAAAGGGGTGAAGGGTGCAGACACTCTCAGTGACAAAGGGGTGAAGGGTGTAAACACTCTCAGTGACAAAGAGGTGAAGGGTGTAAACACTCTCAGTGACAAAGGAGTGAAGGGTGTAAACCCTCCCCGTCACAAAGCGGTGAGGGGTGTAAACTCTCTCAGCGACAAAGGGGTGAAGGGTGTAAACACTCAGCCACAAAGGGGTGAAAGGTATAAACACTCTCAGTCACAAAAGGGTGAAGGGTGTAAACACCCAGTCGCAAAGGGGAGAAGGGTGTAAGCACTGCCCGTTACAAAAGGGTGAATGGTGTAAACACTCTCATTCACAAAGAGGTGAATGGTGTAAACACTCAGTCACAAAGGGGTGAAGGGTGTAAACACTCCCCGTCACAAATAAATTGGTGAAGGGTGTAAACACTCTCAGTCGCAAAGGGTTGAAGGGTGTAAACACTCTCAGTCACAAAGGGTGAAGGGTGTAAACACTCAGTCGCAAAGGGGTGAAGGATGCAGACACCCTCAGTCGCAAAGGGGTGAAGGGTGTGAACACCGTCAGTCACAAAGGGTGAAGGGTGTAAACACTCTCAGTCGCAAAGGGGTGAAGAATGTAAACACTCTCAGTCATAAAGGGGTGAAGGGTGTAAACACTCAGCCTCAAAGGGGTGAAAGGTATAAACACTCAGTCACAAAAGGGTGAAGGGTGTAAACACTCAGTCACAAAGGGGAGAAGGGTGTAAGCACTCCCCGTTACAAAGGGGTGAATGGTGTAAACACTCATTCACAAAGGGGGGAAGGGTGTAAACACTCAGTCACAAAGGGGTGAAGGGTGTAAACACTCCCAGTAACAAAGGGGTGAAGGGTGTAAACACTTAGTCCCAAAGGGGTGAAGGGTGTAAACACTCAGTCCCAAAGGGGTGAAGGGTGTAAACACTCAGTCCCAAAAGGGTGAAGGGCGTAAACACTCCCCGTAACAAAGGGGTGAAGGGTGTAAACACTCTCATTCACAAAGGGATGAAGGGTGTAAACACTCCGTCACAAAGGGGTGAAGGGTGTAAAGACTCAGTCACAAAGGGGTGAAGGGTGTAAACACTCAGTCACAAAGAGGAGGAGGGTGTAAGCACTCCCCGTTACAAAGGGGTGAATGGTGTAAACACTCAGTCACAAAGGGGTGAAGGGTGTAAAGACTCAGTCACAAAGGGGTGACGGCTGTAAACACTCAGTCACAAAGGGATGAAGGGTGTAAACACTCAGTCACAAAGGGGTGAAGGGTGTAAACACTCTCAGTCGCAAAGGGGTGAAGGGTGCAGACACTCTCAGTCACAAAGGGGTGAAGGGTGTAAACACTCTCAGTGAGAAAGGGGTGAAGGGTGTAAACACTCTCAGTGACAAAGGGGTGAAGGGTGTAAACACTCTAAGTGACAAAGGAGTGAAGGGTGTAAGCAATCCTCGTCACAAAGGGGTGAACGGTGTAAACTCTCTCAGTGACAAAGGGGTGAATGGTGTAAACACTCATTCACAAAGTGGTGAATGGTGTAAACACTCCCCGTAACAAAGGGATAAAGGGTGTAAACACTCTCATTCACAAAGGGGTGAAGGGTGTAAACACTCAGTCACAAAGAGGAGAAGGGTGTAAGCACTCCCCGTTACAAAGGGGTGAAGGGTGTAAACACTCTCAGTCGCAAAGGGGTGAAGGGTGCAGACACTCTCAGTGAGAAAGGGGTGAAGGGTGTAAACACTCTCAGTGACAAAGAGGTGAAGGGTGTAAACACTCTAAGTGACAAAGGAGTGAAGGGTGTAAGCACTCCTCGTCACAAAGGGGTGAACGGTGTAAACACTCTCAGTGACAAAGAGTTGAAGGGTGTAAACACTCCCAGTGACAAAGGGGTGAAAGGTGCAAACACTCCCCGCCACGAAGGGGTGAGGGGTGTAGACACTCTCAGTGACAAAGGGGTGAAGGGTGTAAACACTCAGCCTCAAAGGGGTTAAAGGTATAAACACTCAGTCACAAAAGGGTGAAGGGTGTAAACACTCCCAGTAACAAAGGGGTGAAGGGTGTAAACACTCAGTCCCAAAGGGGTGAAGGGTGTAAACACTCCCCGTAACAAAGGGGTGAAGGGTGTAAACACTCTCATTCACAAAGGGGTGAAGGGTGTAAACACTCAGTCACAAAGGGGTGAAGGGTGTAAGCACTCAGTCACAAAGAGGTGAAGGGTGTAAGCACTCTCATTCACAAAGGGGTGAAGGGTGTAAACACTCTCATTCACAAAGGGTTGAAGGGTGTAAACACTCAGTCACAAAGGGGTGAAGGGTGTAAACACTGAGTCACAAAGGGGTGAAGGGTGTAAACACTCAGTCGCAAAGGGGTGAAGGGTGTAAGCACTCAGTCACAAAGGGGTGAAGGGTGTAAAGACTCCCAGTAACAAAGGGGTGAATGGTGTAAACACTCATTCACAAAGGGGTGAAGGGTGTAAACACTCAGTCACAAAGGGGTGAAGGGTGTAAAGACTCCCAGTAACAAAGGGGTGAAGAGTGTAAAGACTCCCAGTAACAAAGGGGTGAAGGGTGTAAACACTCAGTCCCAAAGGGGTGAAGGGTGTAAACACTCCCAGTAACAAAGGGGTGAAGGGTGTAAACACTCAGTCCCAAAGGGGTGAAGGGTGTAAACACTCCCCGTAACAAAGGGGTGAAGGGTGTAAACACTCTCATTCACAAAGGGGTGAAGGGTGTAAAGACTCAGTCACAAAGGGGTGAAGGGTGTAAGCACTCAGTCACAAAGAGGTGAAGGGTGTAAGCACTCTCATTCACAAAGGGGTGAAGGGTGTAAACACTCTCATTCACAAAGGGTTGAAGGGTGTAAACACTCAGTCACAAAGGGGTGAAGGGTGTAAACACTGAGTCACAAAGGGGTGAAGGGTGTAAACACTCAGTCGCAAAGGGGTGAAGGGTGTAAGCACTCAGTCACAAAGGGGTGAAGGGTGTAAAGACTCCCAGTAACAAAGGGGTGAATGGTGTAAACACTCATTCACAAAGGGGTGAAGGGTGTAAACACTCAGTCACAAAGGGGTGAAGGGTGTAAAGACTCCCAGTAACAAAGGGGTGAAGGGTGTAAAGACTCAGTCGCAAAGGGGTGAAGGGTGCAGACACTCTCAGTGAGAAAGGGGTGAAGGGTGTAAACACTCTCAGTGACAAAGAGGTGAAGGGTGTAAACACTCTAAGTGACAAAGGGGTGAAGGGTGTAAACACTCTCAGTGAGAAAGGGGTGAAGGGTGTAAACACTCTCAGTGACAAAGAGGTGAAGGGTGTAAACACTCTAAGTGACAAAGGAGTGAAGGGTGTAAGCACTCCTCGTCACAAAGGGGTGAACGGTGTAAACACTCTCAGTGACAAAGAGGTGAAGGGTGTAAACACTCCCAGTGAGAAAGGGGTGAAAGGTGCAAACACTCCCCGCCACGAAGGGGTGAGGGGTGTAGACACTCTCAGTGACAAAGGGGTGAAGGGTGTAAACACTCAGCCTCAAAGGGGTGAAAGGTATAAACACTCAGTCACAAAAGGGTGAAGGGTGTAAACACTCCCAGTAACAAAGGGGTGAAGGGTGTAAACACTCAGTCCCAAAGGGGTGAAGGGTGTAAACACTCCCCGTAACAAAGGGGTGAAGGGTGTAAACACTCTCATTCACAAAGGGGTGAAGGGTGTAAGCACTCAGTCACAAAGAGGTGAAGGGTGTAAGCACTCTCATTCACAAAGGGGTGAAGGGTGTAAACACTCTCATTCACAAAGGGTTGAAGGGTGTAAACACTCAGTCACAAAGGGGTGAAGGGTGTAAACACTGAGTCACAAAGGGGTGAAGGGTGTAAACACTCAGTCGCAAAGGGGTGAAGGGTGTAAGCACTCAGTCACAAAGGGGTGAAGGGTGTAAAGACTCCCAGTAACAAAGGGGTGAATGGTGTAAACACTCATTCACAAAGGGGTGAAGGGTGTAAACACTCAGTCACAAAGGGGTGAAGGGTGTAAAGACTCCCAGTAACAAAGGGGTGAAGAGTGTAAAGACTCCCAGTAACAAAGGGGTGAAGGGTGTAAACACTCAGTCCCAAAGGGGTGAAGGGTGTAAACACTCCCAGTAACAAAGGGGTGAAGGGTGTAAACACTCAGTCCCAAAGGGGTGAAGGGTGTAAACACTCCCCGTAACAAAGGGGTGAAGGGTGTAAACACTCTCATTCACAAAGGGGTGAAGGGTGTAAAGACTCAGTCACAAAGGGGTGAAGGGTGTAAGCACTCAGTCACAAAGAGGTGAAGGGTGTAAGCACTCTCATTCACAAAGGGGTGAAGGGTGTAAACACTCTCATTCACAAAGGGTTGAAGGGTGTAAACACTCAGTCACAAAGGGGTGAAGGGTGTAAACACTGAGTCACAAAGGGGTGAAGGGTGTAAACACTCAGTCGCAAAGGGGTGAAGGGTGTAAGCACTCAGTCACAAAGGGGTGAAGGGTGTAAAGACTCCCAGTAACAAAGGGGTGAATGGTGTAAACACTCATTCACAAAGGGGTGAAGGGTGTAAACACTCAGTCACAAAGGGGTGAAGGGTGTAAAGACTCCCAGTAACAAAGGGGTGAAGGGTGTAAAGACTCAGTCACAAAGGGGTGAAGGGTGTAAGCACTCAGTCACAAAGGGGAGAAGGGTGTAAGCACTCCCCGTTACAAAGGGGTGAATGGTGTAAACACTCATTCACAAAGGGGTGAAGGGTGTAAACACTCAGTCACAAAGGGGTGAAGGGTTTAAAGACTCAGTCACAAAGGGGTGAAGGGTGTAAAGACTCAGTCACAAAGGGGTGAAGGGTGTAAACACTCAGTCACAAAGGGGTGAAGGGTGTAAACACTCAGTCCCAAAGGGGTGAAGGGTGTAAACACTCAGTCCCCAAGGGAATGAAGGGTGCAAACACTCTCCGACACAAAGGGGTGAAGGGTGTAAACACTCAGTCACAAAGGAGTGAAGGGTGTAAACACTCAGTCACAAAGGGGTGAAGGGTGTAAACACTCTCAGTGACAAAGGGGTGAAGGGTGTAAACACTCTCAGTGACAAAGGAGTGAAGGGTGAAAACACTCTCAGTGACAAAGGGGTGAAGGGTGCAGACACTCTAAGTGACAAAGGGGTGAAGGGTGTAAACACTCTCAGTGAGAAAGGGGTGAAGGGTGTAAACACTCTCAGTGACAAAGAGGTGAAGGGTGTAAACACTCTAAGTGACAAAGGAGTGAAGGGTGTAAGCACTCCTCGTCACAAAGGGGTGAACGGTGTAAACACTCTCAGTGACAAAGAGGTGAAGGGTGTAAACACTCCCAGTGACAAAGGGGTGAAAGGTGCAAACACTCCCCGCCACGAAGGGGTGAGGGGTGTAGACACTCTCAGTGACAAAGGGGTGAAGGGTGTAAACACTCAGCCTCAAAGGGGTGAAAGGTATAAACACTCAGTCACAAAAGGGTGAAGGGTGTAAACACTCCCAGTAACAAAGGGGTGAAGGGTGTAAACACTCAGTCCCAAAGGGGTGAAGGGTGTAAACACTCCCCGTAACAAAGGGGTGAAGGGTGTAAACACTCTCATTCACAAAGGGGTGAAGGGTGTAAACACTCAGTCACAAAGGGGTGAAGGGTGTAAGCACTCAGTCACAAAGAGGTGAAGGGTGTAAGCACTCTCATTCACAAAGGGGTGAAGGGTGTAAACACTCTCATTCACAAAGGGTTGAAGGGTGTAAACACTCAGTCACAAAGGGGTGAAGGGTGTAAACACTGAGTCACAAAGGGGTGAAGGGTGTAAACACTCAGTCGCGAAGGGGTGAATGGTGTAAGCACTCAGTCACAAAGGGGTGAAGGGTGTAAAGACTCCCAGTAACAAAGGGGTGAATGGTGTAAACACTCATTCACAAAGGGGTGAAGGGTGTAAACACTCAGTCACAAAGGGGTGAAGGGTGTAAAGACTCCCAGTAACAAAGGGGTGAAGAGTGTAAAGACTCCCAGTAACAAAGGGGTGAAGGGTGTAAACACTCAGTCCCAAAGGGGTGAAGGGTGTAAACACTCAGTCCCCAAGGGAATGAAGGGTGCAAACACTCTCCGACACAAAGGGTGAAGGGTGTAAACACTGAGTCACAAAGGGGTGAAGGGTGTAAACACTCAGTCACAAAGGAGTGAAGGGTGTAAACACTCAGTCACAAAGGGGTGAAGGGTGTAAACACTCTCAGTGACAAAGGGGTGAAGGGTGTAAACACTCTCAGTGACAAAGGAGTGAAGGGTGAAAACACTCTCAGTGACAAAGGGGTGAAGGGTGTAAACACTCCCAGTGACAAAGGGGTGAAGGGTGTAGACACTCTCAGTGACAAAGTCGTGAAGGATGTAAACACTCAGTGACAAATGGGTGAAAGGTGTAAACACTCCCCGTCACAAAGGGGTGAAGGGTGTAAACACTCAGTCCCAAAAGGGGGAAGGTGCAAACACTCTCTGACACAAAGGGTGAAGGGTGTAAACACCCACAGTCACAAAGGGGTGAAGCGTGTCAACACTCTCAGTGACAAAGGAGTGAAGGGTGTAAACACTCTCAGTGACAAGGGGGTGAAGGGTGTAAACTCTCTCAGTGACAAAGGGGTGCAAGGTGTAAACACTCAGCCAAAATGGGGTGAAGGGTGCAAACACTCAGTCACAAAGGGGTGAAGGGTGTAAACACCCTCAGTCACAATGGGGTGAAGGGTGTAAACACTCAGTCACAAAGGGGTGAAGGGTGTAAACACTCAATCCTAAAAGGCTGAAGGTGTAAACACTCAGTCACAAAGGGGTGAAGGGTGTAAACACCCTCAGTCACGAAGGGGTGAAGGGTGTAAACACTCTCAGTGACAAAGGGGGGAAGGGTGTAAACACTCCACGACAAACGGATGAAGGGTGTGATCACTTTCAGTGACAAAAGAGTGAAGGGTGTAAACACTCTCAGTGATTAAGAGGTGAAGGGTGTAACCCCTCTCAACCACAAAGGGGTGAATCGTGTGAACACTCTCAGTCGCAAAGGGGTGCAATTCACAAACATGAGACAATAAGTCAAAAACATATTCACAAAATTCTAAATTCTGAGTCAACTCACAAACGCAAAAACACAAAATATTGTAAATTAATATAGCACCTGAACTTCCTATAAGGCACACGTTATAACAGTGAAGGGCGGATTTGAATCAAGTACTTCCATGAATGCCGGATTAATAACGTTTTCCGGTCGCTTTTGGTTACATTACATGTTTTGTGCCACTAATGTGATGAAGGTTAATGTCCCTACGTGTTCAATGCCCCTCATCAATTGATGTGTCTAGCAATCTGTGTGCACAAAGTGGCTATATTGGGCCAAGGAACCAGCCGAGACAGTGAGGCCGGGTTGGACAAAAACCTTACCCAGATATAGGTGACAAAATTCGAACCCACGACAGGTTTTCTGCATCTCAGCCTACTTACTAACTGAGAGAGAAGGGCTCTCTAGGCGAACTGCGTAATGCAAATGATCACAATACTACTACAGGTGCATAGTTCTTGTTTTTCAACAGACAACTTGGTTTTATGTTCATACCACTTTAACAATTTCACCCAGAATGACTTGGTTAGTTCGCATTCGACAAAGACATGTATAATTCTATCAATGTTTTAACAGCTTTTTTTAATAACTATAATACGATGGACTAGACGGAATTGGAAGTATCGATACTTCACACACTGAGAGACAGAATATAGACGTCTAAACTATAACACAAACTCAGTCAATGTTAAATCGCGAGATAAATCAAAGACACTCGATCACTGGATCCAAGGCATATCCTGTCATTAAATTGTCATACACATATGTGTTTACATTGCTGGCATGATAGTACGTTACATAGGGACACCTTTCGTTACTTTTTTTCCCAATTCTTCGGGGCTTTGAACCACCCCATAGTCATGCAATACTATTGTTTTTTGGTTTGTATTTCGCACAAAGGTCCTCATCAGCACCATTCCGCGAAACTAAATCTTTTACATCGCTTTCTCCGACTGTTGTCCAATTTTGTAGAGCGTTCAGTTTACCATCGATCTTTGAAGAAGTGAACCATATTGCTTCCTCTAAAACGTCTGTTTTCGTAGATACCTCATGAAAGTTAAACTGACACCATGAATTGACGACATTAAACCGAAAGGTACCTTTAATATGTAGGTAAAATCGGGGGTTTAATATATATTTTACGCGTATATTGCATTTCCAAAACATAATTGTCCAATTGATCCAAATAAGGGACCGCTTGTTAAAAACAAGAGCTTCATTTGAGACAAATCGTTTGACCCCGGCGGCCTTCAGTGAACTATCCTTCACGACAATATTCGTCCCATTCATACCTCCAAGGGCTTTGTTATTGTACATACGCTTACCTTTCTTTATGCAATGCATATAGTTACAAGTACGCAGCGTAAGTTAACGAAGATGTTGTTAACGAACAGTTAACGAGTTAACGAGTTTGCTGCTTAATATCGAAATGAATGTATGTTTTGCTATGCCGTTTTTGTGCAACCAAAACCTAACTTGGGCCATGAACCAGGGGACGGTGAAGGGGTGTGACAGGTCCCGGATTAATGTTTAATGCTGACAGTTTACATGCTACGTGATGGAAGTCGGATTAGCTCTAAGTTATTCTCTACACATGTAATTTCCTCACAAAAAATAATAGCATTATATATATAATGTTATTATTTTTCGTGGGGGTATGCACTTTATATTTTGATTATTTAGGGCCTAATACGAAGCATAGATGCAAAATGTTGCAAAGTAACTCGATCGATTGTTACATTCGGCCAGGAATTCCTCTCTTGTGGGCGTAACCATGGAGTCGACACTAAAGTACTTACCTCACGGAATTCTTCCTCGGGGTCACGTGACGATCCGTCTCTCCGATGGCGACTGAGCGCCCTCTGCTGCGTCACGTGGTGCGAGCGGCTGATGACGTCACTGATGACGTTCAGTCGCTCATCGGCTTTGATGACGTCACTGATGACGTCTAGTCGCTCATCGGCTGTGATGACGTCTAGTCGCTCATCGGCTGTGATGACGTCACTGATGACGTCACTGATATCCTCCGTGTCGCGCTCGCTTCTGACGGAGGGATGGTAACCATCGGGATGCGGTCCCCGAACATCGCGAATGTTCGCTATTTCCTGTTTCAAGTCGACGTAGAGTTTGAGCGATATGGCACTCAGTGCAAAGGAAGCAACTGTCAGGATGATCAATACTGTCGCTACAAGGGGGAGCCACCGTCTGGCAGAGGAAGAGCTGGGACATCGGACGTGCTTGACGCCCTCTGGCGGGTATGAGATTGGGCAAGACGCGCACCTGGCGGCGGCGAGGGGTTCACTGGACGTGGTCTCGGGCGTCATAATGTAACCGTGAAGCGGGTTCACCCACGCTAACCTCCACAATGGACACACGCCACGGCGCATACGCACAAATATAGATATATTTATGTATACATACGAGATACGACATCTGCTGTTATATATATACACATGTATATATATATATATATGTATATATATGTGGAGTTAGGTTATCGCTGTCAGCAACAAGGCATGGCCTGAGAAACACCCCTTGGCAATGTGTCCGCTGCGGTCGTCATGCTTGGCAGGCAAGGAGTCGAGATTGTTCCCGGACACGGAGGCAAAGCCCAGATTCTGGAGCTATATCCTCTGGCGGAGAAATCCCTGCTCCAGTGCAGCGGGACACAAGGTCTGCATCCGTCCGTACGTCCGAGCAGCGCCCAAGCCGAGAATGGAACTGAATGTGTGCGCGGCGGCCCCCTGCAGAGGGGTAAAGTTGGAAAAAAGATATTGGCTGTGTCTCGTAGGCCCTGGATACCCTTGCATGATCCCAAGCTAGTCCCCCCACCCTACGCCAACCCCACAACCCAAACCCTCAGCTCAACCATGGCCTGCTCTAACCCTACCCCCATCACCCAGGACACACCCCACAGCCCGCCCATACCCAGTTTTAACCACACCTCCGTCACCCGGGGCCTACACCCCTGTCGCTACATGAACCCCCGGCCCCCTGCCCCCAGCCCTCAGCCCCCTGCCCGGGCCCCCAACCCCCAATACCCTATGCATATTCCACGCAGGCGTAACGTATAACCCACTTTCAGCCTGTAGAAAGCCCGTACCCCAGACTGTGTCAGACGCGCTGCGAGAAAACTGTTGCGGTAGACAAGCTGCATACTAACTGCACGTTATACGGGAGGAGACTCGAAACCGGAATGACAATAACTCCGGACGAACTTAAATCAAAAGCGAAACCAGAATGTCGAATTTCGAAGTTTATTGCACGCCACACAAGGAAGTGGTGTGTACGGTCTTCAAACTATTAATTATACTACAACTATTACAACTATAAGTCATATTGCAACATACTTGTCTCGCAAATGTAAAGTTTTGACATTATATCATCAGCTAGCAGGGTCGGATCCAGATATGTTGAATTTTGGTTTTCATGTGCTAAATGGTATACATTTCGGCCCTAGAAGGGGGGCCGGGGCCGGGTCGCCCACCCCCCCCCCCCCCTAATCTGGATCCGCCCCTGGCTAGCTGTGTTAACTGCTTGAATAATGTGGAGCGAAGGTCGACACAAAACGTCTTGAATGCGAGATTATATTTCCTTCCGTACGTTCCCCGCCTGAAGATTGGTTCCCGGCCTCGACACACTCTCCCAACCGCAGATGGTGCTCTTTTCTTACCAAAGAAACGAAACAGCAGAAGAAGAAAAAAATAAAAAAACAGAAAATCGAACTTTAAGCCGACGGTATATCGAATGATTTTAGATATCGCCTATAAAAACAAGTGGGCGTACGTGTCAGAATGCAGTTGCACTCTCTGGGACAGAGCCACTTATTACTAAGCGGGGTGATGGAGGGAGGGGGGTTGGGGCAGGGCAGACGGGAGGGAGAGGGTGGCACGAGTTTCATTCGTAAGTCTTGAGCTAAAAAGGGGTTAGTATTTAAACTTTGTCTGCTAGAATAGTTGTACAAAATTCCATATATGCCCCACAATTAAAAACAATTTTCGCCAAACTGAGTTAGTGGGGGGCGGGGGGCGGAGAGGGGGTGGGGGGTGGGGGGGGGGGCAGATTCCACACCTGCACTGACGTAATGCACAACAATCCATCCAGGTTTGTATTGTCGGAGCAGCCCACCTGCACGGGATGAAATTGTCACTCGTTTGCTGATTTCTTAATTACGTCGAGCGTCGAAATCTTGCTATTCTTCGGTCCTCAACTGTAGTAAAAATGAATAATAGGAGTAAATACAAAGCCAGGGTTACTCTATTTGTGTCTTTTAATCATAAAAGGTACAATAGAAACACAAATCTTGACCAAGTCGGTACCAGCCGATCAATCCTACTGAAAACATTACATGCAAGGAACACTTTTAAACACCGAGCTGATATCCACCTACTTAAAAGGATTTGTAGTTTAACGATTGGGATTGAATTATTTCTATTATATATGGGGCAAACTGACGCCCAAATTCAGGTCTGTAGCAACAAGGGATTTCGGTGTGGGCCTAGTGGTTAGAGAACTTGACCTCAGATCAATAGGTCAAGGGGTCATATTCGGGACAGGTCAGTTATTCTGAGGCATGTCCATTCTTTCCTCCTGCGGTAACCATGGAAACTAGGCACGGTGTGGTAGGCGAAATATTAGGGCCCCTGAGGGGGGGGTAGCCATGTCGCGTGTCGATTTTAAGAAAAGGTCCATGTCGCGTGTCGATTTTAAGAAAAGTTCTATGTCGCGTGTCGCTAAGTCTTATGTCGCATGTCGATTCTAAGACAGCCCCAATGTCGCGTTGTCGATTTTAAAAATCGCCCGTGTCGCCGTGTCGAAAAAGCCCCTCTGGGGCCCTAAAGGTGTCACCAGCACCAGCAGTAACATAACACAAGTCAACCATAGACATATCACACTATTATATCCATGTATCACAACCATAGACATATCACACTATTATATCCATGTATCACAACTATATATCTATTTCCGATCACAAGTACATACAAAACTATCACAAGTACATATATAACTATCACAAATACATATATAACTATCACAACTACATATATAACTATCACAACTACATATGTATACATCCCAACTAGATATATCACACAACTATAGACTATACATATAACAACTATACCATGCATGGATATCACATAACTATATGTGTATCGTAGCAGACATATCGCATAGCCATATAATGGCCACACAACTATGGACATATATCACACAATAACGGACACATCGCTGTAGACATATGACGGCCAGATATTTATATACACCACAGCTGACTGAAGTGAGCCAATTTGGAACTTTAGCGGGATCCATTTTAGATTTTACATAATCATCTAACGGTTTACATAATCATCTAACGGTTTACATAATCATCTAACGTTCTGAAGTCGCAACGGAAACTCTCCGGACAACAAAATTTCCCGTTTACAAGAAAATATTCACTGATTTGAGGAAAAAAATACTTTTTGTGTGAACTTCAAGTCGGGGCCTAATAAGTGTATGTCAACTCAAGGTTCCTGAGACACTCGCAAACAAACTATAAGCAGATGTTGCTTTGTTGCATGTCAAAGCAGCCGATGATGGCGCCATTCACTGTTTACTGTGACGTCACTGGGCGATACCATTTACATCTTTGTAAGGGGTCATATGTTTGGATTCCATTGCAGCGTTTTATTATTAACTCTGTTTTTAAGCATCGACGCATACCTAAAGTGACTCAGAGTGAACTTGAAATCAGTTTAGTGTCAATTGAGGCTAAACTTAGATTCATTGCACGAACGCAAACGCCTCCTGCTACAGTGGGTACAGCAGATCAACCCCTACCGTCTGACCATTGCATTCAACCTCGGTACCCTCGTCAAACGACGCGGTGGACTTTGCCAACCTGACCTAGATTATGAACCAATCAGGTGGCAGTCGGATGACCTTTACCTTTGCACGACTGACACGAGAACGATAAAAACAATATCGTCTGCTCTATTAAATACCATGGCAGATCATGTATTGTGAGAATAGGAATCGAACTACAGATAGGATAAACGATTGTTCGGCCTCAGTTCATAGTTAAGGAATATGCATAGATTTCGTCCTCAAGTCATTGTCATTGTCCGGAGAGTTTCCGTGGCGAATAGTAGATCTAAAACGAAGTAATTACATTAAATAACCCTTAATTAACTTAATTAACATCACCATTCCGACGTGTCACTCACCTGTTTACATCAAAACCTCTCTGCTTGCTTTGTTTGCGGAACAAAGACCTGAAATGAGCAAAGAAGGAAAAACGTCAGAAAGGTTATAAAACGACATCAGAGGTTTCATATTACACGGCCTCGAGACCACAGCTGTAACAGTGACGTGTTCCCTTCTATTTGCGATGTGTACAGCTAGTTGCATGGTGCGAGGACATGATAATTGGCTCATCATTACGCAAAACCCGGATTAGCAGTGTGCACGCAGTGAAGGCGAAGTGTGGCGAGGAAGCCGCTTTCCGGGAAAGACTCAGCATGTACTGGGCGTACATTGGGCTCCATGCCCCAGTGTGGAAGAGGCTTTTGCAGAAAGATAATAGCCGTTCAATTAAAACTCATATAAATTATATAACTGACTGATTAGGGTGTCAACAGCGAAATTTCAATAAATTGTTGACTGAAGGAGTGAAGTATTATAGCAGCTTCTCGCAACATATATATCAATGGATGGAAATATGAACAGGGGTCTGGAGGGGGGGGGCTGGGGTCCAGTATACAGCATGTTTTTTTTTTTAATTTTCGGTGTGGAACGTTGATTTTTCACGATGTTCCGTGTCGTTTGTTTTCAAAATCTGTGTCGATGTCGCTTTTTCAGTCTCCGGGTGTCGGAATTTGGGGGTCAATGTCGAATGTTGAGGAGGGCAGGGCGGTAAAAGGCGCTTTTGGTGGGTGGGGGCTGGTGGGTGGAGGAGATACGTAAAAAGTCACCAAAACAGAACCCCATGAACAGTGCTGCACCAGTGATCAAGGCGTGGGGCTGCAAATCACTTCTTCGAAATATCTTATAACTACTTTCCTTTGATCCACTTATCCGACCCCACCCACCACCCTCGTGAATTCGCAGCCACCCCTAAAATTCAAATCTTTTGTATCTGGGTACTTTAACGCTCCTCCTTGCGTCAACTTTGCCTGCACCCCCCCCCCCCCCCGCCTTCTCACTCTCTCTCACGTCCTCCTGTCTCCCTCCCCCTCCTCGCCTCGCTCCGCCTTCTTCCCCCTCATCCTTCTATATTGTCACTGTAGGCCAATACATACTCTATCTATGTCACTGATTGACGACGCATCTATAATAATTCTTATGTATGCTATTTTGTCACTGTGTGCCAATACACGTTCTATATGTCACTGTAAGCCAATACATCTGCAATCATTCTTATGTATGATATATTGTCACTGTTTGCCAATACGTGCTCTATCAATCTGTTACTGTATGACAATGCATCTATAATAATTATTATGTATGCTATTTTGTCACTGTATGCCAATAAATAAAATACATTTTCTGTACGTTTATATGGTGACAGAGGTAGTGATAATGCCCGGGGCCGTATTCATAATCGCCTCGTAAGTTACGCGCAAAAAGTGCGTTTTTGTCTTAGACTCACCAGCTCGTTGTGGGGGTGCTCATGATTAAGAAATCCTCTTCAATATAATTTTAGCACTTTCTTAATTCAGAAAATCTATTTCTTGGGTGACTATTTTGAACCTGATAATCGCTCGACAAATCTTCCACTTAGGGCTAAGTCTAGTGGCGTATCCTAAGGGACGATTATGAATACGGCCCCTGAATTGCCTATGTGCGCTGCAAAAAAAAAAGATAAAATACTCCACCTGCAGCCATTAGGAACCAGTGCAGTTTGCAGAATCGAGTGCCTCTATAATTCGCTGTGCCTGGAGGTATTCCATTCAAGGCTTGGAGTCACCATTGGCTGGTCCTGGTATATTGTGGATGTATTCTATATAATGCTCTAACCATTGGCTGGTCATGGTATATTGTGGATGTATTCCATATAGGCTCTAACCATTGGCTGATCATGGTATATTGTGGATGTATTCCATATAATGCTCTAACCATTGGCTGGTCCTGGCATATTGTGGATGTATTCCATATAATGCTCTAACCATTGGCTGGTCCTGGTATATTGTGGATGTATTCCATATAATTCTTCGTGAGTTTATCTTTCTTATTCTTTGTCACATCCGATGACATGAGACCGCACGTCGTTGCTCCTTCACATCGGATGACATGAGACCGCACGTCGTTGCTCCTTCACATCGGATGACATGAGACCGCACGTCGTTGCTCCTTCACATCGGATGACATGAGACCGAACGTCGTTGCTCCTTCACATCGGATGACATGACCGCACTTGGTTGGTCCTTCACATCGGATGACATGAGACCGCACGTCGTTGTTCCTTCACATCGGATGTCATGAGACCGTTCGTCGTTGCTCCTTCACATCGGATGACCTGAAACCGCTCGTCGTTGGTCCTTCACATCGGATGACATGAAACCGCTCATCGTTGGTCCTTCACATCGGATGTCATGAGACCGTTCGTCTTTGCCCCTTCACATCGGATGACATGAAACCGCACGTCGTTGCTCCTTCACATCGGATGACATGAGACCGCACGTCGTTGCTCCTTCACATCGGATGACATGAGACCGCACGTCGTTGCTCCTTCACATCGGGTGACATGAGACCGCACGTCGTTGCTCCTTCACATCGGATGACATGACCGCACTTGGTTGGTCCTTCACATCGGATGACATGAGACCGCACGTCGTTGTTCCTTCACATCGGATGTCATGAGACCGTTCGTCGTTGCTCCTTCACATCGGATGACCTGAAACCGCTCGTCGTTGGTCCTTCACATCGGATGACATGAAACCGCTCGTCGTTGGTCCTTCACATCGGATGTCATGAGACCGTTCGTCTTTGCCCCTTCACATCGGATGACATGAAACCGCACGTCGTTGCTCCTTCACATCGGATGACATGAGACCGCACGTCGTTGCTCCTTCACATCGGATGACATGAGACCGCACGTCGTTGCTCCTTCACATCGGGTGACATGAGACTGTTCATCTTTGCCCCTTCACATCGGATGACATGAAACCGCTCGTCGTTGCTCCTTCACATCGGATGTCATGAGACCGTTCGTCTTTGCCCCTTCACATCGGATGACATGAAACCGCACGGCGTTGCTCCTTCACATCGGATGACATGAGACCGCACGTCGTTGCTCCTTCACATCGGATGACATGAGACCGCACGTCGTTGCTCCTTCACATCGGATGACATGAGACCGCACGTCGTTGCTCCTTCACATCGGATGACATGAGACCGAACGTCGTTGCTCCTTCACATCGGATGACATGACCGCACTTGGTTGGTCCTTCACATCGGATGACATGAGACCGCACGTCGTTGTTCCTTCACATCGGATGTCATGAGACCGTTCGTCGTTGCTCCTTCACATCGGATGACCTGAAACCGCTCGTCGTTGGTCCTTCACATCGGATGACATGAAACCGCTCGTCGTTGGTCCTTCACATCGGATGTCATGAGACCGTTCGTCTTTGCCCCTTCACATCGGATGACATGAAACCGCACGTCGTTGCTCCTTCACATCGGATGACATGAGACCGCACGTCGTTGCTCCTTCACATCGGATGACATGAGACCGCACGTCGTTGCTCCTTCACATCGGGTGACATGAGACCGCACGTCGTTGCTCCTTCACATCGGATGACATGACCGCACTTGGTTGGTCCTTCACATCGGATGACATGAGACCGCACGTCGTTGTTCCTTCACATCGGATGTCATGAGACCGTTCGTCGTTGCTCCTTCACATCGGATGACCTGAAACCGCTCGTCGTTGGTCCTTCACATCGGATGACATGAAACCGCTCGTCGTTGGTCCTTCACATCGGATGTCATGAGACCGTTCGTCTTTGCCCCTTCACATCGGATGACATGAAACCGCACGTCGTTGCTCCTTCACATCGGATGACATGAGACCGCACGTCGTTGCTCCTTCACATCGGATGACATGAGACCGCACGTCGTTGCTCCTTCACATCGGGTGACATGAGACTGTTCATCTTTGCCCCTTCACATCGGATGACATGAAACCGCTCGTCGTTGCTCCTTCACATCGGATGTCATGAGACCGTTCGTCTTTGCCCCTTCACATCGGATGACATGAAACCGCACGGCGTTGCTCCTTCACATCGGATGACATGAGACCGCACGTCGTTGCTCCTTCACATCGGATGACATGAGACCGCACGTCGTTGCTCCTTCACATCGGGTGACATGAGACCGTTCGTCTTTGCCCCTTCACATCGGATGACATGAAACCGCTCGTCGTTGTTCCTTCACATCGGATGTCATGAGATCGTTTGTCGTTGCTCCTTCACAGCGGATGACCTGAAAACGCTCGTCGTTGGTCCTTCACATCGGATGACATGAGACCGCACGCCGTTGCTCCTTTACATCGGATGACATGAGACCGCACGTCGTTGGTCCTTCACATTGGATGATATGAGACCGCTCGTCGTTGTTCCTTCACATTGGATGATATGAGACCGCACTTCGTTGTTCCTTCACATCGGATGACAGGAGACCGCACGTCGTTGCTCCTTCACATCGGATGACATGAGACCGCTCGTCGTTGTTCCTTCACATCGGATGACATGAGACCGCACTTCGTTGGTCCTTCACATTGGATGATATGAGACCGCACGTCGTTGGTCCTTCACATCGGATGACATGAGACCGCACGTCGTTGTTCCTTCACATCGGATGTCATGAGACCGCACTTCGTTGGTCCTTCACATTGGATGATATGAGACCGCACGTCGTTGCTCCTTCACATCGGATGACATGAGACCGCACTTCGTTGCTCCTTCACATCGGATGACAGGAAACCGCTCGTCGTTGTTCCTTCACATCGGATGACATGACCGCACGTCGTTGCTCCTTCACATCGGATGTCATGAGACCGTTAGTCTTTGCCCCTTCACATCGGATGACATGAGACCGCACTTCGTTGGTCCTTCACATCGGATGACATGAGACCGCACTTCGTTGGTCGTTCACATCGGATGTCATGAGACCGTTCGTCGTTGCTCCTTCACATCGGATGACCTGAAACCGCTCGTCGTTGCCCCTTCACATCGGATGACATGAAACCGCTCGTCGTTGTTCCTTCACATCGGATGTCATGAGATCGTTTGTCGTTGCTCCTTCACATCGGATGACCTGAAAACGCTCGTCGTTGGTCCTTCACATCGGATGACATGAGACCGCACGTCGTTGTTCCTTCACATCGGATGACATGACCGCACTTCGTTGGTCCTTCACATCAGATGACATGAGACCGCACGTCGTTGCTCCTTCACATCGGATGTCATGAGACCGTTAGTCTTTGCCCCTTCACATCGGATGACATGAGACCGCACTTCGTTGGTCCTTCACATCGGATGACATGAGACCGCACTTCGTTGGTCGTTCACATCGGATGTCATGAGACCGTTCGTCGTTGCTCCTTCACATCGGATGACCTGAAACCGCTCGTCGTTGCTCCTTCACATCGGATCACATGAGACCGCTCGCTAAATTTATCCGACGAAATAATTATCATGTGGTTGAGGTTGAAGCACATCTAGAACTGCCTCGGGTCGCTGGGTGGCTCCGGTGGCTGCCGTCATTACGGTCAGGTTGACGTAGTTTGCTGAAAACAAAGGCGATTTGTTGGTGAGAACGCGACCATGACCAACCATAGCAATATGTCTCTTACTTGACGCAGATACTGGGCAACCTAAGAGTAGTTCGCGGTAAAGGTCGGGGTTCTGGACCAATTAATTAATGTAGTGTACCATTGGGAAGTAAATATGGAAATAACTCTGGTGTAAAAAATATCCTAGCTAACAAAATAACATTCGTAGAACGTTAGGCGAACGTTTGCCCAGAGTTAGAAGAACGCTCTAAGGACGTTATCTGTGAAAAGCGTCCTGGTGTTATTCGAACGTTAGCAGATAAACTTATGGACAACGGTGTAATAACGTTCAAGCAACATTTCTATAACGTTTTCTTGTAACCTGAAAATTGCCCGCAGTCTTCCTATATCGGCTTTTGTTCAAGGTTGCCAAAACATTTTGAGGAAGGTTACATATGCACTTGAATGTAGTAAGTGTGAAAGATATCATCTTATAAGTATCTAAGATATGACGAAGTCCATGTCGGGAATATCTTAGATATCATTTAAGAATATCTAAGATATCATTTAAGGAATATCTAAGACATCATTTAAGGAATATCCAAAATATCATTTAAGAAATGTCTAAGATATCATTTAAGGAATATCTAAGCATTGTCTAATTTTTTATTCATTACTATTAGGTACTTTAGTAAATACCAAATCGTGTCGGATGTGGTTTATAATGATCTCATAGACATCATAATGCAACATAAGGAAAGTCTGACATTAATATTCACGACTTATGGTCGTCATTGTAATGGCTTAACCGGGGACACCCCTTTGAATCACAAATCCCCAAGAATTAGGGAGAGCAATATCCTATCTCCAAGATTAGGACATTCCGAAGCATGGGGGCGAATAGTGGTATGGCGAATATCGGGGAATTCACAAACTACTATAACGGATCGTGGTAAATAGGCAATAGTTCTTCGCGTTGCACCAGAAATTGTACGGATAATGATCCCCCAAAATAGCCAACATCTCCAAGAATTCGTAGAGGCCATTCGCGGAGATCGAAACAGGTATTCCCTCCCCTCGTAACCGGGTTAACTAAATATAATGACTGCAATGGTGGAAAATGAAACGTTGGTGTTGTGTTCGATGAAATTCTATCTTATCCTGTCACTCTTCCTGGTTGAACCCACTTTGCCATCGATCAAATGTGGTAAACACATCAACGTTACTCCAATATGGATCACTCGCCCACCTACTGTTCACCACCAGGGGGCGCCCTGCTCTGCCGTGTAGTGTTCCGCCTACGTGATCGCTGACATGCGCCTGAGTAATATGTCTATATATAGTATAAAGATAAATACTATATATATAATGTGTGAAACGTATATATAGCATTTCTTGGAATTGATATACATACATATATGACAATGCAAAAATTATTATTTATTCCGGTGCGTCTGGCTGGGTGAGTGAGACGGAGCGGTGGGGTGGCGGCGGGAGTGGGAGTGGGAGTGGCGATGGGGGTGGAGTGGGGGGGGGGGGGGGGTGGGGGTGACGTGGGGGTGGCTAGTCGGCGCAAGTCACTTCCACCTTCCGAGAAACTAGTTGACATTTCAAGTGACATTGAACCCTCCAGGTCCCGCCGAAAGCGGTGTTTGTGTATGTATGCATGTGTGTGCGTGTGTGTGTGTGTGGGGGGGGGGGGAGGTAATGATTCTTTAGAAGTAAATGGGGTTTGGTTTTGGGTGGAGGTTTTTTGGGATGCTTCATTTCATCCTCCACTTGGGGTTGACCACGCATTATTTACAATTAATTACGTATTGGTCATACATTAATTACAATTAATTACGTGCTGATCACACTGTAATTGCAATTAAGTACGTGTTGATCACACAATATTTACCACAACTTGGGGGTTCACAAAAGCTATGCGCCATACTGGTCATGTCGGTACATGCACCGAACTACGTAGAAATCAATCTATTAAGAAAATGGGAAGTCAATCGAAGTGCCAATAAATTGAATGTACCATGACACGGCCCAAGCAATGTGTGCAGTCTCCTAGCCTAGAATGCATGTCACAGCAGCTTAATTTCAGCAAAGAAAAATCTAAATACTATAAATCTCAATAATTGTTTACGTATGATGCCAGAACTTACATACCAAACCAAAACTGCTACGTTCGAACTCTAAATGTGGACTAGTATATTTGTCTTTATTATTTACTTTCGTTCCAGAAAGGAAGCCTGCATTGGTTGGAACTAAATCAAAGATTTGTGGATTAAGTTTTCATATTTATTTCAATCTAAATCAGATATCAAATAGTTGATAATGAGCTAACAGAAAGAAAAACCCAACAGTTACGTCAGGGAAATATATTGCAATATATGTTTCCTTAAAAAAATCATGATCTTGAAGATTTGCAGATTGAAAAATATCTTGTCGAGCCAATTTAGGCAACCACCACCGATAGAAACGTACATATAGACTGGTAACTCTGTAACTCGTATGTCAATAATTAATACCCTCCAGTAGGGGCGCCACCGGCCATATTTCTGGGTTGTATATGCAGGACAAATAGAAAACCCAGGTCACCAAGGACAAGTAGGGAAGGTGTGAGCGGGGGTGGGGGGGGGGGGCGGAGGGACGTGCGGGTGAAAGAGGGAGAGGCGATGTGACAGGCGGACCGGTGGCAGGGACACTTACAAGGTACCACTGACGTTCACCATAACAGAACCCTTGAAGATTCCCTGGCAAACAAGTCGAACGTTTTTTCCGAGTAAAGATCGTCTTTTTTTATTAGTCTAAATGTTAAGTATAGCTGGAGTTCCTGGAGAAAATCACATGTTGTAGAGAGTGAGGTAGGACATGGTTGTGCAAGAACAAATACAAAACATTGCTGGCACGTCCTTATGTTTCGCGGCGCATTCTGCTTCTCAGAAGGTTAAAACTGCTCTTGCGACATTTGCTTCACCTTTTCATCAAAATAATCTTTACAATTTCATGATAGCCGCCAGTTTCCGCCGATCCGTTTTAGCTTCTACACATAAGAGCATTGACCGAAATTTGTTGCTCTAAACGCTAGCTATGTTACCTTTAAAATGTATTTAGTGACACTGTTGTGCTATAGATTGTCCAATAGCTTAGTTATTGCATGGCGCTGTATAAATAGCTCAAGGTTTTACCTACCTACCGGATACACGCAAGTTCTTTTTCTCAAAATAGCTCCAACCGCGAAAACGGATGTGTCCATTTTGGCGGCCTTTTCAGGAACGGTCGTCTGCGTGTGTGAGTCAGACGCTGCTTACAATGGCGCTCTGTCCAGGCACGAGTTTGTGTGTGCAGTCGGCCCCTGAGTCCGCATAGCATGCTCCTCGAATAACTGTATTTGGTCCAATATATACTGGCCCTACAAGTAAAGAATGTGAAAACATACATCGTTATTCAAATATTTTTTTTTACGATAAAAACTTAAAGATATATATTCTTAGGGGCGTAGACTTGTACTTGTGTAAACTTATAAATTCCAATTATAGTCAGCTTTTCAGAAAACGTCGCATCTATTCCATTCGCTAACAACCCAATACCCTAGAATCATCGGTATATGCCTTATGCTACAATAGGCTTCGCTAGCCAGTTGTAACCTCATATAACAAGTATTAGAAAAACTCTAAAATGTATGATTAAATGCCACGTTACTCATTGCCGGGCTAAAAAGAGGCGATTTTGTACCCATGGCAATTATTGATATGAAATCCCCTTTAATGGTTCGGCCAAAAATCTTCGCCTGCTCAAGAGATATAAGAGCATTTTGGCACTCACTCTTATCAACGATACCACTCAAGTAACCTAGTCAGTGGGGTAGTGACATGTAGAGTTGCCTTTTGGTATTTTACCCAAACTTTGTCAATGTCCCGCTGACACGCTGTTTTATCTGAGGGGATTCCCCTCTCAAACCGCAGATCTCTCGCCATTGGCCTTCACGCATATCACGTACATGACTCACAGCAGGACACCTCTCACCGCACCGGTCTGACGGCCAGCACGGGTACTAGGTTATGTACTTGGTTACCTACGTGTACTTGGTTACCCACGTGTTTTTACTTGGTTACCCACATGTACTGGGTTACCCACGTGTACTGGGTTACCCACATGTACTGGGTTACCCGCGTGTACTTGGTTATCCATTTGTTTTTACTTGGTTACCCATGTGTACTTGGTTACCTGCGTGTACTGGGTTACCCACGTGTACTGGGTTACCCACGTTTACTTGGTTATCCACGTGTACTTGGTTACCCACATGTACTTGGTTACCCACGTGTACTGGGTTACCCACATGTACTTGGTTACCAACGTGTAGCTGGTTACCCACGTGTGCTTGGTTACCCACGTGTACTTGATTACCCACATGTACTGGGTTACCCACGTGTTTTTACTTGGTTCCCCACGTGTTTTTACTTGGTTACCCACGTGTACTTGGTTACCCATGTGTACTTGTTTACCCACGTGTACCTGGTTACCCACATGTACTTGGTTACCCACGTGTACTTGATTACCCACATGTACTGGGTTACCCACGTGTTTTTACTTGGTTCCCCACGTGTTTTTACTTGGTTACCCATGTGTTTTACTTGGTTACCCACGTGCACTGGGTTATCGACGTGTACTTGGTTACCCACGTGTACTTGGTTACCCACGTGTACTGGATTACCCACATGTACTGGGTTACCCACGTGTTTTTACTTGGTTCCCCATGTGTTTTTACTTGGTTACCCACGTGTACTTGGTTACCCACGTGTACTTGGTTACCCACGTGTACCTGGTTACCCACATGTACTTGGTTACCCACATGTACTAGGTTACCAACGTGTCTTTACTTGGTTACCCACGTGAACTTGGTTACCCACGTGAACTTGGTTACCCACGTGTACTGGGTTACCCACGTGTACTGGGTTACCCACATGTACTAGGTTACCCACGTGTACTTGGTTATCCACGTGTACTTGGTTACCCACATGTACTTGGTTACCAACGTGTACCTGGTTACCCACGTGTACCTGGTTACCCACGTGTACTTGATTACCCACATGTACTGGGTTACCCACGTGTTTTTACTTGGTTCGCCACGTGTTTTTACTTGGTTACCCACGTGTACTTGGTTACCCATGTGTACTTGGTTACCCACGTGTACCTGAATACCCACATGTACTTGGTTACCCACGTGTACTTGATTACCCACATGTACTGGGTTACCCACGTGTTTTTACTTGGTTCCCCACGTGTTTTTACTTGGTTACTCATGTGTTTTACTTGGTTACCCACGTGTACTTGGTTACCCACGTGTACTTGGTTACCCACGTGTACTTCATTACCCACATGTACTGGGTTACCCACGTGTTTTTACTTGGTTCCCCATGTGTTTTTACTTGGTTACCCACGTGTACTTGGTTACCCACGTGTACTTGGTTACCCACTTGTACCTGGTTACCCACATGTACTTGGTTACCCACATGTACTAGGTTACCAACGTGTTTTTACTTGGTTACCCACGTGAACTTGGTTACCCACGTGTACTGGGTTATCCAAATGCATCCTTGGTTACCCACGCGTACTAGGTTGCCGGTGGAATTCTAAAACCTCGTCACGCAAAGGAAGGAAACTTGACGACACCTTGACGACATCTTGAGGACACGTTGAAAACACCTTGACGACACCTTGACGACACTTTGTCGACACCTTTACGACACCTTGACGACACTTTGAAGACGCCTTGACGACACTTTGACGACACCTTGACGACACTTTGATGACACTTTAACGACACCTTGACGACACTTTGATGACACTTTGACGACACCTTGACGACACCTTGGCGACACCTTGGCGACACTTTGACGACACCTTGACGACACCTTGACGACACCTTGGCGACACCTTGACGACACCTTGACGACATTTTGACGACACCCTGACGACACCTTGACGACACCTTGACGACACCTTGGCGACACCTTGGCGACACTTTGACGACACCTTGACGACACCTTGACGACACCTTGGCGACACCTTGACGACACCTTGACGACATTTTGACGACACCCTGACGACACCTTGACGACACATTAACGACACTTTGACACCTTGACGATACTTTGGCGACACATTGACGACACCATGACGACACTTTGACGACACCTTGACGACACCTTGACGACACCTTGGCGACACCTTGGCGACACCTTGACGACACCTTGACGACACCTTGGCGACACCTTGACGACACCTTGACGACATTTTGACGACACCCTGACGACACCTTGACGACACCTTGACGACACTTTGACATTGCCAGTGTAGTAACAGTAACAGTAACAGCAAATATCATAGACAGATCGAAGAGATTTATAATGAACGAATATATTTATATACGTAGATGAGTATTGGTCTTAGTCTAGGGCATTATAACCTCGCCACCACAAACAGGGACAAAACGTTATACCACAGCAAACATATATGTATATAGATATATGTACATTACATGTTATTTGGGGTTTAGCCCGCGATAATGTCGTTCCACAGGAAAAAAGATAAAAATCAATATTATAATACCAGACGTAATGATGATACTAACGTTACATATATAACGAAACTTTTGGGATAACGTTAGATAACAATTTCCCACCTAGTTTACATGCATATATAAATATAGGCATGATGGTTGGTAAACTTTAATAAATGTAAATTAATCTAACATATGAATTTTGATGGCGGATTATATGGGCCCTTTAATGTGATTCAAAAGCTCTGCATTTCACATGCTCTGAAACCTGAAACATTAAAGTTACATGTGGAGCTGACCGTTGCAACGGCTGTACCAAAATAAACATAAACAGGAAATGTTACCTTTGACCACAAGCAGTGTCAACGGCCACCGCCAAAGAAAAAGTGGCGCTCCGGACGCTTCTATTGCCTCATATAATTTAGCGCTTGGGCCCCCTGTCGGTGGCACCGGTAAACGACTTGTGTACACACGTTTATGACGTTTCAAATCAGCACAAGTTTTCATTTTTGTGGCGGACAATTCATGAATTTGAAATGTTTTGCTCATTGGGAGATAATTGGTGAGCGATATGGTAGGTGTTTTTTTTGTCTGTTATGAACCTTAAGGCCTTAGGTTTGTGTTCTTATACGCAAATTTGGCATTCAAAAACAGCGAAACAACTCCACATGCAACTTTAATATACAATGTACGCACTGTTTGTCAGCCATGGATTTTTTTTTTCGCTTTAACAATTAATTGCCCTCCCTGTACCGCTTTTAACATTACATGTTTCACTTCGGCTTGTAAGTTTAAGTTATTTGCACAGGAATAACGCGATATAAATATAGCTGTAACTATATATCAACACCCATATATATATACATGTCCATATTCAATAGGTAAGACGTTTGTTCTGTATGGGTTATGGTTTATAATGGAGCCTACATTTATGTACTAGTTTGTACTACACTGGCTATAGTGTATGATGGAGCCTACATTTATGTAGTTTGTTCTACAATGGTTATAGTGTATGTTTGAGCCTACATATATGTAGTATGTTCTACATGGGCTATAGTGTATTGTGGATATAATAATATAGTACACCCTCTAACGGGGTTGTCTAACCATAAACTCTTGATTTGTATGAACTTTGAGGCCACGTACATCTCATTTTTGCGTTGCTTGCGCGGTACAAGAATGGAATGTGGACTGGGAGATATGAATTTTAGAACGTGGGTGAGTTTCACTTTGCGAGTAGTGCACCATAAATAACACTGGATTTGTACTTTGGATTGATTCCCGTCATCCAGCTAGTGAGACTACACTGACCCGGGTACGGTGTGTCGGGTTGGTCTCACGCCAGCGCCGGCGTGCTGATACGATCTGTGGCGGTGCACAACATGATATCATGTTCTTGCAATATGCACTCTCACAATAGGGGGCGCTTGTTGTGTCAAAAACGATGGCCACTTGGCAGAAACAATCAGTGGCTGGTTACGAACCAAAATACAACTGTGATAAGAAACTAGGGCTGTATATGGGTCGCAAAAGTACTCAACAGATAGATTTGCGTCATTAATAAACACAAGTTAAGGTTTGCAAATAATATGGGCATATTATGTGCTAAACCTCTTGGTTATGATGTCACTAAATATATACGACTTTTAAGACGTTTCTAAAGTAGTATCAGCTTCACAAGACAATTATTATTTAATAGGATTGAAGCATTGCATGTCAATGTATGGATAAAATGTACTGGTCTGACAAAGCTCACTCCACAAAGCCGAGCGCGCTAACCACTAGATCATTCGGGTGGTCCCCGAACACGCGATGGTTGGTCTGGCAGAGATCACTCGATCAAGCCACTTTAATAGACGAACCTGATAGGCAGGCCTCACCCTCGACCTATGGAGTTTGACACGGCCCCCAGGAATATTGCAAGATCTAACATTGTCACTGTACGCGCGGTCACCAACCAGGCACTAAATAAACAGCCGGGCCTCCCCGATCCGCGCCCATGCCTTCCAGAAAGTCGCACTTGCCCAGATAGCAAGCTATGAGGGGCGACTTCATTACAGCCTGGCCGTTATCGTACTCCCGCCCCGAAACCCACACCCCCACCTTCCCTGAATCTTATGCCCCCCCCCCCCCGGGCCCGAAGATCATACCCCCTCCCCCTCCCCGAAGCCCATAGCCCCCTCCCCCCCGTCCCGAAGCCCATACCCCTCTCCCCGAAGTCCCTCCGCTCCATACCCTGCCCCCACCCCCCCACCACCTGGCCGCCCCTCGTGCGCAATAACACTCGAGTTTTGCCTGTCTGTCTGTCTGTCTGTCTGTCGTATCAGTCTGCAGCGTCCGATGTGTTACTATAATAAGAAAGAATCCTGGCAATGTAGGGCCCCATAGGGGCTTTTTCGATATGGCGACACGGCGATTTTTAAAATCGACAACGCGACATTGGGGTTGTCTTAGAATCGACATGCGACATAAGACTTAGCGACACGCGACATAGACCTTTTCTTAAAATCGACACGCGACATGGACTTTTTCTTAAAATCGACACGCGACATGGACCTTTTTCTTAAAATCGACACGCGACATGGCTACCCCCCCTCAGGGGCCCTAATATGAAGGGACGCCGGGGTGACTAGGCAAGGCGTAGACCATCTATACATCACGTTGTGGTCTACTCACTTCGCTGAATATCTCTATACTCGGCTACTTCCTCTTTACTTGCCACTTTGGACGGCGTTACAAAAATCTAGAAGACAAAGCTGCCGCGCATTTTTACAAATCTGATGCCGAATAACACACCGTATATGGGCGCAAAAGAAAGAGTTCGCTCTCAATTACCGCTATTTAGAAAGGGTGCCGTGAGTAAATTTTATGCATTAAATACGTAAGATTCGTTATTTTGACCTTTGATACCCGTAAATGATACTTTTGCTGGACGTTATTTAGCGGATTTGACCGTTTTTCAACAATCTTGAAAGTCGCCCTTGGGCCCCAGCAGCGGTATGAGTGGAGGCACGCAGCGCCACCTAGCGAATGGCTTGCCTAGCTGTACATATGTCTAGCAGAAAAGGCGGGCCGGAGCGGGTGAGGTTCGGGCCAGGAGGACGGGGGGTGGGGGGGGCGGGGGGTGAGGGACGAGCGGTGAGGAGCTGCAGGAGGGTGAGGGGCGATGGGGAGGGGGTGAGAAAGGGCAGGTGGGTGGGTGGGGGTAGGGGGGGGGTGAGGGGGGGGGGGGGCAGGTGGCAGAATAGAACTTGTCCGTTCAATCGAGGAAACCCCGCCAAAAGAAAGGGGCGGGGGTTTAAACAGGGACTGATGCATCATATAGGATGACTTTGTGTCAATGCAAACTGTAAGCGTTAGGTGTGGACCCCCTTACATCTTCTTTTGTTGTACTGGATCGGGGCCTGATGTGTTTGCTAAATTGGTGTTGATGTGATAGGGGGCAGGAGGGAGTGTGTGTGTGTGGGGGGGGGGGGGGGGGGGTAGCTCTATAAGGCATTTCTACTGCTTCCATGACCTGCGCCCCCTTGTATATCACCTTCCCTGACACAGGGTCGAGGTAAGGGGTCGGTTCCCATGTCATATGTATGCATTCGCCGAATCATTAAATCCACCCGTGGCACGGAGTGAAGAGGTTGTGTACAGTGCTCTGCATGTATGTAACCACTGGTAACCCGCGCTGACAGCGTACTGGTGGTAAAGATCCAGGGGTGTACTCCAACAAGACACCCCCCGGGTCTGGTGTCTGTACGAATCTGGTGGGGGTAACCGCGGGTGCCCCTTGATGCCTGAGGAGGGGGTGGTGGGGCATTTGTGATGAAAAGGATACCCCTATAGAACGGCTATTTGAAAAATTGCGACCCAGGAGGGGGGGGGGGGGGGGGTGGCGGGGCTTTGAAAATGTGCGTTTATAGAGCGAGTTGCCGCCAAAAATACTCTTTCCGAGCGGATTTGACCGTAAAACGTCCCGAGCGAACGGATTTGGGCGGCAAAACCTCGACCGAGCCGATTTTGGTGGTGGAACGCCCCGACCTAGCGGATTTTGGCACTGAAAAAGGGGAGGGGGGCTTTACCGCGGAACCCCCCCCGCCCGCAGCGCTGTATTAGGTACCCCGCCCCCCTCCCCGGGAAGCCACCTTAGCCTATATATTTGCCCGGTAGCGAAGTCTCGATCTATTTCATCTATTCTTTTACCCGCAAATTACCCGCCGAATAGTTACCCTTCTAAAGCTCAATGCTTCATGTCTCACTTGCGAACAACTTTTCTCAATAAATATGTGAATATCTGTAATAATACTGTATGTTTTTGTCTGTATAAAGATGTGTGCCGCCTGTTGATCTATGTTGACGATCAAACGGGGTGTGCATCAACTAAGCCCACACATTGTTTATCTCAACGGATTGTGTACGAGTTGTTTACGAACAGTCCTAGACGGTGACCCTTGGGGGGGGGGGGGGGGGTAGCGAAGGCGTGTGGGGCTGTGTGTGTGTGTGTGTGTGGACGGGCGTCTTGGTCTGTGTGTGGGGGTAGGGGAGGCGTGTGGGACTGTGTGTGTGGGGGGTGGGGCGTGTTTAATGTGTGTGTGTGTGTAGGGGTGGGGGGGGGGGGGTGTTGTCTGCAATCACAGATCTCAATTACGTCTGTCTGGCGAATATTATATGATCGCATCACAGCACGGCACATAATTTCTGTTATGTTTACAGACCAATCGTGGGTCAGTTAGTAATGTTTTACATGTAACGAGAGTAGATTAAGAAAAACACATCGACTAATGGAAAGCCGAACTGGCTGACCTGCCACTTCGATTAGGTAAACGGTGTCGCCGTTCATCAATTTAGGTCATATTTCAGGAAACAGGCCCTCTCTTTCCAAAACTTGTGGTGCCCCCCTCCCCCTCCCCCCCCCCCCTAACCCTACACTTAGCCCAGGGACTTCACCGAGCCAGATATGGTCTATTTTCAGGACAGCCAGCCAACCAACAGAGCCCATGGGCACACGGCGTGTCTCCTGTATTTGAAAGGGACGTATACATTCAAAGATCTATTTATAATTCAAAGGTAGTTAGGTGCATACCGGCCGTCTGTATATAAATTGACAAAAAATCTCGGCATGGCCCGGGTGTGATGGGGATGTTGACTGCAGTGAAGCGATATTTGCTTGATTTGTGCATGGATCGGTACACAAGCAATGCCTCGCCTAGCATCAGGACATAACATACCACGGCGACAAGCTTTTTTTGTCAGTCTTTACCGACCTAATTTTCAGTCTCAACACTGACTGACGAAACGTGGTCTCGTGGTCATAACGAAGCCTTGTATGGTTTATGTCACCCATATGTTTCACGATTGCTGTAGCTTAGCTGCGATTTGCCAGCGTTTAACCTAGATCCTTACCTCTTGGTGTGACATCATAGACGTTCAAAGTCATTTTGGATCCTGGTTGTCATATTACGTCCAATCTGCCGATATGCTTGAAGAAATAAGGCGATATATGGGGCATGTTATTCCACGATTTATTCCATAGTATATCCTGCAGATCATCTCCTAGACATGCATGTAAATTAATTATATTAATGATATTCAGTTGTTGATTTGAATTCGGATACATCTAACCTATTTACCGTAAGTTGTACTGGCAGTATATCAGTACTTTTACAATTTCCTAACGATATGATTTACTTCATTCATACCCTAAATATTTTGGTAAATGTATCAGCAATAAAACCTCGTCAGCTTTAAGACATTCCGTAAGAAGGACATCGATTTTCTCGCTATGACAACGAAAAGAACTAATATGCGAAATTTCGTAAATTTTGCTTCATTACCGTAATTATAATTCCATGTCTTCTTATGATGATGGCAGAAAGAGCGGATCACTTGTATAGGATCTGTGTATGATAAACCGCTCCTGAAAGTCACCGAGGTCAGATTGCTCACAATGGTTTGAACAACAGTTAAGCTTGGTTAGTTCAACTTGGACGATTTCCGAGGCGTAACATATCGTCTTTGTGACGTCATAGACATAGCGCATCGTCTTTGTGACGTCATAGACATAGCGCATCGTCTTTGTGACCTCATAGACATAGCACGCATTGCCAAAGTTCAAAAGTCTTTTGTTCATGTAAGAAGGAACAATTATTTCAGTATATCTCACGTATAACTCACACCTATCATTTACTGCACTAAGCCATTTTGTGAGCTCTAACATGGACCGTGTAGAGGTTACGTTACCCATGGTGAGCGATAGGCCGCGTGTGAAAGGGGGGGGGGGGGGAGGGGGCATCACACAAGGCGGGTGACCCCCTCGGGCGGTGGTTGGTAAGGCGGTCCATGACACCTCGCTCTCCTCCGGCTGTAACCATGGTCTTCATCACCCCCTAGGACCTACAGAAAATGAAATGTGCACATCAAGTTCACGTTCAAGTTTTGCCAATAGCCCGACACCACCTCGTCAAAATCTGGACACGGTGTTGCAATATCATAACGGTCTCATGTTATAAAATTGTCGTTACCTGGAATTGGTCTCAGATGTTACATACACACAAGAATTCTTCAATTTAGTACCAGATCATATTGCGCCAGATGTGTGTACTCAAAGCAACCGATCAATGTGTTTGTATGATTCACATTTGCAGGATTCTTCCAACCATTGCTCATCTGTAAAATCGGGTCCTGTATTTTACGTTATAGTGAATGGCGGCTTGGCAATGACCACCATAAATGCCGGCGTTATGATCGGGCGCCCATCCAAGGACATATATAGCAAGGAATCGTGCGTGCAGCAAACATGGGATAACCTCAAAACCAGGACAATCAATCAGTTAACAGTTTGAGCTTCAAGACTAGGAGCGCATCTAGGAATTTGCAAAGGTAGGGGGGGGGGGGTGCTCTCTGAACACTTGCGACCGGCGGTGGGGGGAAGGGGGGGGATTCGGAGATCCCGACTTTTACAGTGTAAGCTCAATTTCCCAGGGGTGGGCAGGGGGGGGGGGGGTTGCAACCCCTTTAACACCCCCCTAGATCCCCCCTTGAAACTCAAGTGGCCGGTGCGTGTGTTTCGAATCACACCTGTGTAAATGTATATATTTGTGCAGGATAAAGATCCCATATCTTTCTGCGCAAAGAGTAGGGTGTTTCTCCATGAGACATGGCTCCTCTCTGCCTTTACCCTACCTATTGTCGTGATATGACATGCGTAGATTAAAGCGTTCTACTGACACTAGTCAGGTACCGCCTCATTGGTAGTAGTAATGTCACGTATTGGCTTAGAGACCCAATAACATTTATTTTGAGAATATATTTACCCTGGTCTATAAACGCATATGGCAGATTGTATCGTCCTCTGTTAGGAGACAGAATGTGTTCATGGAGGTAGGCTGGTTCCCGGCCCCAAGCCAACAAGACCATTCTGTGGACTGGCTGGTTCCCGGCCTCAAGCTAGCAAGGTCATTGTGTGGACTGGCTGGTTCCCAAGCTAGTATGACAATACTGCGGACTGGCTGGTTCCCGGCCCCAAGCTAGCAAGGTCATTCTGCGGACTGGCTGGTTCCCGGCCCCAGGCCAGCAAGGTCAGTCTGTGGACTGGCTGGTCCCCGGCCCTAAGCTAGCAAGGTCATTGTGTGGACTGGCTGGTTCCCAAGCTAGTATGACAATACTGCGGACTGGCTGGTTCCCGGCCCCAAGCTAGTAAATCCATACTTTAAGCTGGCTGGGTCCCGGCTCCAAGCCAGTAAATCCATTCTTTGAACTGGCTGGTTCCCGACCCCAAGCTAGCAAGGTCATTCTGCGGACTGGCTGGTTCCCGGCCTCAAGCTAGCAAGACCATTCTGTGGACTGGCTGGTTCTCGGCCTCAAGCTAGCAAGGTCATTCTGCGGACTGGCTGGTTCCCGGCCTCAAGCTAGCAAGACCATTCTGTGGACTGGCTGGTTCCCGGCCTCAAGCTAGCAAGGTCATTCTGCGGACTGGCTGGTTCCCGGCCTCAAGCTAGCAAGGTCATTCTGCGGACTGGCTGGTTCCCGCCGCCTCAAGCTAGCAAGACCATTCTGCGGACTGGCTGGTACCCGGCCCCAAGCTAGCAAGGTCATTCTGCGAACTGGCTGGTTCCCGGCCACAAGCTATTGTCCATTTCACTGCGCTGTGCGTAGCAGGCAAGCGGCCATATTCCCGGTTTGCTGATATTATTCAGTGCGTAAAAAAAATTATCTTTCTGGAAATTATATTGCCCGGAGATGATGAAAATCAAATTCCGGAATATATATTGTTCAAAATACGTAACTTTTTACCCTGTTATAACTTGTTATAAAGCGATGATATGGGCCAGTACACATTCTCTTTTCATTGCAAATCTGAGCGCACTCGCGTGACATGGGCCTTGGTGCGTATAGCAACCATGTAAGCCTGGCGGGCAGTAAACACAGACAGGACTGTTAAATTGTTCTTAATCTAGTGAAATATAAGTTGTGATTCCATTATACTTAAAGGGAAATTGATAGAGACACGTTTTGTGAATAACAATAACATGGAGCCAACCTACCCCTGAAAAAAGAAACGTTGAAGCCGGGCACCTGAACCCACTGCAGAATCACGCATGGCAGACGCATGCGCAAACCAGTTTTCTGACCCGAAAAACGCAGCGTTTATTTTTGACGATAGATGTCGCTAGGGGTATGTGGAACGGTCTATAGAAGATGTTACTGTATCGTTATCTGGCTCAGAAGAGCAAACATATTTTTCCCTTATACATTACAGTACAAACGCGGAAAGATTACTTGGTATTAAGGGGCATTACACATACACAAACCAAAATGGCTTATCGAAAATAAACAGAGAGAGAGAAGGAGAGAGTGACTTCATGTTTTCACCTATTTCGTTAGACTACATGATCTAGAAGTAGCAATCTATATACATTGATATATTTAGGGTATGATTTGTATATATATCTTAAAATACTGCTTGCATGAAAGGCAGATGAGTTGCACAAAGTTGCACTTTCAAATCAAATGTTTGTGCAACTCAGTTGTGTTCCATATGTGTTGTATTGTCATCAAAATATGAAATTCGCGCAATAAATAGGTCAGTGAAGACGAACTATTACATGCCAGACAGGTATTAAAGAAAACGTAACTCAAGAAATCTGAAATCCTCTCCTAGGCTCAAGCAAGGCTAACGGACGGCCATGTTGGTTACCATGTCTATGTCCCCGTCACATTGGAATGGACAGCATTTCAGCAGTCGAATATTGTGGATAAATTATTACATCGGTCTATTGAGAGGGGTTGGGAGTTGGTTGATTTGGGCGAGTGGGGATTGCAGGATATATATATATATATATGTATATATCTGTGCCGTGAAACGATTAACGTTAAACCACGCAGAAGTAAGTTAAGATTTTGGCGCTGGGCTTACCTTGTAATGTTGACAACTCCCACCAATACATAGTGAACAGACATCACGTTGAGACGCAGTGAGGAAGACATCTGTCTGGGGTACGTGTGAATCTGGAATGTGTCGGCAGCGCGCCTGAATCACGACTGACGATATATATATGGGGGTCACGTACAGTGACTGCGCACCTACCCTCGGCGCTAAAACCACCCTGGGTTTGCTGAGCCCCCACGACGGCGGGACGGCCTGGGTTTTACCAGAGACACGTCAGCGGTCACCTGACCCCAACGCGTTAGAGGAGGGTTACTGGGGCGGGATGGGGGGGAGGGCGGGTAGTGTGTTGTGGAATGAGGGTGGAGTGGGGTAGTGTGTTGCGGTGTGAGGGTGGGCGTATTTGTAGTGGGGTGACGGTGGGGTGGGATGGAGTGCGGTTTGGTGAGGGTGGGGTGGGATGGAGTGCGGTTTGGTGAGGGTGGGGTGGGATCGGGTGGGGTGGGATAGTGTGTTGTGGTGTGAGAGTGGGGTGGGGTGGGGTAGTGTGTTGTGGAGTGAAGGTGGGCGTGTTTGTAATGGGGTGACGGCGCAGTGGGGTGGGTTAGCATAGAGTGTAGTGGGGTGAGGGTGCGGTGTATTGGGGTGGGGTAGCAAAGAGTGTAGTGGGGTGAGGATGCGGTTAGGCAGTATGTAGTGGAGTGAGGGTGAGGTGGGATGGGGTGAGGGTGCGGTGTAGTGGGGTGGGGTAGTGTGTAGGGGGGTCAGGATGTGTAGGGTGGCGTGTAGCGGGGTGAGGTTGTGTGTAGTGCAGTGGGGGTGGGGTTAGATAGTTTAGTGGGCTGAGGGTGCGGTGGGGTGGAGTGTAGTGGGGTGAGGGCGGGGTGGGGTAGTGTCTGGGAGGGGTGGCATATGGTATATTCGGGTTGGGGTGAGGTGGGGTAGGGGTGTGGTGTGAATTGGAATAAGTTTTTTTTTTAAAATAGGGTTAGGTTGGAGTGCAGTTGGGCGGGTTGTTAGTTAAAGTCTGAGGTGGCTAAGCTAGGGTAATGCTATAGCCATTTACACGTGTAGTTCGCTGTTTGAAATCTTACAAAAAAAAGCCTGACCAATGTAAAACTTAATCATCAGAATTATCCTTCACACGCGAAAATAAAAAAAAGTGCGTCAAATGGAATCATATTACGTTACGTGCCGTGACATGATTAATATCGTGAGAAAACCTTCACGGCAGTAGTGTCGTAAAGCATAGTAACGACTTTTGGTTGTAATTAAGTCAAACTAAACTACTAGCCCCAAATGGAAACACCGACGTCACTTCAGCCTACACCGACGTCACTTCAGCCTACACCGACGTCATTTCAACCTACACCGACGTCACTTCAGTCTACACCGACGTCACTTCAGCCTACACCGACGTCACTTCAGCCTACACCGATGTCACTTCAGCCTACACCGATGTCACTTCAGCCTACACCGACGTCACTTCAGCCTACACCGACGTCACTTCAGCCTACACCGACGTCACTTCAGCCTACACCGATGTCACTTCAACCTACACCGACGTCATTTCAACCTACACCGACGTCACTTCAGCCTACACCGATGTCACTTCAGCCTACACCGACGTCACTTTAGCCTACACCGACGTCACTTAAGCCTACACCGACGTCACTTCAGTCTACACCGACGTCACTTCAGCCTACACCGACGTCATTTCAACCTACATCGACGTCACTTCAGCCTACAACGACGTCACTTCAGCCTACACCGACGTCACTTCAGCCTACACCGACGTCACTTCAGCCTACACCGATGTCACTTCAGCCTACACCGACGTCATTTCAACCTACACCGACGTCACTTCAGCCTACACCGATGTCACTTCAGCCTACACCGACGTCACTTCAGCCTACACCGACGTCACTTCAGCCTACACCGATGTCACTTCAGCCTACACCGATGTCACTTCAGCCTACACCGACGTCACTTCAGCCTACACCGACGTCACTTCAGCCTACACCGACGTCACTTCAGCCTACACCGATGTCACTTCAACCTACACCGACGTCATTTCAACCTACACCGACGTCACTTCAGCCTACACCGATGTCACTTCAGCCTACACCGACGTCACTTTAGCCTACACCGACGTCACTTAAGCCTACACCGACGTCACTTTAGCCTACACCGACGTCACTTAAGCCTACACCGACGTCACTTCAGTCTACACCGACGTCACTTCAGCCTACACCGACGTCATTTCAACCTACATCGACGTCACTTCAGCCTACAACGACGTCACTTCAGCCTACACCGACGTCACTTCAGCCTACACCGACGTCACTTCAGCCTACACCGATGTCACTTCAGCCTACACCGACGTCATTTCAACCTACACCGACGTCACTTCAGCCTACACCGATGTCACTTCAGCCTACACCGACGTCACTTCAGCCTACACCGACGTCATTTCAACCTACACCGACGTCACTTCAGCCTACACCAACGTCACTCAGCCTACACCGACGTCAGTTCAGCCTACACCGACGTCATTTCAACATACACTGACGTCACTTCAGCCTACACCGACGTCACTTCAGCCTACACCGACGTCACTTCAGCCTACACCGACATCACTTCAGCATACACCGACGTCATTTCAACCTACACCGACGTCATTTCAACCTACACCGACGTCATTTTAACCTACACCGACGTCATGTCAACCTACACCGACATCACTTCAGCCTACACCGACGTCATTTCAACCTACACCGACATCACTTCAGCTTACACCGATGTCACTTCAGCCTACACCGACGTCAGTTGAACCTACACCGACGTCATTTCAGTCTACACCGACTTTACTTCAGCCTACACCGACGTCATTTCAACCTACACCGACATCACTTCAGCCTACACCGACGTCATTTCAACCTACACCGACGTCACTTCAGCCTACACCGACGTCATTTCGACCTACACCGACGTCATTTTAACTTACACCGACGTCACTTCAGCCTACACCGACGTCACTCAGCCTACACCGACGTCAGTTCAGCCTATACCGACGTCATTTCAACATACACTGACGTCACTTCAGTCTACACCGACGTCACTTCAGCCTACACCGACGTCACTTCAGCCTACACCGACGTCACTTCAGCCTACACCGACATCACTTCAGCATACACCGACGTCATTTCAACCTACACCGACGTCATTTTAACCTACACCGACGTCATGTCAACCTACACCGACATCACTTCAGCCTACACCGACGTCATTTCAACCTACACCGACATCACTTCAGCTTACACCGATGTCACTTCAGTCTACACCGACGTCAGTTGAACCTACACCGACGTCATTTCAGTCTACACCGACATTACTTCAGCCTACACCGACGTCATTTCAACCTACACCGACGTCACTTCAGCCTACACCGACGTCATTTTGACCTACACCGACGGCGGTGGCCGTTGACACTGCTTGTGGTCAAAGGTAATATTTCCTGTTTATGTTTATTTTGGTACAGCCGTTGCAGACGGTCAGCTCCACATGTAACTTTAAGCCAATAACGTAAAGAATAACCAAGTAGCGGAAAAGAACCTGTTAGCAAGTCCCTCACCACACCCACCAACCCCTCTCACCCCTCCCCCTCCACCGAGCCCTGCCAGGTTACTTGTCATGTGACTGATCAACAGGACGCCCCCTAGCGGGATTTTCCACGTCAGCCACGTCAGCCGGAGTGGTTAGAACTTTCACCTTACGGTGGGTGCAGAGTGGTTTGGACTTTCCTTCACCTCACGTGGGTGGGGTGGGGGTGGAGGGGAGTGGGGGGTACGCTGGAGTCGGTCGGTAGGCACTGAGAGGCTGGTGGGTGTATGAATCTAGGCTATTGTGGTCGAGTGGTGTGGCTGGGTGGTTTTGAACAATATTACACCACTGAAGTAGGCCAGATACCAGTTCTACTCAAGTAGGGCCCCAGAGGGGCTTTTTCGACACGGCGATTTTTAAATTCGGCAACGCGACATTGGAGTTGTCTTAGAATCGACATGCGACATAAGACTTAGCGACACGCGACATGGAACTTTTCTTAAAATCGACACGCGACATGGACCTTTTCTTAAAATCGACACACGACATGGACCTTTTCTTAAAATCGACACGCGACATGGCTACCCCCCCTCAGGGGCCATTCAAGTGTCATGTGCATATATATATTTATGTGGGCGTGTCATGTGTTGGAATGCCACAGGACCGAATGTAGTTTGATAAGGGAAAGAATTACAAGCATGCATGGTAGGAAAGGCCAAACAGAAAAACACTGATTATCACAGATTGAAATGAAACAGGAAAATAAAAACGTCCACCTTGTTCTGACTCTGACGGGAAGAGCTAGTCTAGGGAAGCTTCATATACAATGTAGGACTGAAAACCCGCGAGACATATAGTTAGATCATACAATGATGACCGATAATCGACTACCCCCCCCCCTTAAATAACGTTATAAAATGTGTTATATTCAAGTATGAGAGCGAGGGTGTCTGGACTCCCCCCCCCCCGCACTTTTTAAGGAGAACGCTATCTGAGGCGGCATGGACCCCCCCCCCCCGGTCGCACGTTTTCAGTGACGATCCCCCCCCGGGTCGCAAGTTGGACCCCCCCCCCTTTCAAATTCCTGGATCCGCCCCTGCATCGTGACCTTGTGAGATTGACAAACGTATCGCGGTTTAATGTTGGCAGATTTGGCGGGATAGAATTAAATGTCAAATGTAACTGTCAATTTGTTCTTACCTATGTATGACGTTTAGGGCCCGAACACACGTCACTAACTATGCAAATATTAGGACAACCAGGGAACGTTGTTTTGCCAATCTCGACCAGGAGAGGTGTATAGCAAGCCAATTATAGCATGTTGGTTTGAACATTAACATTTTTCACCGTATATATATGATCAGATAATATAAGATAAAGCATGTTTTTATGAATATCGCCCCAGATTCTGTGTCAGAGACCCGATGTCTGGGTGACAAAGACGTTTCTCGCCAGAAAAACCCTCGAAGGTGGCTGCCCATATACATTACCTCGTTCAGAACAGATGACTAATCTAAAAGTTTGGGCATTCAGTCGCTTTTCACCCTCCCCCCCCCCCCATCTACCTTTCCTCTCTCACCCCTCCTCCCCCTCTCTAACCACTTCACTCCAATTCCTCCCCTCCACCCTCTAATTCCTCTCCTCTCTAACCCCTCCCCTCTACTTCTGTCTCCCGCTACCCTTGCCCTTGTTTATGTGAGTATTCCTATTCCATACGTGCGAAAGCCGTGAACTAAATTTGCGATTGACGAAGTTTTCTCATCATTCCTCCTTTCATATCGCGTGGCCCAGGTTGGTATTTGAATGAACACAGGTGACTTGGACCATGGCTGACCGGAGACAATGCGCATTTCTTCCCCGCCACCGCAGTTTCAACGTCGATGCTTCTAATCGGGTGGCCAGAAATGTTTGAGCAGCAGGTGTGTACGTTCGTGAACCTGACCGCGTCTAGAGCCGCCATATTGCAATTTCTTTCAAATTGATAATCATTTTGATAATGATATCACGATTGAATGAAAAACGCAACTCAATCATATATTCCATTTCATGCTTTTCTTAATTACGTTGGTTTTTATTTATCTTCTTACGACACTGTAATGCAGCAGTTGTTTCTATCTTCACATCTGATAGCGATTGGTGCATTATGCAGTAGGCCTTTTTAAAGCACAATTAAGTTTTTGCCGCCTGTAATGTTACAAGTGTTCTTAAGTACTCAACCAAGTACTTTAAAAAAACCCAAAAAACTATACCTTTTTTTTAACAATTTTAGAATACCATTTCAGCTACGTACGTATCAATGCCATGTCTGGTTTCGCAATTGAATTTTATGGGTCTGTTATCATGTCTATTTACGGGATTGAAGCGAGAGTCTGCTGGGTCTTGGCTTGCGAAGCTCGACACCTTCTCTTTCTTTACATGTAGGAGGCGTGCGTCGTATCAACAGATCTCAGCGCCCGTGGTTAAAACTGCTATTGGCACTCTCTCGTCAGAAACCACAATGTTATTATGACAGGGAAAACACGCCATGAATAGTCGTGAGAGATGTAGAACGCGTCCCAGAATGCTATTGGCGCCTCATTTCGCTGTCCATCCACCATCGGCGATGAGTGAAATTCCAGTCATCTGACTGGCCGAGTCCGAACACAGAAACGCCGCCATCTCACCAAGCTGAAAAACACGTCCAGATATTGTAGATTACTTTGATGAAGTCAGAAGTGGCTATTGACGACGGTGACTTTTGTTAAGCTGTATAACAAAAACGAACAAATGTGATTTCATTAGCTTCATTAGTTATGTTAAGGACATCATTACAAATGACTTAAATGACGTCATAAGGGACTTTAATGACGTCAAACGTGACTAAACTAAGTTCACTCGTGACCTTAATTACGTCATAAGTTACTTTAATTGCGTCATAAATGATTGTGATGTGGTTACTTTTTGTAAATAAATAGTGTTACCTGTCAACAATCAGTGATATATCTATTTGGTCGCCCTCAACACCATTAATTCATTATTAAACTAAGATGCGGAAATTCATACCTTTACCTCATCGCAGATTTAGGTCATTAACACCTATCTTCTGGCTACTAAACATTCATCGCTACACGTACTACATGGTATGTCCTCTTGCACTCACCTGATCGATGCCAACAGCCTTCTTCGAAGGGTGGAAGTACGCAAGGAACTTGGCCTGTTGATGAAAAAAACCAATGTTCCCTTCATAATACCGACAATAGATCTGAGTTTCTTTGTGTCCACAAAGTAGGCTGATTATTTGTGCAATATTTCTTCATCGCATTGACAACATTTGATTTGATGTCTTTATGTATCATATGACAAAAATATAGTACAAGAAAAAAAAATTGTATTGGAGGGCAAGAGACGCGTTAAAAATAGAAAAAGAATACAACTATTGTATCTGAATATTGCGAGAGATGCGTTAGGCCTGGCTTGTAATACGTCTATAAACAGATAATTAAACGTCTTAGAATAATATTAACAGTATTTATGATCACACAAGGAAACAATTGTAGATTCTAAGACTATAGTGATAGACTCGTACCTCCGCCTCGTCGTACGAGAGTCCCTCCTTGTCAGCCATAGTCTGGACTTGCATCTTGAGAACTGCAAAAAATCAACCACCACCAATAAAATATACGGTTATCCCAAAACAAATACATAGAAGACGTGTGCAAAAACTTTGCTCAGGGCTATCGGAAGCGCTAAGCGGTAAGACCAATATAGCGGTCTTGAAGGGGTAAATAGCGACAAGCGACACCGGCATGTTTGAAAAATCGACGTTCGACATTGACCCCCATATTCCGACACTGAGGATCTGAAAGAGCGACATCGACACAGATTTTGGAAAACACGACACTGAACTTAGCTAAAAAGTGTCACGCAACGTCGTTAAAAATTGCTATCCGACACTGAGAATTTAGACAAATCGACACTAGACACTGGACTTCCCCCTTCCAGACCCCTCTCTCTGGTTGAGACCATATTGCATTGGTAGCAGGACTCGGTCATACCCTTATCAGCTTTCCGCGCGGGTCTGACCAAGCAGCAGTTATAATGCATTATACAGTTATATATTATGCTGAAGCCACACAACTATTTATAAATGAGGTGAAACATTTCAGGGTGGTCATGTCACCGTTCTGTTCCCATTAACTTACTTGGTGTGTCGACGTAACCAGGGCAAATGGCATTGCACGTCACGCCCGACCCAGCTGTCTCCAAGGCAACCACCTGAAATGTGTAATACGCAGCGTGTAGATTCATATACTGGACAAACCTTCTCAGACAGGGAAATAAGGCGCTTCTAAATAGAGAATATATATTCTAATGAAATACCGATGTAACATGGCCTCGGACGCTCATACACTGCTATTTGGGCGCCTAATTCATTCACAATTCGTCGTCCCGGGGTGTTCCTTGGCGGCCAATGTAAACCCTTGAGTGCACAAAAGTGGCCTAAGCACCAAACTCATTTCATTTCCATCCTAGGAGAAGCCTACAGCCTCCAGGGAGGATCTGTGACGTGGATGGCGTCACGTCAGTACAATCTCATGATAGAGGGCACCACTGTACCTGGGTCAGAGCGTCAGTACAATGATAATCTCATGATAGGGGGCGCCACTGTAAGTTGGTCAGAGCGTCAGTACAGTGACAATCTTATGATAGAGGGCGCCACTGTACCTGGGTCAGAGCGTCAGTACAGCGATGATATCATGATAGGGGGCGCCACTGTACCTTGGTCAGAGAGTCAGTACAGTGACAATCTCATGATAGGGTGCGCCACTGTACCTTGGTCAGAGAGTCAGTACAGTGACAATCTCATGATAGGGTGCGCCACTGTACCTTGGTCAGAGAGTCAGTACAGTGACAATCTCATGATAGGGTGCGCCACTGTACCTTGGTCAGAGAGTCAGTACAGCGATGATATCATGCTAGGGTGCGCCACTGTACCTTGGTCAGAGAGTCAGTACAGTGACAATCTCATGATAGGGTGCGCCACTGTACCTTGGTCAGAGAGTCAGTACAGTGACAATCTCATGATAGGGTGCGCCACTGTACCTTGGTCAGAGAGTCAGTACAGTGACAATCTCATGATAGGAGGCGCTACTGTACCTTGGTCAGAGAGTCAGTACAGTGACAATCTCATGCTAGGGGGCGCCACTCTATCTTAGTCAGAGCGTCAGTACAGTGATAATATCATGATAGGGGGCGCCACTGTACCTTGGTCAGAGCGTCATTACAGTGACAATCTCATGATAGGGGGCGCTACTGTACCTTGGTCAGAGAGTCAGTACAGTGACAATCTCATGCTAGGGGGCGCCACTCTATCTTAGTCAGAGCGTCAGTACAGTGATAATATCATGATAGGGGGCGCCACTGTACCTTGGTCAGAGCGTCATTACAGTGACAATCCAATGCTAGGGGGCGCCACTCTACCTTAGTCAGAGCGTCAGTACAGTGATAATCTCATGATAGCGGGCGCCACTCTACCTTGGTGAGGCCGACGATTCCGTGCTTGGCGGACACGTAGGCCGCCTTGTTGGGTGACGCGCGGACGCCGTGTACAGAAGCCACGTTCAGTATGCGACCCCAGCCTGCCGGGGTCAAAGGTCATAGCATTCAGACTTCTAGTATATTTAAGTCATTGCATTGTTTTGATGTATATTTAAGTCATTACTTTTCATTTTCATTCTGTTGCTATATATTTAGGTCAAAGTGTCCCTTTTTTTAAATATGACATTTTTTCTGTCCATCCAACGCAGTACTGGTACGTAAAAAAGAGAAAAATTAAGAGTAAAGAGTTAATCACAGTAAAAAAAATCATTCCTAAAAATAGACATAAAATCAACATTTTTTTAATAAAGATAGATCAGATTTTAAATATTATTATTTTTTGAAATAATTCGTCTCAACATGGACATCTCCTTACCTTTGGTTTTCATTGCAGGGAGAAGGTGTTTGATAAGATGGAACGGTGCCGAAAGCATGATGGCGATCATAGCGTCCCACTTCTCAGTGGGGAAATCCTCCACTGGGCTGACATTCTGGAAGCCTGACACACCAACCTTAGTGTTAGAGAAGTATATTCCTTGCGTATACAATTATAAGTTTATAATTACACTGTGCGTCATATTTGTGTGTGGAACGCATCACCAGATTACGCCAGGTAAACACCTAGCGAGGACCGTCGACGGGACGTTATGATCCAGAACTGGAGGGGTGCGTCCCTATAGAAGTTTGTAGCAGACGAAAGACCAGGTGTCCAGATGACACAATCATCAACAATGTCCATTATAACATAAAACAACACTTTAATCTCCTATATATACTGAGAATAACGACGTTGTTATTGACATTTCTTCAAAATAATTTGATATTAATGCATTAGAGATCTGATATAGATGTATACGTATCAGTACAGAATTTAACTATTTCCAAATAGACATACCCTATACAAAATCATAACGTGCTAGGCGTACTTAATTAAGTCGATTGAAGCCAGACCAAAGAAAAAACCTTATTCCTGTTCACTGACATCAATAAATCTCGCAATGGTAGCCTCACCTGCATTGTTGACAAGAATGTCGATTCCACTTGGGTATTTTTCCTTTAATGTCGCGCATAACGTCTCTATTTCAGCAGGCTTGGTTAGATCAGCGAAAAGGAAGTCAGCTTTGGAATTGAAGTCCCTGCAGTTGGGTGGAAATCAAACTGTTTATGCTGGGAAGGAGTGTCGACTGGGTAACTTCAAAGAATATTTTGAATGAAAATGTCGTATTTAGGTTGTTTGTATATAAGAACACCGATAATTATTGTTTGCAATAAATTAAAGGGCGTGTTGTTATGTCACTTACTTTCGGAAATTTAGTGATTGGCATAATGTTTTTCTCCGTATTAAGGAGGTATAGTGGTGATTCCCCACAAGCCCACCCCGTCTGTCCCCTAAACAAGAGACGCAGCAGGGAACGAAGCTTACTTTGAAATATCACTTTTCAGAGTCTCGATGAGCTGCTCATCGCCAAACCCGTTTAAGATCACGTTACAGCCACGTGACGCGAGACTGCGCGCGATTCCAAGACCGATACCACTAGTCGATCCCGTCACAAAAGCCACGCGGTTTTCGTGATCTGCAAGAAAGTATACGCGCATATCCAGAATCTATATACAAAAATAATAGCTGCCGACTTGCTATCTATATTAGGGCTGGGGCAGAATAGGAAAAATTGCTTTGCGATCGTTCAAAGAAATCAGAAATACTCCTTACCACGCGGTACCACAATGTCATCACCAACTTATACCCCGTTGAAAAAAAATGCAAAATTATGCACACATATATGGGATTATCGCAACTTCGGTTAATCACAATTCTGTGGGCAAACATTTTGCGATTAAGCATTGTTTCAGTCAATGTCTGTTTAAACAAGAGAAGCTTTCCTTCTAGATTGGAAGGGGGAATCACCCCCTCCCCCCTCCCCCGCGCTCCCTTCTGTAGCCCCTTGGTATACCCTTGAGGAAATACAGCACTTTACACTTTACACGGAAGCTAACACAACACTAACCAGGGGCGGATCTGGGGGGGGGGGGTGTTACGGTGGTTGCAACCCCCCCCCCCTTTGGAACCTGAACATACACTGTTAAAGTCAGCTTCTCCTGGCATCCCCCCCCCCCCGGTCGCAAGTTTTTTTCAGAGAGCAACCCCCCACCCCCCTTGGCAGATTCCTAGATCTGCCCCTGACAACCTTCCCATTCACTTACTTCGCGGCTCAGTCGACATGGGCCTGGCGCAGAGTTGACATTGTAGAATGGGTAAAGTTCGTCCGACCTTGTGGCTTAGCGTTGCGCCTGCTGCAAGACGAAAGTATGCGGTATTATAAGGTACGTTACGTCATCGTATCAATTTCGTCAGTTTTGTCACTTTATGGTGAAGAAATCATTTCTTGGTCTGCGTTGATCATTTTTATTTACGGTTTGAAACGTCGTTGGGTCGTTCGTTAATTGGACAATCTGGTAAGTTTGACAGGTTTTTCGTGAACAGTTGCAATATCGTTTATTAAATATAGATGTTCTTTCAACAATCATTTTGTAACCATGTGATGAACTGTCCTCATACTCGGCCTCATATTCAACGGGCTGATCTATCACAGCAGGAGCTGTATACATATACTGTCAGGCAGATGGTCGTAGTGATCGCAAATCACTCATGCGTGTGCGCAACGGTAGGCGTTTTTTTTCCAGAAACGGTTCTAATTTTCCCTCGGTTTCATGTAAATCGAACACACGCTTGAGGCTGGCTTGCTCAGCCTCAAGCGGATGAAACGCATTCGAATAACTCCTACGTCACTCACGCGGCGGAGCCACCGCTCACCCAGTGTCATCATGTGCCTCAAATCCCTAATTGCACTTCTGTTGTGTAACCTATGACGCCATCCTTTGTCTTATATCACTCAATACCAGGTGTAAGACTTATATTTGCCGCGAGGTATGTACTGTTTATTGTCAAACACATCATTAGTGAAAGATCTCCTCTTGCCCTGAGCCCTGAGCGCTGCGAAATAATCTTCACAAAATAACCATCTTTTTCATCTGAATCAGTGTAATTAGCTGAACTCAAAAACACCCTCCCTTGCAAACTCGAATCATTTAAACGTAACAGATTAATAAAAAATGAAATTTAGAGGCTCGCTACTCTGTTCAATTAATCAAAGGGCATAGTAGTGATGTCACTAGAGGCTTATGTGATGAATTATGTGTCACGAAGCGTTCCTCTTGAGTACTGGATGCCGCATATAAGGTAAGATAAGAACAGACGTGGCGGACTCTCTGACCCAATCGACTAAGTGCTCGCGGGTTATGTGTCACGAATCCACCACGTTAAGTTGTTTATCTAACACATAACACGCACTGAGTGGTACAGATCTAGACCCGAGTCTGTAACCCCGAAACAATGGCGTCTAGAGTCCGTCTGTTTACACGGTGAACTTATATATAAGTCTTCACGTATCCAGAGACTTTATCCGAGGACGAGATCAACGAGTGTGATACACCACTTGTCATATTACACTGTTTGACGGGATACTTAGACGGGTGTCCTTATCGGGTGAACCACAAGGTGGGCAGCCGTATATAGTTGCCTGGCAACGGATGCCATATATAAATGCGTCACGGTATTCTTGATGAAATGGCTTTCCATACTTCACCGGGGATGAAGTTCCAGCCAGTGGCCTTGACCTTGGCGAATATCAGCCAAGGAGACGGTGCATGGGTGTCGATATATACAAATTCTATAATGATACGATGGTGAGAGAGAACCTGTGAGAAAGTGGGATAGAGAAAGAGTGAGAGATCAACAGATAGCTATACCACAACTAGGAGGTATCCGGGGAGTCTTGCCATCTTGAACACATATAAATATGTATACATATCCTTGTAATCCATGTATATAGACTCACCACGACGAGCCAGAAGCCTGGTACCCAAGGAAGCAGCCATCGTTGTCTCTCTGCTGTATGACTCTGTACAAGTGTAACGCTAGGGCTGGTGAATGAGCCGAGGCCGCTCAGCTTAGGCCTGGACTCTGGAACTCACAGACAATATGAAGTCTCTTGTAGACTGAGGCAGGTTCGGGTTCAATATTGGGCATCAGATGGCTGGCTGGCTGGCTGGCTGGCTGGCTTGCCCAGATTATCTATCTACCTGCGAGCGTCGGCGAGTGTAAGCTCTTGCTGAAAACGACAAAACACGCACCCCACAAATACAAGTACCGGTGCAGATCGGCCTCAATACGCAAATCGCAGGAACCGTTACGTGGCCAACTCTGCAGTGCCGTGGGGGGGGGGGGGGGGGGTTACCGGATGGGGGTATGCGCTTTCCGTGTATGTGTGGGGTGGGCGGGGGGGGGTTACGGGATAGGGGTAACAACTTTTCGTGTATGTGTGTATGTGTGTGGGGGGGGGGGGGTGGTTACGGGATAGGGGTATCAACTTTCCGTGTGTGGGTGTGTGATGTAGTAGTCATACGGGGGAAACTCACTGTAAACTGGGTCGGCAATTAATTTCGAGTGGGGTCGATCTCCGCCGGGTCTCATCAATTTTGGTGATGGAGCGCCAAAATTCAAAGAATGGCGCAGGAACTGGGGGTGGAGGGGGTGGGGGTGGGCGAAAGGGGGGGGGGGGGCTTTTCCAAGGAGTAGCTAGGGCCACTACGATGATCGCTCAGTCGCACTGCATGGCGTTGGCTGGGATCGTAATGTGATAGTCTGCAATAATCCTATAGAGTCTGAGTCGCGAGTCACAAATCCTGGATACGGGACCCTATAGCAACGGTGAAAGTGGTGAAAGCGGTGAAAGGTTTCACGTTCAGAAAACTGGGATATATCTGCTCTGCAAACCGGGTTCTAAGATGTGATACTGGGTTTCACGACATAAAACCTAGTTTCGTGGGGCCAAGGTAGTATTCGACTGGTTCAAACTTACTTTCGTGAACTGAAATGGGGCGCGGGGGGGGGGGGGGGGCAAGGGGAAGGTCGTGTCATCCTCATTCCCAGTTCACGGTGAGATGAAAACCCGATTCCCGAGGAACGGAAATACCCCCCCCCCCCACGCCCGCCCCCCCCCCCCCCAGAAATGTGGGTTTTGGAATAATGATACTAGCAAGTTGCTGATAGAAGTGGGACTCGAATTTCATGGCAGAAAACCCAGTTTCGTGACTTGAAACTAGGTTTAATGCCATACAACCCGATTTGACGTGCGTAAAACTATGGTTTGTTATTAGATAACTAGCTTTCACGAATTATGACACATTTCGCTTTCCATACACGCATCGTTTCAAGCATGTGACCAAGACCTTACTATCATTGATGTGACCTTTTGGCTTGAGCCTTATGGCACGCGAAAGCTGCAGAAACACCCCTATTTGCAAATATCTTCAAATCGTCGGCAGATATTTACAGTTCATTTACAGATATTTACAATTCATTTACAGATATTTACAATTCATGTACAGATATTTACAATTCATTTACAGATATTTACAAATCACTGGCAGATACAGTAATGTATGTAATATGCTATAGTTCAATGAAGAATTAATAAAACAAATAAAAGTAACAGATTACAAATCAATAATTTGTAAGTGTACCTATAAATAAACACATCTCTACAGTTTTCGCGTGTCATACAACGTGACGCACGACCCCACACTGCCGGCAGAGGGAGCTCGTTCCTCACTTCACTATGGCGCCAGCGCAACGCCCTCTGCCGGGAGATTGGCACGACCCTATGTGCGTTCTGGGTTGAGTTGCGGAGCGCGATCGACCGCCGCGAACAATTTGCTGCGGGCATATCCACTAAATAATTAACCCTAATTTGGAAATAACAACCCACTCTAAATAGTGTAAGATATTGATAAATAAAGGATAATTAGTATGCATCGATATTTACGGGTTATCCCCACGTATTTCAAAAGAATCGCCGCCCAGAGTTGAATATTATGATGCGGGACTACTGTCGCTGAGGCGGTCGATCGCGGTTGATCGTGCTCCGCAACTCAACCCTGGGTTACAAATTATAGCCTCGCTGCTCTAACCAATCAGGCGACGGCTAACGGACCCCAGCGGCCATGCTGAGCTGAGAATCTGTTATCAGCTCGTTCGATCTTCGCTTTGCATGGCGCTCGGATTAAAAATCGCACAAAAGGCAGTAGGTTAATAGGTCGTAGGTTTACGTTATGACGTAAGCTATGTGTTCCCGACAGTTGACGTATATATAAGGGGGCGAAGCTGTATTTTTACAGGCAGAACGTCACAATTCTGGATTTTACGGGAAGGGAGGGGGGGGGGGCATATGACTGATCGGGTCCTTTACCATCCCGTCCCTCCATCCACCGGCTCTACACGTTGCCTTATTATTTCAATCTTTAAGTAACAAAATAACAGATGTCATAATGTAAACGTACAAGACTCCGTGACCAACCCACTTATTCGTAATGATTATTTGCCCTTTAACCCTATATCCTCTCTTTCATGGATCTCACGTCATTAATTGGTCATGCGCGGTGGAATCAATGTGTTTTTGCCGGCTTGGGCATTGCGGAATAAAACTTCAAACCTTACGGACGTCAAGCCTTCAATCACTACAATTAACACAATAAATCCATGAAAGTGTTGGTGCTACTATTTTGTTTTAGTTCAGAGGTAACTTGGTTTATTGAAGATAAGCAAATAAGAATTTGTTTTAATGGGAGTTTACAGGTTTTATTCCACGATATGACTATAGACGCGTTCGTCAAAGTAGCAAAAGTGAGGTCCGGCAGGTTTATTCCTGGGAGCATTGCATCTGAGTGTTCTTTAGAAATTCCCCAACGATGAAATTGACAGGTGAGCTATTGTCGAGGACGTGTATTGTTTTCATGGTTGAGTGCTTTTCATTGAGTTCAAGCCAATGAGCAGAGATAATCTGAGTCTCCGTGTAAAAGCACGTGCGTTTGTATTCTCCTTTTCCTGGCTCGCAGAATTTAAATTAGTAGGTGCGAAAATAAGTAGCATTTTCTATTATTTGGGGCGTCATAGCTCGATAATGGAGAGTTATTGCACTACGTTTTTGATTGAACGTATCCCTATGAGCACTATGACGTCATCAGAACTCGGGGTGTTTCCTGACCTACACAGATTCGCGGGATCGGTTTGCGGGACAACGTATAAATCGCCTTTTTAACGTTTTGCCCGTACCTATCACAGCCAAAGGGAATTTTCTTTCATATCTTTCATTTTTCTGTGTCAGTTTTTGCAGTTATCGGGAGAGGATACTTTACAGATGCATATATATTGCAGTGACTATCTTTAGACGAGGCAAAGAAAATAATTTGTCGAATATAAGTGGAACAATGTTCGGCCCTCTGCAGTAGCAGTGACCAGCGCGGTGGCCAGTTCACCCAGTGCACAGTGTCGCACAGACCAGTAAAACTCGACCATCCGCGTGGTTTGAAACATACATGTGTGTTTATATCTCCGAATTACTGCACTATATAGAAAGAGAGACAATGGACGATGGTGGGTTGCTTATAACAACTCAAGTTTCTGTAAAAAAAATTCACAAAGAAGCATTACCAGTTGGAATTCTTTAAAAAAAAACATGATTATGCATGACAAAACCTAGGACCTCCTCTTTAGATGGCCCAATAGAAACTGCATGTGCAAGACGTTTAGAGCCCCCTCCCCCCACATACCCGCACTCCCCGGGTCATTCAAATCCGAAATAAATACCAGAAGGAAGGTGAAAACTTTGCAAGCAGAAAGTTACATAAATAGCATTGATGTTTTACTTTTATTTATTCACGTGTAACCGCACTTCCCCAATACATTTGGAAATATTAGATCCTGATTACTGACAGGCCTGCAACGCCGGACTCACGTAAAACTGGGTGACATATAACAGGGGCGAATCCAGGTCCGGACCGCCGGGCCCACCGGGACGCCTCGCCCCCCACCCCCACCCCCACTTTTTAAGGAAGTATGCCGTTTTTCAATGCTAGATTTAGGCCGTCTGAGGCGTGGAGACCCCCCCCCCCACCTTTGCGGACTAAATGCTGCCAATTGAGGGCGTAGACTACCCCACTCCCCCCATCCACCACCTCCCCGGGCGCAAGTTTTCAGTGGACCCCTCCCATTTTAAATTCCAGGATCCGCGCATGGGTATAGCAAAATTATCTTTCCTGCATGGGTATTGAATAGTCTTCCATTACTAGATTGGCATCAGAACACTGCACAACCGGTATCCTTAACGACAATGGACCTTTAAACAGTCGATATAGGTGAAACCCCTCAATTGCCCCACATTTTGTCAATAATACTTCGCTGATGCCCATCACTTACAAATGCTAAATTCTTTATCTAAGATAAAAAAAGAAACTAAAAAAAGGACGCCATTTAAGTATAGCGTGATCACAAAATTGGTCCGATTATGTATAATGTCCCGATGTAAAGTGCCTTGATGTAAGGTGTATCGATGTAAAGTGTCACCATGTAAAATGTCCCGATGTAAGGTGTACCGATGTAAAGTGACCCGATGTAAGGTGTCCCGATGTAAAAGTGTCCCGATGTAAAGTGCCCCAATGTAAAGTGTCCCGATGCAAAGTGGCCTGAAGTAAAGGGTCCCGATGTAAAGTGCCCCGATGTAAAGTGTCCCGATTTAAAGTGGCCTGATGTAAAGTGTGTAAAGTGTCCCGATGTAAAGTGTCATGATGTAAAGTGTCACAATGTAAAGTGTCCCGATTTAAAGTGGCCTGATGTAATGTGTGTAAAGTGTCCCGATGTCAAGTGCCCGATGCAAAGTGTCTCGATGTAAAGTGTCATGATGTAAAGTGTCACGATGTAAAGTGTCCAGATTTAAAGTGGCCTGATGTAATGTGTGTAAAGTGTCCCGATGTAAAGTGTCCCGATGTAAAGTGTCCCGATGTAAAGTGTCCCGATGTAAAGTGTCCCGATGTAAAGTGTCTGATGTAAAGTGTCCCGATGTAAAGTGTCCTGATGTAAAGTGTCCCGATAGAATGTGTCTCGATGTAAAGTGCCCCGGTGTAAAGTGCCCAATATAAGGTGTCCCGATATAAAGAGTCCTAAGGTAAAGTGTCCCGATGTAAAGTGTCTTGATGTAAAGTGTCCCAATGTAATGTGTCCCGATGTAAAATGTCCCGATGTTAGGTGTTCCAATGTAAGGTGCTTCGATGTAAAGAGTCACCATGTAAAGCGTCCCGATGTAAAGTGTCCTGATGTAAAGTGTCCCAATGTAAGGTGTCCCGATGTAAGAAGTTCCGATGTAAAGTGTCCTGATGTAAAGTGTCCAGATGTAAAGTGTCCCGATGTAAAGTGTCCCGATGTAAAGTGTCGAGATGTAAAGTGTTCCGATGTAAAGTGTCACGATGTAAAGTGTCCCGATGTAAGGTGTTCCGATGTAAACTGTCCTGATGTAAAGTGCCCCGATGTAAAGTGTCCCAATGTTAGGGGGTCCGATGTAAAGTGTCCCGATGTAAAGTGTCCCGATGTTAGGTGTCACGATGTAAGGTGCTCCGATGTAAAGTGTCCCGGTGTAAAGTGGCCCGATGTAAAGTGTCCCAATGTAAGGTGCTCCGATGTAAACTGTCCCGTTGTAAAGTGTACCGATGTAAAGTGCCCCGATGTAAGGTGCTCCGATGTAAAGTGTCCCGATGTAAAGTGTCCCGATGCAAAGTGTCACGATATAAAGTGTTCCGATGTAAAGTGTCCCAATGTAAGGTGTTCCGATGTAAGGTGCTCCGATGTGAAGTGACCCGATGTAAAGTGTCCCAATGTAAAGTGTCACGATATACAGTGTCCCGATGTAAGGTATCCCGATATAAAGTGTCCCGATGTAAAGTTTCCTGATGTAAAGTGTCCCGATAGAAGGTGTATCGATGTAAAGTGCCCCGATGTAAAGTGCCCAGTATAAGGTGTCCCGATATAAAGTGTCCTAATGTAAAGTGTCCCGATGTAAAATGTCCTGATGTAAAGTGTCCCAATGTAATGTGTCCCGATGTAAAATGTCCCGATGTTAGGTGTTCCAATGTAAGGTGCTTCGATGTAAAGTGTCCCCATGTAAAGTGTCCCCATGTAAAGTGTCCCGATGTAAAGTGTCCCGATGTAACGTGTCCCGATGTAAGAAGTTCCGATGTAAAGTGTCCTGATGTAAAGTGTCCCAATGTAACGTGTCCCGATGTAAAATGTCCCGATGTAAGGTGTCCCAATGTAAGGTGTCCCGATATAAAGTGTCCTAATGTAAAGGGTCCCGATGTAAAGTGTCCCGGTGTAAAGTGTCCCGATGTAAAGTGTCCCGATGTAAAGTGTCCCGATGTAAGGTGTTCCGATGTAAGGTGTCCCAGTGTAAGGTGTCCCGATGTAAAGTGTCCCGATGTAAAGTGTCCCGATATAAAGTGTCCCAATATAAGGTGTCCCGATGTAAGGTCTCCTAATATAAGGTGCTCCGATGTAAAGTGTCCCAATACAAGGTGTCCCCTGTAAAGTGTCCCGATGTAATGTGTCCCGATGGAAGGTGTTCCGATGTAAAGTGTCCCGATGTAAGGTGTCCCGGATGTAAGGTGTCCAGATGTAAAGTGCCCCAATGTAAGGTGTACCGATGGAAAGTGTCATGATGTAAAGTGTCCCGATATAAAGTGTCCTAATGTAAAGTGTCCCGATGTAAAGTGTCCCGATGTAAAGTGTCCTGATGTAAAGTGTCCCAATGTAGTGTGTCCCGATAGAACATGTCCCGATGTTAGGTTTTCCAATGTAAGGTGCTCCGATGTAAGGTGTCCCGGATGTAAAGTGTCCTCATGTAAAGTGTCCCGATATAAGGTGTCCCGATGTAAAGTGTCCCGATGTAAAGTGTCCCGATGTAAGGTGTTCCGATGTAAGGTGTTCCGATGTAAAATGTCCCGATGTAAAGTGTCCCGATGTAAAGTGTCCCGATGTAAAGTGTCCCGATGTAAAGTGTCCCGATGTAATGTGACCGATGTAAAGTGTCCCGATGCAAAGTGTCCCGATGTAAAGTGTCCCGATGTAAGGTGTTCCGATATTAGGTGTTCCGATGTAAAGTGTCCAGATGTAAAGTGTCCCGATATAAAGTGTCCCAATATAAGGTGTCCCGATGTAAGGTCTCCCAATGTAAGGTGCTCCGATGTAAAGTGTCCCAATACAAGGTGTCCCCGGCAAAAGTATACCGATGTAATGTGTCCAGATGGAAGGTGTTCCGATGTAAGGTGCTTCGATGTAAAGTGTCCCCATGTAAAGTGTCCCCATGTAAAGTGTCCCGATGTAAAGTGTCCCGATGTAAGGTGTCCCGATGTAAGAAGTTCCGATGTAAAGTGTCCTGATGTAAAGTGTCCCAATGTAACGTGTCCCGATGTAAAATGTCCCGATGTAAGGTGTCCCAATGTAAGGTGTCCCGATATAAAGTGTCCTAATGTAAAGGGTCCCGATGTAAAGTGTCCCGGTGTAAAGTGTCCCGATGTAAAGTGTCCCGATGTAAAGTGTCCCGATGTAAGGTGTTCCGATGTAAGGTGTCCCAGTGTAAGGTGTCCCGATGTAAAGTGTCCCGATGTAAAGTGTCCCGATATAAAGTGTCCCAATATAAGGTGTCCCGATGTAAGGTCTCCTAATATAAGGTGCTCCGATGTAAAGTGTCCCAATACAAGGTGTCCCCTGTAAAGTGTCCCGATGTAATGTGTCCCGATGGAAGGTGTTCCGATGTAAAGTGTCCCGATGTAAGGTGTCCCGGATGTAAGGTGTCCAGATGTAAAGTGCCCCAATGTAAGGTGTACCGATGGAAAGTGTCCTGATGTAAAGTGTCCCGATATAAAGTGTCCTGATGTATAGTGTCCCAATGTAGTGTGTCCCGATAGAACATGTCCCGATGTTAGGTTTTCCAATGTAAGGTGCTCCGATGTAAGGTGTCCCGGATGTAAAGTGTCCTCATGTAAAGTGTCCCGATATAAGGTGTCCCGATGTAAAGTGTCCCGATGTAAAGTGTCCCGATGTAAGGTGTTCCGATGTAAGGTGTTCCGATGTAAAATGTCCCGATGTAAAGTGTCCCGATGTAAAGTGTCCCGATGTAAAGTGTCCCGATGTAAAGTGTCCCGATGTAAAGTGTCCCGATGTAATGTGACCGATGTAAAGTGTCCCGATGTAAAGTGTCCCGATGCAAAGTGTCCCGATGTAAGGTGTTCCGATGTTAGGTGTCCAGATGTAAAGTGTCCCGATATAAAGTGTCCCAATATTATTTTTTTTTTTTTTTTTTTTTTTTATTTAATTGACCACTAGACATTAACATACATTTACAGATGAACAAGAATCAAAGGAAAATATAAAAAGGTACATAAACATATGGATTATTTGCTGCCGCTTAACTGAGTCTTATATAAACAAATGGATTATTGGCTGCCACTTTTCTATTGTGCTTCTCGCATGGTTTTCCAAACGACAATTGTGCTTAATCTGCCCGAGGGCGCCTTTTACGCTTGGAACCAACTTTTTCCACTTACATAAATATATGAAGCGTTTCACAATGAGAAGTATATGGTTAATCAATTTCACGAATTTTAGATTTTTAATCACACCAAGCATTACAATTTGGCAGTCTAAAGTGATCTGGTTACTCTCTCTATTTCCGGCATTCAAAGCTGAATGTAACGCCAGATATAACCAAGTGTCAATGTCTCGCCAAAGGGCTTGTACTACAGGGCAACTCCAAAACATGTGCTCTAAAGATTCAACTTCGATTTTGCAAAAGCTACACTGTTCGGTTTCAGATATTTTACACAAAAATAGATACTTATTTGTTGGAATGCAACGATGTAATAACCTGTACTGGAAGCTTCTTGTACGTTCGTCTGTTGTCGATGTATATGGCACCATGTAGTACTTTTCCCAATCTGCTTCCGGTATATTTTTCTTAAGGTGTTGGGACCACTTAACTTCATTGCACTTATTAAACTTTAGACCACGTATCAATATATTATAACTCGCATTTACAACCCGTTCATTTCGCGCAACAAATTGGACACTATGGTTTTCCATTGTTTCTAATATATCCATTTCCTCATCAAGTTGTCTTTTCCAATCTTGGGGGATACAATGTATAAGGCTGTAGTAATCTGCGAAGTTAATTTGCAATCCATATCGTACTATAAAGTCTCCCCTACTATACATTGTACCCTTTTCATTTATTAAGTCGTTTAAATATATAATACCTTTATCAATGAAATCCTGCTTCCGCTTGGTTAAATTACTGTTGCACAAAAAATAGGTATTCCATAAGGGCATACATCTCACGTCTTCATGGGGCTGTACATTTCGAAACTTTACCCAAGCTCTGAATACATCTGACCAAAAGTGGTTTGATACATTGTAAAATGTCTGTAGCGACCTTAAATCTAATTCCCAACATACAATCTTATCCTTACAGATAAAAGAACCAAATAAGTCTTGCCATGCACCTTCGCTAGAAATTAACCTGCGGATCCAAGATATCTTTATGGCATGCGCAAAGGTTTCCACTTGTGTAAGAGCGACACCGCCATATTTACATACTTGTGCCAGGCGGTTAATACCTATCCTAGCCTGTTTTTTCCATAAAAAACTGCGAATCACTTGGTTAAGTTTACAGAGGGTTTTTTTATCTGGTGATGGTAAGACAGACAGAACATGGACAAGTTTCGGTAGTGCCAGTGTCTTCAGGACTGTAACCTTGCCTGTCAGCGATAAATGCCTTTTCTTATACAGTGCTAGGAAGCTCTCAATCTCCACGATTTTCCTGTCGTAGTTGAGACTTGGCATTTTCGAGAGGTTCATATCAAATTGTATACCAAGCAACGTGAATTGGCTGGCCCATTTAATTGGAAAGTTGGGGCAAATAACTTCCTTCGAATTACTTTTTCGTCCAAGCCACACCCCAATGGTTTTATCGACATTAATCTTTAATCCCGAACATTTTCCAAATTTATCGAGTAGTTCCATTGTATATCTTAGTGATTCAGTGCTCCCGTCTAATAATAAAAAGGCGTCGTCTGCATATTGGCCCAGCTTGTGTTCTTTGTTTCCGAGATCTACACCACGTATACCTTTGTGCTTTTGTAATGCCATTGCAAGAGGTTCAACAGCTAGGATAAATAAATAAGGGGAAAGCGGGTCCCCCTGCCTACACCCTCTACCTAAAGAGAAAAATTGCGAAAAGTGACCGTTATTTAACACACAGCTAGAAGAATCTTTATACAAAATATCACACCATTTTACAAATGATTGCCCAAAACCATATGTCCTTAAAACCTTGAAGAGATATTGCCAACTGACAGTATCGAATGCCTTCTCAAAATCGAGTAATAATAACAGGCCATCTAAATCACCTTCTTTTAAGTAATGCATTGCATCATATAAGAACCTAGTGTTTTCGCCTATGAATCTACCCCGAAGGAATCCTTTTTGTTGTGACCCAATTATTTCCTGCAAGACCACTCTTAATCGACGTGACATAATTCCTGATATAATCTTATAGTCTACATTAAGTAGAGTGATGGGCCTCCAGTTTTTCAAATAAATCCTCGGCTTGTCCCCCTTTGGTAGGCAAGTTATCACCCCTTGTTTTTGAGTAATTGACAAACTGTCTGTCTTATAAGCATAATTCAAACTGTTCATTAAATACTGTCCAATATCTCTCCAAAATACTTTATAGAATTCAGCGGGAAATCCATCGCTTCCTGGGGTTTTATCGTTTTTCATATTTTTTAGTACCTCCTTGATCTCTTCCTGTGTTATCAGCCCTTCACATGAATCAGTCTGCCCCTGGTGTAACCTCTGAACATTATTTTCATTAAGGAACTCATCCGTTGAACCCTGATTGTCCACACCAGTGTATAAGTTTTTATAAAAATTCATTTGGGCCTTCAAAATTAGTTGCGGTTCTTCAATAATACAATTTTCAACCTCCACTTTATTTATCACCTTATTAACATAGTTCCTTTTTTCAAGTCCACAAAAGAATCGTGTGGGTTTTTCTCCCTCTTCATAGTATTGTACACGTGATCTTAAAAAGACTGCTTTCGCTTTGGGAAGTCTGAGTTCCTCTAGCCTCCTCTTAGCCTCGGTTAACTCATCAGCAAGCTGTGCTGCTCTATTAACTTCCGTGACTTGTTCCATTACTTCTATACGTTCTTCCAGTTCCCTTTCAACTTCTGCATTCTTCCTTTTCTTATAACTACTATAGCTTATTGTTGCTCCTCTTATATTAAGCTTTAACAATTCAAAAAGCATTTGACTATCAATCCCATATTCACATTCATTTGAGTGAGGAACTGATTTATCGTACATAAAGAGGGTGTCCTGGATACACTTTTTTACAAGCTCGACATAAGCAATGTCCCGTAGCAATGATGTATTAAGTTTCCAGAAACCTTTTCCCCGTTCTTGAAGATTTAGGTCTACGAGAAGGTATATAAGAGAATGATCCGTACGATAACCCGTAGAAATATCTGTTTTTTGTACTATGCCCTGAAAATCTGAGGAGACCAAAAAGAAATCCAGTCTTGCTCTCTGTGATTTCTTTTTCTGATTAGTCCATGTGTACCGTCTCGTTTTTTCATGATTCACCCTCCAAATATCAAATAATTCCAAACTTTCCATCATATTAATGACTCTTCGCTTAGCTTTACAATTATTTTCTCTGACATATCCAGTTGTATCGAGAGCGTGGTTTAAGACAAGGTTCCAATCCCCGCACATAATGATGCTTGGGTTATTAAAATCTTCAACCTTTTTCTGAACTTCTTCATAAAATTCTGGAGAATCCTTATTTGGTCCATATATATTGACCAGCGTGAACCGATTATCTTTAATGGTGAGATCTAAGATCAATAGGTTACCCTTTTTATCATTATTAATGTTATGGATTACATAGTCCAGGGTTTTTGATATAACAATTGCTACTCCCCGAGATTGCGTTGAAATTGAGTTAGCATAGCAGTCCGCTCCCCATTCATCTTTCATTGATTCCTGTAGTGCAGGATCTAAATGTACATCCTGTAGGCATAGGATGGTAAATTGTTTGCTCTTCAGCCAATCTATGACATCTAACCTCTTTACAATGGATCCAATCCCGCGCACATTCAGGCTACATATTGAAATTAGGTTGGTCATGGTTTGTAAATACTGTAATCATAAATATTTCCCAAATCAGTGTAACAAACTTCGCTCTGTTGATATGTACATGTCTAGTGAACGATATTAAACTCATTATAAAATGCATAATGCAGGGTATGTAGATGAAAAAAAAATATATATATATGTATGTGGAATACCTTTAAGATATATATAATTATATGTATATAGACTAAGATATTGTCAGAGTGGCACTCTTTCCGGGCTACACGACTCTTCAGTATGGTGTCTTCGTCCCCGCTTGGTCACTGTTGTCCTGCCCACAGCTGGTCGGTCACCTGGCGCACGTAGGTTCGTCACGTGTCCCACCAGCTGAGCGTCGATGACGTTGTCTCAGGTGTGTGTTTGCGGGGGGTGGGTGGGGTGGGTGGGCAGTACCGCGGCTCCCCAGATGTCCGCTCAGCCTTGGCCGCACGCCTCGCCTGACACTCGCTGACGCTCACCCAGTGCTGTTGCCTTATCAGCTGCGCTTTATAAGACGGCGATGGGGCAGGGGGACGCATGCGGAGTAGAGGTGGTTAGCGGGTGCATGCGGGGCATAGCGAGCAGGGGGATGCATGCGGGCTTTATGGGGGCAGGGGAAGTGTCCCAATATAAGGTGTCCCGATGTAAGGTCTCCCAATGTAAGGTGCTCCGATGTAAAGTGTCCCGGATGTAAAGTGTCCTGATGTAAAGTGTCCCAATGTAAGGTGTCCCGATGTAAAGTGTCCCGATGTAAAATGTCCCAATACAAGGTGTCCCCGGCAAAAGTATACCGATGTAATGTGTCAGGATGGAAGGTGTTCCGATGTAAAGTGTCCCGATGTAAGGTGTCCCGGATGTAAAGTGTCCTGATGTAAAGTGTCCCAATGTAAGGTGCCCCGATGTAAGGTGTCCCGATGTAAAGTGTCCCAATGTAAGGTGTACCGATGGAACGTGTCCTAATGTAAAGTTTCCCGATATAAAGTGTCCTAATGCAAAGTGTCCCGATGTAAAGTGTCCTGATGTAAAGTATCCTCATGTAAAGTGTCCCAATGTAATGTGTCCCGATGTAAAATATCCCAATGTTAGGTGTTCCAATGTTAGGTGCTCCGATGTAAGGTGTCCCGGATGTAAAGTGTCCTGATGTAAAGTGTCCCAATGTAAGGTGTCCCGATGTAAAGTGTCCCGATGTAAAGTGTCCCGATGTAAGGTGTCCCAGTGTAAGGTGTCCCGATGTAAAGTGTCCCGATGTAAAGTGTCCCCATGTAAAGTGTCCCGATGTAAGGTGTTCCGATGTAAGGTTTCCAGATGTAAAGTGTCTCGATGTAAAGTTTCCCGATGTAAGGTGTCCCGATGTAAGAAGTTCCGATGTAAAGTGTCCTGATGTAAAGTGTCCCAATGTAACGTGTCCCGATGTAAAATGTCCCGATGTAAGGTGTCCCAATGTAAGGTGTCCCGATATAAAGTGTCCTAATGCAAAGTGTCCCGATGTAAAGTGTCCTGATGTAAAGTGTCCTCATGTAAAGTGTCCCAATGTAATGTGTCCCGATGTAAAATATCCCAATGTTAGGTGTTCCAATGTTAGGTGCTCCGATGTAAGGTGTCCCGGATGTAAAGTGTCCAGATGTAAAGTGTCCCAATGTAAGGTGTCCCGATGTAAAGTGTCCCGATGTAAAGTGTCCCGATGTAAGGTGTCCCAGTGTAAGGTGTCCCGATGTAAAGTGTCCCGATGTAAAGTGTCCCGATGTAAAGTGTCCCGATGTAAAGTGTACCGATGGAAAGTGTCCTAATGTAAGGTTTCCAGATGTAAAGTGTCCCGATGTAAAGTGTCCCGATGCAAAGTGTCCCGGTGTAAAGTGTCCCGATGTAAAGTGTCCCGATGTAAAGTGTCCCGATGTAAAGTGTCCCGATTTAAAATGTCCCGATATAAAGTGTCCCGATGTAAAGTGTCCCAATGTAAGGTGTACCGATGGAAAGTGTCCCGATGTAAAGTTTCATGATATAAAGTGTCCTAATGCAAAGTGTCCCGATGTAAAGTGTCCTGATGTAAAGTGTCCCAATGTAATGTGTCCCGATGTAAAATGTCCCGATGTTAGGTGTTCCAATGCAAGGTGCTTCGATGTAAAGTGTCCCGATGTAAAGTGTCCCGATGTAACGTGTCCCGATGTAAGAAGTTCCGATGTAAAGTGTCCTGATGTAAAGTGTCCCAATGTAACGTGTCCCGATGTAAAATGTCCCGATGTAAGGTGTCCCAATGTAAGGTGTCCCGATATAAAGTGTGCTTATGTAAAGGGTCCCGATGTAAAGTGTCCCGATGTAAAGAGTCCCGATGTAAAGTGTCCCGATGTAAAGTGTCCCGATGTAAGGTGTTCCGATGTAAGGTGTCCCAGTGTAAGGTGTCCCGATGTAATGTGTCTCGATGTAAAGTGTCCCGATGTAAAGTGTCCCGATGTAAAGTGTCCCGATGTAATGTGTCCAGATGTAAAGTGTCCCGATATAAAGTGTCCCAATATCAGGTGTCCCGATGTAAGGTCTCCTAATATAAGGTGCTCCGATGTAAAGTGTCCCAATACAAGGTGTCCCCTGTAAAGTGTCCCGATGTAAGGTGTCCCGGATGTAAGGTGTCCAGATGTAAAGTGTCCCAATGTAAGGTGTACCGATGGAAAGTGTCCTGATGTAAAGTGTCCCGATATAAAGTGTCCTAATGTAAAGTGTCCCGATGTAAAGTGTCCTGATGTAAAGTGTCCCAATGTAATGTGTCCCGATGGAAAATGTTCCGATGGTAGGTGTTCCAATGTAAGGTGCTCCGATGTAAGGTGTCCCGGATGTAAAGTGTCCTCATGTAAAGTGTCCCGATGTAAAGTGTCCCGATGTAAAGTGTCCCGGTGTGAGGTGTCCCGATGTAAGAAGTTCCGATGTAAAGTGTCCTGATGTAAAGTGTCCCAATGTAACGTGTCCCGATCTAAAATGTCCCGATGCAAGGTGTCCCAATGTAAGGTGTCCCGATACAAAGTGTCCTATGTAAAGGGTCCCGATGTAAAGTGTCCCGATGTAAAGTGTCCCGATGTAAAGTGTCCCGATGTAAAGTGTCCCGATGTAAGGTGTTCCGATGTAAGGTGTCCCAGTGTAAGGTGTCCCGATGTAATGTGTTCCGATGTAAAGTGTCAGGATGTAAAGTGTCCCGATGTAAAGTGTCACGATGTAATGTGTCCAGATGTAAAGTGTCCCGATATAAAGTGTCCCAATATAAGGTGTCCCGACCTAAGGTATCCTAATATAAGGTGCTCCGATGTAAAGTGTCCCAGTACAAGGTGTCCCCTGTAAAGTGTCCCGATGTAATGCGACCCGATGGAAGGTGTTCCGATGTAAAGTGTCCTGATGTAAGGTGTCCCGGATGTAAGGTGTCCAGATGTAAAGTGTCCCAATGTAAGGTGTACCGATGGAAAGTGTCCTAATGTAAAGTGTCCCGATATAAAGTGTCCTAATGTAAAGTGTCCCGATGTAAAGTGTCCTGATGTAAAGTGTCCCAATGTAATGTGTCCCGATGGAAAATGTCCCGATGTTAGGTGTTCCAATGTAAGGTGCTCCGATGTAAGGTGTCCCGGATGTAAAGTGTCCTAATGTAAAGTGTCCCAATATAAGATGTCCCGATGTAAAGTGTCCCGATGTAAAGTGTCCCGATGTAAGGTGTTCCGATGTAAGGTGTCCCAGTGTAAGGTGTCCCGATGTAAAGTGTCCCGATGTAAGGTGTCCAGATGTAAAGTGTCCCGATGTAAAGTGTCCCGATGTAAAGTGTCCTAATGTAAAGTGTCCCGATGTAAAGTGTCCCGATGTAAAGTGTCCAGATGCAAAGTGTCCCGATGTAATGTGTCCGATGTAAAGTGTCCCGATGTAAAGTGTCCCGATGTAAAGTGTCCCGATGTAAAGTGTCCCAATGTAAGGTGTTCCGATGTAAGGTTTCCAGATGTAAAGTGTCCCGATATAAAGTGTCCCAATATAAGGTGTCCCGATGTAAGGTCTCCCAACCTAAGGTGCTCCGATGTAAAGTGTCCCAATACAAGGTGTCCCCTGCAAAAGTGTCCCGATGTAATGTGTCCCGATGGAAGGTGTTAGGATGTAAAGTGTCCCGATGTAAGGTGTCCCGGATGTAAAGTGTCATGATGTAAAGTGTCCCAATGTAAGGTGCCCCGATGTAAGGTGTCCCGATGTAAAGTGTCCCAATGTAAGGTGTACCGATGGAAAGTGTCCTGATGTAAAGTTTCCTGATGTAAAGTGTCCTCATGTAAAGTGTCCCAATGTAATGTGTCCCGATGTAAAATATCCCAATGTTAGGTGTTCCAATGTTAGGTGCTCCGATGTAAGGTGTCCCGGATGTAAAGTGTCCTGATGTAAAGTGTCCCAATGTAAGGTGTCCCGATGTAAAGTGTCCCGATGTAAAGTGTCCCGATGTAAGGTGTCCCAGTGTAAGGTGTCCCGATGTAAAGTGTCCCGATGTAAAGTGTCCCGATGTAAAGTGTCCCGATGTAAAGTGTCCCGATGTGAGGTGTTCCGATGTAAGGTTTCCAGATGTAAAGTGTCCCGATGTAAAGTGTCCCGATGCAAAGTGTCCCGGTGTAAAGTGTCCCGATGTAAAGTGTCCCGATGTAAAGTGTCCCGATGTAAAGTGTCCCGATGTAAAGTGTCCCGATTTAAAATGTCCCGATGTAAAGTGTCCCGATGTAAAGTGTCCCAATGTAAGGTGTACCGATGGAAGGTGTCCCGATGTAAAGTTTCATGATATAAAGTGTCCTAATGCAAAGTGTCCCGATGTAAAGTGTCCTGATGTAAAGTGTCCCAATGTAATGTGTCCCGATGTAAAATGTCCCGATGTTAGGTGTTCCAATGCAAGGTGCTTCGATGTAAAGTGTCCCGATGTAAAGTGTCCCGATGTAAAGTGTCCCGATGTAAAGTTTCCCGATGTAACGTGTCCCGATGTAAGAAGTTCCGATGTAAAGTGTCCTGATGTAAAGTGTCCCAATGTAACGTGTCCCGCTGTAAAATGTCCCGATGTAAGGTGTCCCAATGTAAGGTGTCCCGATATAAAGTGTCCTAATGTAAAGGGTCCCGATGTAAAGTGTCCCGATGTAAAGAGTCCCGATGTAAAGTGTCCCGATGTAAAGTGTCCCGATGTAAGGTGTTCCGATGTAAGGTGTCCCAGTGTAAGGTGTCCCGATGTAATGTGTCCCGATGTAAAGTGTCCCGATGTAATGTGTCCAGATGTAAAGAGTCCCGATATAAAGTGTCCCAATATAAGGTGTCCCGATGTAAGGTCTCCTAATATAAGGTGCTCCGATGTAAAGTGTCCCAATACAAGGTGTCCCCTGTAAAGTGTCCCGATGTAAGGTGTCCCGGATGTAAGGTTTCCAGATGTAAAGTGTCCCAATGTAAGGTGTACCGATGGAAAGTGTCCTGATGTAAGGTGTCCCGATATAAAGTGTCCTAATGTAAAGTGTCCCGATGTAAAGTGTCCTGATGTAAAGTGTCCCAATGTAATGTGTCCCGATGGAAAATGTTCCGATGGTAGGTGTTCCAATGTAAGGTGCTCCGATGTAAGGTGTCCCGGATGTAAAGTGTCCTCATGTAAAGTGTCCCGATGTAAAGTGTCCCGATGTAAAGTGTCCCGATGTAAAGTGTCCCGATGTAAAGTGTCCCGATGTAAGGTGTTCCGATGTAAGGTGTCCCAGTGTAAGGTGTCCCGATGTAATGTGTTCCGATGTAAAGTGTCCCGATGTAAAGTGTCCCGATGTAAAGTGTCCCAATGTAACGTGTACCGATGGAAAGTGTCATGATGTAAAGTTTCCCGATATAAAGTGTCCTAATGCAAAGTGTCCCGATGTAAAGTGTCCTGATGTAAAGTGTACCGATGGAAAGTGTCCTAATGTAAGGTTTCCTAATGTAAGGTTTCCAGATGTAAAGTGTCCCGATGTAAAGTGTCCCGATGCAAAGTGTCCCGGTGTAAAGTGTCCCGATGTAAAGTGTCCCGATGTAAAGTGTCCCGATGTAAAGTGTCCCGATGTAAAGTATCCCGATTTAAAATGTCCCGATGCAAAGTGTCCCGATGTAAAGTGTCCCAATGTAAGGTGTACCGATGGAAAGTGTCCCGATGTAAAGTTTCATGATATAAAGTGTCCTAATGCAAAGTGTCCCGATGTAAAGTGTCCTGATGTAAAGTGTCCCAATGTAATGTGTCCCGATGTAAAATGTCCCGATGTTAGGTGTTCCAATGCAAGGTGCTTCGATGTAAAGTGTCCCGATGTAAAGTGTCCCAATATAAGGTGTCCCGATGTAAGGTCTCCTAATATAAGGTGCTCCGATGTAAAGTGTCCCAATACAAGGTGTCCCCTGTAAAGTGTCCCGATGTAAGGTGTCCCGGATGTAAGGTGTCCAGATGTAAAGTGTCCCAATGTAAGGTGTACCGATGGAAAGTGTCCTGATGTAAAGTGTCCCGATATAAAGTGTCCTAATGTAAAGTGTCCCGATGTAAAGTGTCCTCATGTAAAGTGTCCCGATATAAAGTGTCCCGATGTAAAGTGTCCCGGTGTGAGGTGTCCCGACCTAAGGTATCCTAATATAAGGTGCTCCGATGTAAAGTGTCCCAATACAAGGTGTCCCCTGTAAAGTGTCCCGATGTAATGCGACCCGATGGAAGGTGTTCCGATGTAAAGTGTCCTGATGTAAGGTGTCCCGGATGTAAGGTGTCCAGATGTAAAGTGTCCCAATGTAAGGTGTACCGATGGAAAGTGTCCTAATGTAAAGTGTCCCGATATAAAGTGTCCTAATGTAAAGTGTCCCGATGTAAAGTGTCCTGATGTAAAGTGTCCCAATGTAATGTGTCCCGATGGAATATGTCCCGATGTTAGGTGTTCCAATGTAAGGTGCTCCGATGTAAGGTGTCCCGGATGTAAAGTGTCCTCATGTAAAGTGTCCCAATATAAGATGTCCCGATGTAAAGTGTCCCGATGTAAAGTGTCCCGATGTAAGGTGTTCCGATGTAAGGTGTCCCAGTGTAAGGTGTCCCGATGTAAAGTGTCCCGATGTAAGGTGTCCAGATGTAAAGTGTCCCGATGTAAAGTGTCCCGATGTAAAGTGTCCTAATGTAAAGTGTCCCGATGTAAAGTGTCCCGATGTAAAGTGTCCAGATGCAAAGTGTCCCGATGTAATGTGTCCGATGTAAAGTGTCCCGATGTAAAGTGTCCCGATGTAAAGTGTCCCGATGTAAAGTGTCCCAATGTAAGGTGTTCCGATGTAAGGTTTCCAGATGTAAAGTGTCCCGATATAAAGTGTCCCAATATAAGGTGTCCCGATGTAAGGTCTCCCAACGTAAGGTGCTCCGATGTAAAGTGTCCCAATACAAGGTGTCCCCTGCAAAAGTGTCCCGATGTAATGTGTCCCGATGGAAGGTGTTCCGATGTAAAGTGTCCCGATGTAAGGTGTCCCGGATGAAAAGTGTCATGATGTAAAGTGTCCCAATGTAAGGTGCCCCGATGTAAGGTGTCCCGATGTAAAGTGTCCCAATGTAAGGTGTACCGATGGAAAGTGTCCTGATGTAAAGTTTCCCGATATAAAGTGTCCTAATGCAAAGTGTCCCGATGTAAAGTGTCCTGATGTAAAGTGTCCTCATGTAAAGTGTCCCAATGTAATGTGTCCCGATGTAAAATATCCCAATGTTAGGTGTTCCAATGTTAGGTGCTCCGATGTAAGGTGTCCCGGATGTAAAGTGTCCTGATGTAAAGTGTCCCAATGTAAGGTGTCCCGATGTAAAGTGTCCCGATGTAAAGTGTCCCGATGTAAGGTGTCCCAGTGTAAGGTGTCCCGATGTAAAGTGTCCCGATGTAAAGTGTCCCGATGTAAAGTGTCCCGATGTAAAGTGTCCCGATGTAAGGTGTTCCGATGTAAGGTTTCCAGATGTAAAGTGTCCCGATGTAAAGTGTCCCGATGCAAAGTGTCCCGGTGTAAAGTGTCCCGATGTTAAGTGTCCCGATGTAAAGTGTCCCGATGTAAAGTGTCCCGATGTAAAGTGTCCCGATTTAAAATGTCCCGATGTAAAGTGTCCCGATGTAAAGTGTCCCAATGTAAGGTGTACCGATGGAAGGTGTCCCGATGTAAAGTTTCATGTTATAAAGTGTCCTAATGCAAAGTGTCCCGATGTAAAGTGTCCTGATGTAAAGTGTCCCAATGTAACGTGTCCCGCTGTAAAATGTCCCGATGTAAGGTGTCCCAATGTAAGGTGTCCCGATATAAAGTGTCCCAATATAAGGTGTCCCGATGTAAGGTCTCCTAATATAAGGTGCTCCGATGTAAAGTGTCCCAATACAAGGTGTCCCCTGTAAAGTGTCCCGATGTAAGGTGTCCCGGATGTAAGGTGTCCAGATGTAAAGTGTCCCAATGTAAGGTGTACCGATGGAAAGTGTCCTGATGTAAGGTGTCCCGGTATAAAGTGTCCTAATGTAAAGTGTCCCGATGTAAAGTGTCCTGATGTAAAGTGTCCCAATGTAATGTGTCCCGATGGAAAATGTTCCGATGGTAGGTGTTCCAATGTAAGGTGCTCCGATGCAAGGTGTCCCGGATGTAAAGTGTCCTCATGTAAAGTGTCCCGATGTAAAGTGTCCCGATGTAAAGTGTCCTGATGTAAAGTGTCCCAATGTAACGTGTCCCGATGTAAAATGTCCCGATGCAAGGTGTCCCAATGTAAGGTGTCCCGATACAAAGTGTCCTAATGTAAAGGGTCCCGATGTAAAGTGTCCCGATGTAAAGTGTCCCGATGTAAAGTGTCCCGATGTAAAGTGTCCCGATGTAAGGTGTTCCGATGTAAGGTGTCCCAGTGTAAGGTGTCCCGATGTAATGTGTTCCGATGTAAAGTTTCCCGATATAAAGTGTCCTAATGCAAAGTGTCCCGATGTAAAGTGTCCCGATGTAAAGTGTACCGATGGAAAGTGTCCTAATGTAAGGTTTCCAGATGTAAAGTGTCCCGATGTAAAGTGTCCCGATGCAAAGTGTCCCGGTGTAAAATGTCCCGATGTAAAGTGTCCCGATGTAAAGTGTCCCGATGTAAAGTGTCCCGATTTAAAATGTCCCGATGCAAAGTGTCCCGATGTAAAGTATCCCAATGTAAGGTGTACCGATGGAAAGTGTCCCGATGTAAAGTTTCATGATATAAAGTGTCCTAATGCAAAGTGTCCCGATGTAAAGTGTCCTGATGTAAAGTGTCCCAATGTAATGTGTCCCGATGTAAAATGTCCCGATGTTAGGTGTTCCAATGCAAGGTGCTTCGATGTAAAGTGTCCCGATGTAAAGTGTCCCGATGTAAAGTGTCCCGATGTAAAGTTTCCCGATGTAACGTGTCCCGATGTAAGAAGTTCCGATGTAAAGTGTCCTGATGTAAAGTGTCCCAATGTAACGTGTCCCGATGTAAAATGTCCCGATGTAAGGTGTCCCAATGTAAGGTGTCCCGATATAAAGTGTGCTAATGTAAAGGGTCCCGATGTAAAGTGTCCCGATGTAAAGAGTCCCGATGTAAAGTGTCCCGATGTAAAGTGTCCCGATGTAAGGTGTTCCGATGTAAGGTGTCCCAGTGTAAGGTGTCCCGATGTAATGTGTCTCGATGTAAAGTGTCCCGATGTAAAGTGTCGAGATGTAAAGTGTCCCGATGTAATGTGTCCAGATGTAAAGTGTCCCGATATAAAGTGTCCCAATATAAGGTGTCCCGATGTAAGGTCTCCTAATATAAGGTGCTCCGATGTAAAGTGTCCCAATACAAGGTGTCCCCTGTAAAGTGTCCCGATGTAAGGTGTCCCGGATGTAAGGTGTCCAGATGTAAAGTGTCCCAATGTAAGGTGTACCGATGGAAAGTGTCCTGATGTAAAGTGTCCCGATATAAAGTGTCCTAATGTAAAGTGTCCCGATGTAAAGTGTCCTGATGTAAAGTGTCCCAATGTAATGTGTCCCGATGGAAAATGTTCCGATGGTAGGTGTTCCAATGTAAGGTGCTCCGATGTAAGGTGTCCCGGATGTAAAGTGTCCTCATGTAAAGTGTCCCGATGTAAAGTGTCCCGATGTAAAGTGTCCCGGTGTGAGGTGTCCCGATGTAAGAAGTTCCGATGTAAAGTGTCCTGATGTAAAGTGTCCCGATGTAAAGTGTCCCGATGTAAAGTGTCCCGATGTAAGGTGTTCCGATGTAAGGTGTCCCGATACAAAGTGTCCTATGTAAAGGGTCCCGATGTAAAGTGTCCCGATGTAAAGTGTCCCGATGTAAAGTGTGGCGATGTAAAGTGTCCCGATGTAAGGTGTTCCGATGTAAGGTGTCCCAGTGTAAGGTGTCCCGATGTAATGTGTTCCGATGTAAAGTGTCACGATGTAATGTGTCCAGATGTAAAGTGTCCCGATATAAAGTGTCCCAATATAAGGTGTCCCGACCTAAGGTATCCTAATATAAGGTGCTCCGATGTAAAGTGTCCCAATACAAGGTGTCCCCTGTAAAGTGTCCCGATGTAATGCGACCCGATGGAAGGTGTTCAGCTGTAAAGTGTCCTGATGTAAGGTGTCCCGGATGTAAGGTGTCCAGATGTAAAGTGTCCCAATGTAAGGTGTACCGATGGAAAGTGTCCTAATGTAAAGTGTCCCGATATAAAGTGTCCTAACGTAAAGTGTCCCGATGTAAAGTGTCCTGATGTAAAGTGTCCCAATGTAATGTGTCCCGATGGAAAATGTCCCGATGTTAGGGGTTCTAATGTAAGGTGCTCCGATGTAAGGTGTCCCGGATGTAAAGTGTCCTCATGTAAAGTGTCCCAATATAAGATGTCCCGATGTAAAGTGTCCCGATGTAAAGTGTCCCGATGTAAGGTGTTCCGATGTAAGGTGTCCCAGTGTAAGGTGTCCCGATGTAAAGTGTCCCGATGTAAGGTGTCCAGATGTAAAGTGTCCCGATGTAAAGTGTCCCGATGTAAAGTGTCCTAATGTAAAGTGTCCCGATGTAAAGTGTCCCGATGTAAAGTGTCCAGATGCAAAGTGTCCCGATGTAATGTGTCCGATGTAAAGTGTCCCGATGTAAAGTGTCCCGATGTAAAGTGTCCCGATGTAAAGTGTCCCAATGTAAGGTGTTCCGATGTAAGGTTTCCAGATGTAAAGTGTCCCGATATAAAGTGTCCCAATATAAGGTGTCCTGATGTAAGGTCTCCCAACGTAAGGTGCTCCGATGTAAAGTGTCCCAATACAAGGTGTCCCCTGCAAAAGTGTCCCGATGTAATGTGTCCCGATGGAAGGTGTTCCGATGTAAAGTGTCCCGATGTAAGGTGTCCCGGATGTAAAGTGTCATGAAGTAAAGTGTCCCAATGTAAGGTGCCCCGATGTAAGGTGTCCCGATGTAAAGTGTCCCAATGTAAGGTGTACCGATGGAAAGTGTCCTGATGTAAAGTTTCCCGATATAAAGTGTCCTAATGCAAAGTGTCCCGATGTAAAGTGTCCTGATGTAAAGTGTCCTCATGTAAAGTGTCCCAATGTAATGTGTCCCGATGTAAAGTGTCCCGATGCAAGGTGTCCCCGGCAAAAGTATACCGATGTAATGTGTCCCGATGTAAGGTGTCCCGGATGTAAAGTGTCATGATGTAAAGTGTCCCAATGTAAGGTGCCCCGATGTAAGGTGTCCCGATGTAAAGTGTCCCAATGTAAGGTGTACCGATGGAAAGTGTCCTGATGTAAAGTTTCCCGATGTAAAGTGTCCCGATGTAAAGTGTCCCGATGTAAAGTGTCCCAATGTTAGGTGTTCCAATGTTAGGTGCTCCGATGTAAGGTGTCCCGGATGTAAAGTGTCCTGATGTAAAGTGTCCCAATGTAAGGTGTCCCGATGTAAAGTGTCCCGATGTAAAGTGTCCCGATATAAGGTGTCCCAGTGTAAGGTGTCCCGATGAAAAGTGTCCCGATGTAAAGTGTCCCGATGTAAAGTGTCCCGATGTAAAGTGTCCCGACGTAAAGTGTCCCGATGTAAGGTGTTCCGATGTAAGGTTTCCAGATGTAAAGTGTCCCGATGTAAAGTGTCCCGATGCAAAGTGTCCCGGTGTAAAGTGTCCCGATGTAAAGTGTCCCGATGTAAAGTGTCCCGATGTAAAGTGTCCCGATTTAAAATGTCCCGATGTAAAGTGTCCCGATGTAAAGTGTCCCAATGTAAGGTGTACCGATGGAAGGTGTCCCGATGTAAAGTTTCATGATATAAAGTGTCCTAATGCAAAGTGTCCCGATGTAAAGTGTCCTGATGTAAAGTGTCCCAATGTAAAGGGTCCCGATGTAAAGTGTCCCGATGTAAAGTGTCCCGATGTAAAGTTTCCCGATGTAACGTGTCCCGATGTAAGAAGTCCCGATTTAAAGTGTCCTGATGTAAAGTGTCCCAATGTAACGTGTCCCGATGTAAAGTGTCCCGATGTAAAGTGTCCCGATGTAAGGGGTTCCGATGTAAGGTGTCCCAGTGTAAGGTGTCCCGATGTAATGTGTCCCGATGTAAAGTGTCCCGATGTAAAGTGTCCCGATGTAAAGTGTCCCGATGTAATGTGTCCAGATGTAAAGTGTCCCGATATAAAGTGTCCCAATATAAGGTGTCCCGATGTAAGGTCTCCTAATATAAGGTGCTCCGATGTAAAGTGTCCCAATACAAGGTGTCCCCTGTAAAGTGTCCCGATGTAAGGTGTCCCGGATGTAAGGTGTCCAGATGTAAAGTGTCCCAATGTAAGGTGTACCGATGGAAAGTGTCCTGATGTAAGGTGTCCCGATATAAAGTGTCCTAATGTAAAGTGTCCCGATGTAAAGTGTCCTGATGTAAAGTGTCCCAATGTAATGTATCCCGATGGAAAATGTTCCGATGGTAGGTGTTCCAATGTAAGGTGCTCCGATGTAAGGTGTCCCGGATGTAAAGTGTCCTCATGTAAAGTGTCCCGATGTAAGGTGCCCCGATGTAAGGCGTCCCGATGTAAAGTGTCCCAAAGTAAGGTGTACCGATGGAAAGTGTCCTGATGTAAAGTTTCCCGATGTAAAGTGTCCCGATGTAAAGTGTCCCGATGTAAAGTGTCCCAATGTTAGGTGTTCCAATGTTAGGTGCTCCGACGTAAGGTGTCCCGGATGTAAAGTGTCCTGATGTAAAGTGTCCCAATGTAAGGTGTCCCGATGTAAAGTGTCCCGATGTAAAGTGTCCCGATATAAGGTGTCCCAGTGTAAGGTGTCCCGATGAAAAGTGTCCCGATGTAAAGTGTCCCGATGTAAAGTGTCCCGATGTAAAGTGTCCCAATATAAGGTGTCCCGACCTAAGGTATCCTAATATAAGGTGCTCCGATGTAAAGTGTCCCAATACAAGGTGTCCCCTGTAAAGTGTCCCGATGTAATGCGACCCTATGGAAGGTGTTCCGATGTAAAGTGTCCTGATGTAAGGTCCCCCGATGTAAGGTGTCCAGATGTAAAGTGTCCCAATGTAAGGTGTACCGATGGAAAGTGTCCTAATGTAAAGTGTCCCGATATAAAGTGTCCTAATGTAAAGTGTCCCGATGTAAAGTGTCCTGATGTAAAGTGTCCCAATGTAATGTGTCCCGATGGAAAATGTCCCGATGTTAGGTGTTCCAATGTAAGGTGCTCCGATGTAAGGTGTCCCGGATGTAAAGTGTCCTAATGTAAAGTGTCCCAATATGAGATGTCCCGATGTAAAGTGTCCCGATGTAAAGTGTCCCGATGTAAGGTGTTCCGATGTAAGGTGTCCCAGTGTAAGGTGTCCCGATGTAAAGTGTCCCGATGTAAAGTGCCCCGATGTAAAGTGTCCCAATGTAAAGTGTCCCGATGTAAGGTGTCCAGATGTAAAGTGTCCCGATGTAAAGTGTCCCGATGTAAAATGTCCTAATGTAAAGTGTCCCCATGTAAAGTGTCCCGATGTAAAGTGTCCAGATGCAAAGTGTCCCGATGTAATGTGTCCGATGTAAAGTGTCCCGATGTAAAGTGTCCCGATGTAAAGTGTCCCGATGTAAAGTGTCCCAATGTAAGGTGTTCCGATGTAAGGTTTCCAGATGTAAAGTGTCCCGATATAAAGTGTCCCAATATCAGGTGTCCCGATGTAAGGTCTCCCAACGTAAGGTGCTCCGATGTAAAGTGTCCCAATACAAGGTGTCCCCTGCAAAAGTGTCCCGATGTAATGTGTCCCGATGGAAGGTGTTCCGATGTAAAGTGTCCCGATGTAAGGTGTCCCGGATGTAAAGTGTCATGATGTAAAGTGTCCCAATGTAAGGTGCCCCGATGTAAGGTGTCCCGATGTAAAGTGTCCCAATGTAAGGTGTACCGATGGAAAGTGTCCTGATGTAATTTTTCCCGATATTAAGTGTCCTAATGCAAAGTGTCCCGATGTAAAGTGTCCTGATGTAAAGTGTCCTGATGTAAAGTGTCCCAATGTAATGTGTCCCGATGTAAAATGTCCCAATGTTAGGTGTTCCAACGTTAGGTGCTCCGATGTAAGGTGTCCCGGATGTAAAGTGTCCTGATGTAAAGTGTCCCAATGCAGGGTGTCCCGATGTAAAGTGTCCCGATGTAAGGTGTTCCGATGTAAGGTGTCCCAGTGTAAGGTGTCCCGATGTAAAGTGTCCCGATGTGAAGTGTCCCGATGTAAAGTGTCCCAATGTAATGTGTCCCGGTGTAAAATGTCCCGATGTTAGGTGCTCCAATGCAAGGTGCTTCGATATAAAGTGTCCCGATGTAAAGTGTCCCGATGTAAAGTGCCCCGATGTAAAGTGTCCCGAATGTAAAGTGTCCTGATGTGAAGTGTCCCAATGTAAGGTGTCCCGATGTAAAGTGTCCCAATGTAACGTGTACCGATGGAAAGTGTCATGATGTAAAGTTTCCCGATATAAAGTGTCCTAATGCAAAGTGTCCCGATGTAAAGTGTCCTGATGTAAAGTGTCGCAATGTAATGTGTCCCGGTGTAAAATGTCCCGATGTTAGGTGTTCCAATGCAAGGTGCTTCGATGTAAAGTGTCCCGATGTAAAGTGTCCCGATGTAAAGTGTCCCGATGTAAAGTTTCCCGATGTAACGTGTCCCGATGTAAGAAGTTCCGATGTAAAGTGTCCTGATGTAAAGTGTCCCAATGTAACGTGTCCCGATGTAAAATGTCCCGATGTAAGGTGTCCCAATGTAAGGTGTCCCGATATAAAGTGTGCTAATGTAAAGGGTCCCGATGTAAAGTGTCCCGATGTAAAGAGTCCCGATGTAAAGTGTCCCGATGTAAAGTGTCCCGATGTAAGGTGTTCCGATGTAAGGTGTCCCAGTGTAAGGTGTCCCGATGTAATGTGTCTCGATGTAAAGTGTCCCGATGTAAAGTGTCGAGATATAAAGTGTCCCGATGTAATGTGTCCAGATGTAAAGTGTCCCGATATAAAGTGTCCCAATATAAGGTGTCCCGATGTAAGGTCTCCTAATATAAGGTGCTCCGATGTAAAGTGTCCCAATACAAGGTGTCCCCTGTAAAGTGTCCCGATGTAAGGTGTCCCGGATGTAAGGTGTCCAGATGTAAAGTGTCCCAATGTAAGGTGTACCGATGGAAAGTGTCCTGATGTAAAGTGTCCCCATATAAAGTGTCCTAATGTAAAGTGTCCCGATGTAAAGTGTCCTGATGTAAAGTGTCCCAATGTAATGTGTCCCGATGGAAAATGTTCCGATGGTAGGTGTTCCAATGTAAGGTGCTCCGATGTAAGGTGTCCCGGATGTAAAGTGTCCTCATGTAAAGTGTCCCGATGTAAAGTGTCCCGATGTAAAGTGTCCCGGTGTGAGGTGTCCTGATGTAAGAAGTTCCGATGTAAAGTGTCCTGATGTAAAGTGTCCCGATGTAAAGTGTCCCGATGTAAAGTGTCCCGATGTAAGGTGTTCCGATGTAAGGTGTCCCGATACAAAGTGTCCTATGTAAAGGGTCCCGATGTAAAGTGTCCCGATGTAAAGTGTCCCGATGTAAAGTGTGGCGATGTAAAGTGTCCCGATGTAAGGTGTTCCGATGTAAGGTGTCCCAGTGTAAGGTGTCCCGATGTAATGTGTTCCGATGTAAAGTGTCACGATGTAATGTGTCCAGATGTAAAGTGTCCCGATATAAAGTGTCCCAATATAAGGTGTCCCGACCTAAGGTATCCTAATATAAGGTGCTCCGATGTAAAGTGTCCCAATACAAGGTGTCCCCTGTAAAGTGTCCCGATGTAATGCGACCCGATGGAAGGTGTTCAGCTGTAAAGTGTCCTGATGTAAGGTGTCCCGGATGTAAGGTGTCCAGATGTAAAGTGTCCCAATGTAAGGTGTACCGATGGAAAGTGTCCTAATGTAAAGTGTCCCGATATAAAGTGTCCTAATGTAAAGTGTCCCGATGTAAAGTGTCCCAATGTAATGTGTCCCGATGGAAAATGTCCCGATGTTAGGGGTTCTAATGTAAGGTGCTCCGATGTAAGGTGTCCCGGATGTAAAGTGTCCTCATGTAAAGTGTCCCAATATAAGATGTCCCGATGTAAAGTGTCCCGATGTAAAGTGTCCCGATGTAAGGTGTTCCGATGTAAGGTGTCCCAGTGTAAGGTGTCCCGATGTAAAGTGTCCCGATGTAAGGTGTCCAGATGTAAAGTGTCCCGATGTAAAGTGTCCCGATGTAAAGTGTCCTAATGTAAAGTGTCCCGATGTAAAGTGTCCCGATGTAAAGTGTCCAGATGCAAAGTGTCCCGATGTAATGTGTCCGATGTAAAGTGTCCCGATGTAATATGTCCCGATGTAAAGTGTCCCGATGTAAAGTGTCCCAATGTAAGGTGTTCCGATGTAAGGTTTCCAGATGTAAAGTGTCCCGATATAAAGTGTCCCAATATAAGGTGTCCCGATGTAAGGTCTCCCAACGTAAGGTGCTCCGATGTAAAGTGTCCCAATACAAGGTGTCCCCTGCAAAAGTGTCCCGATGTAATGTGTCCCGATGGAAGGTGTTCCGATGTAAAGTGTCCCGATGTAAGGTGTCCCGGATGTAAAGTGTCATGAAGTAAAGTGTCCCAATGTAAGGTGCCCCGATGTAAGGTGTCCCGATGTAAAGTGTCCCAATGTAAGGTGTACCGATGGAAAGTGTCCTGATGTAAAGTTTCCCGATATAAAGTGTCCTAATGCAAAGTGTCCCGATGTAAAGTGTCCTGATGTAAAGTGTCCTCATGTAAAGTGTCCCAATGTAATGTGTCCCGATGTAAAGTGTCCCGATGCAAGGTGTCCCCGGCGAAAGTATACCGATGTAATGTGTCCCGATGTAAGGTGTCCCGGATGTAAAGTGTCATGATGTAAAGTGTCCCAATGTAAGGTGCCCCGATGTAAGGTGTCCCGATGTAAAGTGTCCCAAAGTAAGGTGTACCGATGGAAAGTGTCCTGATGTAAAGTTTCCCGATGTAAAGTGTCCCGATGTAAAGTGTCCCGATGTAAAGTGTCCCAATGTTAGGTGTTCCAATGTTAGGTGCTCCGACGTAAGGTGTCCCGGATGTAAAGTGTCCTGATGTAAAGTGTCCCAATGTAAGGTGTCCCGATGTAAAGTGTCCCGATGTAAAGTGTCCCGATATAAGGTGTCCCAGTGTAAGGTGTCCCGATGAAAAGTGTCCCGATGTAAAGTGTCCCGATGTAAAGTGTCCCGATGTAAAGTGTCCCGACGTAAAGTGTCCCGATGTAAGGTGTTCCGATGTAAGGTTTCCAGATGTAAAGTGTCCCGATGTAAAGTGTCCCGATGCAAAGTGTCCAGGTGTAAAGTGTCCCGATGTAAAGTGTCCCGATGTAAAGTGTCCCGATGTAAAGTGTCCCGATGTAAAGTGTCCCGATTTAAAATGTCCCGATGTAAAGTGTCCCGATGTAAAGTGTCCCAATGTAAGGTGTACCGATGGAAGGTGTCCCGATGTAAAGTTTCATGATATAAAGTGTCCTAATGCAAAGTGTCCCGATGTAAAGTGTCCTGATGTAAAGTGTCCCAATGTAAAGGGTCCCGATGTAAAGTGTCCCGATGTAAAGTGTCCCGATGTAAAGTTTCCCGATGTAACGTGTCCCGATGTAAGAAGTCCCGATTTAAAGTGTCCTGATGTAAAGTGTCCCAATGTAACGTGTCCCGATGTAAAGTGTCCCGATGTAAAGTGTCCCGATGTAAGGTGTTCCGATGTAAGGTGTCCCAGTGTAAGGTGTCCCGATGTAATGTGTCCCGATGTAAAGTGTCCCGATGTAAAGTGTCCCGATGTAAAGTGTCCCGATGTAATGTGTCCAGATGTAAAGTGTCCCGATATAAAGTGTCCCAATATAAGGTGTCCCGATGTAAGGTCTCCTAATATAAGGTGCTCCGATGTAAAGTGTCCCAATACAAGGTGTCCCCTGTAAAGTGTCCCGATGTAAGGTGTCCCGGATGTAAGGTGTCCAGATGTAAAGTGTCCCAATGTAAGGTGTACCGATGGAAAGTGTCCTGATGTAAGGTGTCCCGATATAAAGTGTCCTAATGTAAAGTGTCCCGATGTAAAGTGTCCTGATGTAAAGTGTCCCAATGTAATGTGTCCCGATGGAAAATGTTCCGATGGTAGGTGTTCCAATGTAAGGTGCTCCGATGTAAGGTGTCCCGGATGTAAAGTGTCCTCATGTAAAGTGTCCGATGTAAAGTGTCCCGATGTAAAGTGTCCTGATGTAAAGTGTCCCAATGTAACGTGTCCCGATGTAAAATGTCCCGATTCAAGGTGTCCCAATGTAAGGTGTCCCGATACAAAGTGTCCTAATGTAAAGGGTCCCGATGTAAAGTGTCCCGATGTAAATGTCCCGATGTAAAGTGTCCCGATGTAAAGTGTCCCGATGTAAGGTGTTCCGATGTAAGGTGTCCCAGTGTAAGGTGTCCCGATGTAATGTGTTCCGATGTAAAGTGTCCGGATGTAAAGTGTCCCGATGTAAAGTGTCCCGATGTAATGTGTCCAGATGTAAAGTGTCCCGATATAAAGTGTCCCAATATAAGGTGTCCCGACCTAAAGTATCCTAATATAAGGTGCTCCGATGTAAAGTGTCCCAATACAAGGTGTCCCCTGTAAAGTGTCCCGATGTAATGCGACCCTATGGAAGGTGTTCCGATGTAAAGTGTCCTGATGTAAGGTCCCCCGATGTAAGGTGTCCAGATGTAAAGTGTCCCAATGTAAGGTGTACCGATGGAAAGTGTCCTAATGTAAAGTGTCCCGATATAAAGTGTCCTAATGTAAAGTGTCCCGATGTAAAGTGTCCTGATGTAAAGTGTCCCAATGTAATGTGTCCCGATGGAAAATGTCCCGATGTTAGGTGTTCCAATGTAAGGTGCTCCGATGTAAGGTGTCCCGGATGTAAAGTGTCCTCATGTAAAGTGTCCCAATATGAGATGTCCCGATGTAAAGTGTCCCGATGTAAAGTGTCCCGATGTAAGGTGTTCCGATGTAAGGTGTCCCAGTGTAAGGTGTCCCGATGTAAAGTGTCCCGATGTAAAGTGCCCCGATGTAAAGTGTCCCAATGTAAAGTGTCCCGATGTAAGGTGTCCAGATGTAAAGTGTCCCGATGTAAAGTGTCCCGATGTAAAATGTCCTAATGTAAAGTGTCCCCATGTAAAGTGTCCCGATGTAAAGTGTCCAGATGCAAAGTGTCCCGATGTAATGTGTCCGATATAAAGTGTCCCGATGTAAAGTGTCCCGATGTAAAGTGTCCCGATGTAAAGTGTCCCAATGTAAGGTGTTCCGATGTAAGGTTTCCAGATGTAAAGTGTCCCGATATAAAGTGTCCCAATATCAGGTGTCCCGATGTAAGGTCTCCCAACGTAAGGTGCTCCGATGTAAAGTGTCCCAATACAAGGTGTCCCCTGCAAAAGTGTCCCGATGTAATGTGTCCCGATGGAAGGTGTTCCGATGTAAAGTGTCCCGATGTAAGGTGTCCCGGATGTAAAGTGTCATGATGTAAAGTGTCCCAATGTAAGGTGCCCCGATGTAAGGTGTCCCGATGTAAAGTGTCCCAATGTAAGGTGTACCGATGGAAAGTGTCCTGATGTAATTTTTCCCGATATTAAGTGTCCTAATGCAAAGTGTCCCGATGTAAAGTGTCCTGATGTAAAGTGTCCTGATGTAAAGTGTCCCAATGTAATGTGTCCCGATGTAAAATGTCCCAATGTTAGGTGTTCCAACGTTAGGTGCTCCGATGTAAGGTGTCCCGGATGTAAAGTGTCCTGATGTAAAGTGTCCCAATGCAGGGTGTCCCGATGTAAAGTGTCCCGATGTAAGGTGTTCCGATGTAAGGTGTCCCAGTGTAAGGTGTCCCGATGTAAAGTGTCCCGATGTGAAGTGTCCCGATGTAAAGTGTCCCAATGTAATGTGTCCCGGTGTAAAATGTCCCGATGTTAGGTGCTCCAATGCAAGGTGCTTCGATATAAAGTGTCCCGATGTAAAGTGTCCCGATGTAAAGTGCCCCGATGTAAAGTGTCCCGAATGTAAAGTGTCTTGATGTGAAGTGTCCCAATGTAAGGTGTCCCGATGTAAAGTGTCCCAATGTAACGTGTACCGATGGAAAGTGTCATGATGTAAAGTTTCCCGATATAAAGTGTCCTAATGCAAAGTGTCCCGATGTAAAGTGTCCTGATGTAAAGTGTCGCAATGTAATGTGTCCCGGTGTAAAATGTCCCGATGTTAGGTGCTCCAATGCAAGGTGCTTCGATATAAAGTGTCCCGATGTAAAGTGTCCCGATGTAAAGTGTCCCGATGTAAGGTGTTCCGATGTAAGGTGTCGCAGTGTAAGGTGTCCCGATGCAAAGTACCCCTATGTGAAGTGTCCCGATGTAAAGTGTCCCAATGTAATGTGTCCCGATGTAAAATGTACCGATGCTAGGTGCTCCAATGCAAGGTGCTGCGATATAAAGTGTCCCGATGTAAAGTGTCCCAATGTAAAATGTGCCGATGTTAGGTGTTCCAATGTAATGTGTCACGATGTAAAATGTCCCGATGGTAGGTGTTCCAATGTAAGGTGCTCCGATGTAAACTGTCTCGATGTAAAGTGTCCCGATGTAAAGTGCCCCGATGTAGAGTGTCCCGATGTAAAGTGTCCCGATGTAAAGTGCCCTGACGTAAGGTGTCCCGATGTAAAGTGTCCCGATGAAAAGTGTCCCGATGTAGAGTGTCCCAATATAAGGTGTCCCGATGTAAAGTGTCCCAATGCAAAGTGTCCCAATAAAAGTTGTCCCGATGTAAAGTGTGGCCCGATGTAAAGTGTGGCCCGATGTAAAGTGTCCCGATGTAAAGTGTCTCAATGTAAGGTGTCCCAATGTAAAGTGTCCCGATGTAAAGTGTCCCGATGGAAGGTGTTCTGATGTAAAGTGTCTCGATGTAAGGTGTCCCGGATGTAAAGTGTCCTGATGTAAAGTGTCCCAATGTAAGGTGTACCGATGTAAAGTGTCCCGATGTAAAGTGTCCCAATGCAAAGTGTCCCAATAAAAGTTGTCCCGATGTAAAGTGTGGCCCGATGTAAAGTGTGGCCCGATGTAAAGTGTCCCGATGTAAAGTGTCTCAATGTAAGGTGTCCCGATGTAAAGTGTCCCAATGTAAGGTGTACCGATGGAAAGTGTCCTGATGTAATTTTTCCCGATATTAAGTGTCCTAATGCAAAGTGTCCCGATGTAAAGTGTCCTGATGTAAAGTGTCCTGATGTAAAGTGTCCCAATGTAATGTGTCCCGATGTAAAATGTCCCAATGTTAGGTGTTCCAACGTTAGGTGCTCCGATGTAAGGTGTCCCGGATGTAAAGTGTCCTGATGTAAAGTGTCCCAATGCAGGGTGTCCCGATGTAAAGTGTCCCGATGTAAGGTGTTCCGATGTAAGGTGTCCCAGTGTAAGGTGTCCCGATGTAAAGTGTCCCGATGTGAAGTGTCCCGATGTAAAGTGTCCCAATGTAATGTGTCCCGGTGTAAAATGTCCCGATGTTAGGTGCTCCAATGCAAGGTGCTTCGATATAAAGTGTCCCGATGTAAAGTGTCCCGATGTAAAGTGCCCCGATGTAAAGTGTCCCGAATGTAAAGTGTCTTGATGTGAAGTGTCCCAATGTAAGGTGTCCCGATGTAAAGTGTCCCAATGTAACGTGTACCGATGGAAAGTGTCATGATGTAAAGTTTCCCGATATAAAGTGTCCTAATGCAAAGTGTCCCGATGTAAAGTGTCCTGATGTAAAGTGTCGCAATGTAATGTGTCCCGGTGTAAAATGTCCCGATGTTAGGTGCTCCAATGCAAGGTGCTTCGATATAAAGTGTCCCGATGTAAAGTGTCCCGATGTAAAGTGTCCCGATGTAAGGTGTTCCGATGTAAGGTGTCGCAGTGTAAGGTGTCCCGATGCAAAGTACCCCTATGTGAAGTGTCCCGATGTAAAGTGTCCCAATGTAATGTGTCCCGATGTAAAATGTACCGATGCTAGGTGCTCCAATGCAAGGTGCTGCGATATAAAGTGTCCCGATGTAAAGTGTCCCAATGTAAAATGTGCCGATGTTAGGTGTTCCAATGTAATGTGTCACGATGTAAAATGTCCCGATGGTAGGTGTTCCAATGTAAGGTGCTCCGATGTAAACTGTCTCGATGTAAAGTGTCCCGATGTAAAGTGCCCCGATGTAGAGTGTCCCGATGTAAAGTGTCCCGATGTAAAGTGCCCTGACGTAAGGTGTCCCGATGTAAAGTGTCCCGATGAAAAGTGTCCCGATGTAGAGTGTCCCAATATAAGGTGTCCCGATGTAAAGTGTCCCAATGCAAAGTGTCCCAATAAAAGTTGTCCCGATGTAAAGTGTGGCCCGATGTAAAGTGTGGCCCGATGTAAAGTGTCCCGATGTAAAGTGTCTCAATGTAAGGTGTCCCAATGTAAAGTGTCCCGATGTAAAGTGTCCCGATGGAAGGTGTTCTGATGTAAAGTGTCTCGATGTAAGGTGTCCCGGATGTAAAGTGTCCTGATGTAAAGTGTCCCAATGTAAGGTGTACCGATGTAAAGTGTCCCGATGTAAAGTGTCCCGATATAAAGTGTCCTAAAGTAAAGTGTCCCGATGTAAGGTGTGATGATGTAAAGTGTCCCAATGTAATGTGTCCTGATGTAAAATGTCCCGATGTTAGGTGTTCCAATGTAAGGTGCTCCGATGTAAACTGTCCCGATGTAAAGTGTCCCGATTTAAAGTGTCCCGATATAAATTGTCCCAATGTAAAGTGTCCCGATGTGAAGTGTCCCGATGTAAAGTGTCCCGATGTAAAGTGTCCCGATGTAAGGTGTTCCCATGTAAGGTGTCCCAGTGTAACGTGTCCCGATGTAAAGTGTCCCGATGTAAAGTGTCTCGATGTAAAGTGTCCCGATGTAAATTGTCCCAATATAATGTGTCCCGATGTAAAATGTCCCGATGTTAGGTGCTCCAATGCAAGGTGCTTCGATGTAAAGTGTCCCGATGTAAAGTGTCTCAATGTAAAGTGTCCCGATGTGAAGTGTCCCGATGTAAAGTGTCCCGATGTAAGGTGTTCCGATGTAAGGTGTCCCAGTGTAAGGTGTCCCGATGTAAAGTGTCCCGATGTAAAGTGCCCCGATGTAAAGTGTCCCAATGTAAAGTGTCCCGATGTAAGGTGTCCAGATGTAAAGTGTCCCGATGTAAATTGTCCCGATGTAAAATGTCCTAATGTAAAGTGTCCCCATGTAAAGTGTCCCGATGTAAAGTGTCCAGATGCAAAGTGTCCCGATGTAATGTGTCCGATGTAAAGTGTCCCGATGTAAAGTGTCCCGATGTAAAGTGTCCCGATGTAAAGTGTCCCAATGTAAGGTGTTCCGATGTAAGGTTTCCAGATGTAAAGCGTCCCGATATAAAGTGTCCCAATATCAGGTGTCCCGATGTAAGGTCTCCCAACGTAAGGTGCTCCGATGTAAAGTGTCCCAATACAAGGTGTCCCCTGCAAAAGTGTCCCGATGTAATGTGTCCCGATGGAAGGTGTTCCGATGTAAAGTGTCCCGATGTAAGGTGTCCCGGATGTAAAGTGTCATGATGTAAAGTGTCCCAATGTAAGGTGCCCCGATGTAAGGTGTCCCGATGTAAAGTGTCCCAATGTAAGGTGTACCGATGGAAAGTGTCCTGATGTAATTTTTCCCGATATTAAGTGTCCTAATGCAAAGTGTCCCGATGTAAAGTGTCCTGATGTAAAGTGTCCTGATGTAAAGTGTCCCAATGTAATGTGTCCCGATGTAAAATGTCCCAATGTTAGGTGTTCCAACGTTAGGTGCTCCGATGTAAGGTGTCCCGGATGTAAAGTGTCCTGATGTAAAGTGTCCCAATGCAGGGTGTCCCGATGTAAAGTGTCCCGATGTAAGGTGTTCCGATGTAAGGTGTCCCAGTGTAAGGTGTCCCGATGTAAAGTGTCCCGATGTGAAGTGTCCCGATGTAAAGTGTCCCAATGTAATGTGTCCCGGTGTAAAATGTCCCGATGTTAGGTGCTCCAATGCAAGGTGCTTCGATATAAAGTGTCCCGATGTAAAGTGTCCCGATGTAAAGTGCCCCGATGTAAAGTGTCCCGAATGTAAAGTGTCCTGATGTGAAGTGTCCCAATGTAAGGTGTCCCGATGTAAAGTGTCCCAATGTAACGTGTACCGATGGAAAGTGTCATGATGTAAAGTTTCCCGATATAAAGTGTCCTAATGCAAAGTGTCCCGATGTAAAGTGTCCTGATGTAAAGTGTCGCAATGTAATGTGTCCCGGTGTAAAATGTCCCGATGTTAGGTGCTCCAATGCAAGGTGCTTCGATATAAAGTGTCCCGATGTAAAGTGTCCCGATGTAAAGTGTCCCGATGTAAGGTGTTCCGATGTAAGGTGTCGCAGTGTAAGGTGTCCCGATGCAAAGTACCCCTATGTGAAGTGTCCCGATGTAAAGTGTCCCAATGTAATGTGTCCCGATGTAAAATGTACCGATGCTAGGTGCTCCAATGCAAGGTGCTGCGATATAAAGTGTCCCGATGTAAAGTGTCCCAATGTAAAATGTGCCGATGTTAGGTGTTCCAATGTAATGTGTCACGATGTAAAATGTCCCGATGGTAGGTGTTCCAATGTAAGGTGCTCCGATGTAAACTGTCTCGATGTAAAGTGTCCCGATGTAAAGTGCCCCGATGTAGAGTGTCCCGATGTAAAGTGTCCCGATGTAAAGTGCCCTGACGTAAGGTGTCCCGATGTAAAGTGTCCCGATGAAAAGTGTCCCGATGTAGAGTGTCCCAATATAAGGTGTCCCGATGTAAAGTGTCCCAATGCAAAGTGTCCCAATAAAAGTTGTCCCGATGTAAAGTGTGGCCCGATGTAAAGTGTGGCCCGATGTAAAGTGTCCCGATGTAAAGTGTCTCAATGTAAGGTGTCCCAATGTAAAGTGTCCCGATGTAAAGTGTCCCGATGGAAGGTGTTCTGATGTAAAGTGTCTCGATGTAAGGTGTCCCGGATGTAAAGTGTCCTGATGTAAAGTGTCCCAATGTAAGGTGTACCGATGTAAAGTGTCCCGATATAAAGTGTCCCGATATAAAGTGTCCTAAAGTAAAGTGTCCCGATGTAAGGTGTGATGATGTAAAGTGTCCCAATGTAATGTGTCCTGATGTAAAATGTCCCGATGTTAGGTGTTCCAATGTAAGGTGCTCCGATGTAAACTGTCCCGATGTAAAGTGTCCCGATTTAAAGTGTCCCGATATAAATTGTCCCAATGTAAAGTGTCCCGATGTGAAGTGTCCCGATGTAAAGTGTCCCGATGTAAAGTGTCCCGATGTAAGGTGTTCCCATGTAAGGTGTCCCAGTGTAACGTGTCCCGATGTAAAGTGTCCCGATGTAAAGTGTCTCGATGTAAATTGTCCCGATGTAAAGTGTCCCAATGTAATGTGTCCCGATGTAAAATGTCCCGATGTTAGGTGCTCCAATGCAAGGTGCTTCGATGTAAAGTGTCCCGATGTAAAGTGTCTCAATGTAAAGTGTCCCGATGTGAAGTGTCCCGATGTAAAGTGTCCCGATGTAAAGTGTCCCGATGTAAGGTGTTCCCATGTAAGGTGTCCCAGTGTAAGGTGTCCCGATGTAAAGTGTCCCGATGTAAAGTGTCTCGATGTAAAGTGTCCCGATGTAAAGTGTCCCAATGTAATGTGTCCCGATGTAAAATGTCCCGATGTTAGGTGCTCCAATGCAAGGTGCTTCGATGTAAAGTGTCCCGATGTAAAGTGTCCCAATGTAATGTGTCCCGATGTAAAATGTCTCGATGTTAGGTGCTCCAATATAATGTGTCCCGATGTAAAATGTCCCGATGTTAGGTGTTCCAATGTAAGGTGCTCCGATGTAAACTGTCCCGATGTAAAGTGTCCCGATGTAAAGTGTCCCGATGTAAAGTGCCCCGATGTAAAGTGTCCCGATGTAAAGTGTGGCCTGATGTAAAGTGTCCCGATGTAAAGTGTCCCAATGTAAGGTGTCCCAATGTAAAGTGCCCCGATGTAAAGTGTCTCGATGTAAAGTGTCTCGGATGTAAAGTGTCCTGATTTAAAGTGTCCCAATGTAAGGTGTACCGATGGAAAGTGTCCTGATGTAAAGTGTCCCGATATAAAGTGTCCTAATGTAAAGTTTGATGATGTAAAGTGTCCCAATGTAATGTGTCCTGATGTAAAATGTCCCGATGTTAGGTGCTCCAATGTAAGGTGCTCCGATGTAAAGTGTCCCGATGTAAAGTGTCCGGATGTAAAGTGTCCCGATATAAAGTGTCCCGATGTAAGGTGTTCCCATGTAAGGTGTCCCAGTGTAAGGTGTCCCGATGTAAAGTGTCCCGATTGAAAGTGTCCCGATGTAAAGTTTCCCGATGGAAGGTGTACCGATGTAAAATGTCCCGATGTAAGGTGTCCCGATGTAAGGTGTCCCGATGTAAAGTGTTCCGATGTAAAGTGTCCCGATGTAAGGTGTTCCAATGTAAGGTGTCCCAGTGTCAGGTGTCTCGATGTAAAGTGTCCCGATGTAAAGTGTCCCGATGTAAAGTTTCCCGATGGAAGGTGTCCTGATGTGAAGTGTCCCGATGTAAAGTGTCCCGATGTAAAGTGTCCCGATGTAAGGTGTCCCGATGTAAAGTGTCCCGATATAAAGTGTCCCGATGTAAGGTATCCCAATGTAAGGTGCTCCGATGTAAAGTGTCCCGATGTAAGGTGTCCCGGATGTAAAGTGTCCTGATGTAAAATGTCCCAATGTAAGGTGTCCCGATGTAAGGTGTCCCCATGTAAAGTGTCCCGCTGTAAGGTGTACCGATGTAAAGTGACCTGATGTAAAGTGTCCCAATGTAATGTGTCCCGATGTGAAATGTTCCAATGTAAAATGTCCCGATGTTAGGTGTTCCAATGTAAGGTGCTCCGATGTAAACTGTCCCGATGTAAAGTGTCCCGATGTAAAGTGTCCCGATGTAAAGTCTCCCGATGTAAAGTGTCCCGATGTAAAGTGTCCCAATATAAGGTGTCCCGATGTAAAGTGTCCCACTATAAGGTGTCCCGATGTAAAGTGTGGCCCGATGTAAAGTTTCCCGATGTAAAGTGTCCCAATGTAAGGTGTCCCAGTGTAAAGTGTCCCGATGTAAAGTGCCCCGATGTAAAGTGTCCCGATGTAAAGTGTCCCCATGTAAGGTGTCCCGATGTAAAGTGTCCCGCTGTTAAGTGTCCCGATATAAATTGTCCTGATTTAAAGTGTCCCGATGTAAGGCGTCTCGATGTAAAGTGTTCTAATGCGGCTGTACCGATGTAATGCTTCCTGTTATCTTACAGTTTCTGTTTCAAGTTTGGAACAGCGTATCGAAGCAGAAGAGTTCGCACACTGAGCGCGTTATGACCGTATCCAGGACCAAATAACTGGTGCATCACTTTTATCAGGCGTTATGGCTGTATTTCATTCTCGATAGATACGTATAATCTTGTGTATTCTTTCTATACAATTTTGAAGTATTTTATTGAGTAATTAAGACCGGTGAAGGAAACCAGGGTCAGGAAGTACATGGTCTACAGGGAAGTATAAACGGATGCCAGTTAAGGAATCATAACGAACCACAACCGCGTGTGTACATCGGCCTTAAGTTGTCCAGTTGTATATAGAGGTATGGTACTACGTTCGTTTCATCGTCATAGGGAATAAACAGGGCAACCCAAAAGGATTTCACGTCTTCGTCACTCGAGCACCCCCCCCTCCCCACCACCCAAGCCCCATCAATTGACTACCACCACACACCCTAACTGAACCCTCCTCGTTCAAAAGAACCCTGTTCAGCGTGCATACAAACAAAAACGATTACAAAGTTAAAACCAATGAAGCCTTTATTTAAGCACAAAGAACAAGTACATAATAACATAAAACATGAAAATTTGGCTCTACCTAAGCTGTTACCTGCGATCTTTGATTCAGACCGATAGATACACACTATGCTGACCACTGTGAAAGATACAGCTGGAAACATCGCATAGCCAACTCATTTCAGTTTAGTATGCATACAAACGAAAAGTTACAACATTTAAAACTAATGAAGTATTCATTTATCAAAGAACAATTAAGTACCCAATAAGATAAAAACTGCGACCCTTGGACAAATAGGTATGCACACATTATGCCGCCACTCAAAGCCACAGCTGGAAGCATCGTAAAGCCAACGTATTTGACCCCCGTATTTCGCCAGCTTGTTGTATAATCTACAGTTTGGTAGACAGAAGAGACCTTCAACAGTTGTTGACGAAAATCGGGGGATAGGTGAAACCTGAACATTTTAAGACCGACTGCTTCTCTATATGCAGTATCGACTGAATTATAGGCCGAAACGTCACCTCACGCAGATCCAAACTGGACTCTTCAGATACAGATCGGATTCCCAGGATGCCGATTGACCCCTAGGATGCCGATTTGACCCCCAAGATCCGGATTGACACCTCAGGTCCAGATTCACTCATCAGATCTAGATTGGACCCCTAGAATTCAGATTAACCCTTAGGACCCCGATTTACCCTTCAGATCAATATTTAAGCCTTCAGATCCCGATTGAACCCCTAGAATCCAGGTTCGACCACTTTTAACCCAATTAACCCGTCAGATCCCGATTTGAGCCGCAGAACCCTTCAGATGACCTTCCTTGCGGCGAACTTTGACCTTGGGTATTTGCTCTTGATCAATATCGTTAAATACTAATGTTATGTCCCACGCAATGTGTCGTTTGTCTCACTGATTATCTTTAAGAGAGATTGAGGTGATTTCCCCGGAAAATGCTCTCATTCAATGGTACAGTTTGGGAAAGACTTTAGGGCGATTTGCAAAATTTTAACATATCGCACAATCCACGTATGGGCCTAATGTGTCATAATTTTTTGGGTGTAAAGAAGTCAAAACTGTGACAATAGTAACGATTTTCAGATTTTTGGTCCTATCTTTCTTTTTTGTCCTCTGGTTAAGCACATTTTGAAAAACAATCCTGTGACCTTGACCTTTGACCTACATCTACGAACTTTTTGGTGAATTTGGAAGTCGATATCTGAAGGCAAGAGTTATCGTATGACGTTACAAACAGACGGACTCACACACACACCACACATACACAGACAGACACACACACCCACACACACAGACCCACGAACCAACCGACATCAGACCCAAATCCTTGATTTTCGTCTAAATCAACCAGGGTCTTGGTTTGTGGACAGCAAGCGAAAAGGCAATCTACTGTTCTGCAAGTTTTTTTTTTTTTTTTTTTTAATAAAATGCTTTATTTAAGAAAGCGGACAAGTTACAGACAGTTTATACAATATAACATCGGCAATGTAATTAGACAGTACTAAAGTGCCTTATTTGGCAGTAAGGCATCAATTAGATCGCATATTCGATCTTTTTTTTTGTGCTGCAATTTAATATACCGCCGATTCAATGATGACGTCATTAGCACAGTACATGAATTGAACGAGGTTATCTGCATATAATATATATTCCGTCAACAACTTATTTAGGCGAATGCCACTTTCACCAATTTCCACCAATTTGATCAAAATAATACAGCATTATCTAGTTTCATCATTTGTCGATGTCACACCCTTCTACGCAAGTCCATCTATATGTAAAAGGTTACGCAGCATTAGATATTAAGTCATACAGTGTCATCAGTGATGGAAGTGCATATATAGACATTTGAAAACGTAAAAATCTCTTTAACTTTTTGACTGTTTTGTTCTAAGTTGCTCTCTGGCCCAATCTTCTAGACCAATTTGCTTCAAAACTAATTTGGCAGCGTCCTCTGTGGCTGCCGTTATTTTCTTGCCCCTGCCTTCCACACTATAGGTGCAACTCACCGTTACGTTGCCTTTGTAATCAGAACTATTACTTGAGAACAATTTTTGACACGCTCTTTCCAACTCATCCACCTTGCCCATCACCTCCGAACGTAACGTAAAATCTGCTGGTAAGGGATCATATTTGTCAGCTTTTCTCTTCGCCTTCCCTTGTTGCGTTGGTGTGGTAATTGCAAAAGTTACATCAGTCTTGCAGACATATTCTTTGTTTCCCGTGGATCGTGCGTTGTACACGGGGGGCACGCGATGTATCGTCAGCATCTTCAAGACATGGTTCAGAATCTTCTTATTTGGTGTCCCTCGTGCACCGGGGGTGCCGGTGACTTGGTCCCCTGTATATAGCAAATGGACATCCCAGGTCAGTTACTAGCTTTTATAGCACCATAGATTTGTGCATGAACATTTGAAATATTAAAATTGGAGCAAAGCTGATATATCCATTCGATAGAGCTGTGTAGGCACTCGCTGAAAAGTGCACATTATGTGGTGCTTAAATGTATAAAGCGCCTGATATAGTGGTGTCACTGAAAGCTGAGCGTTGGGTCAGTCGAATTGATAATAAAATCAGAAATTAACTTTGAAACATTTATGCAAATACTTATAATTATATGCGAATAGCACATATGTGCAGAAACTATGTTAGAATTGTTGAGTTCATGGGAGTATATGAACGTTTGATATAGTCTTTGTTCTTCGTAACGTTTGGTAACTAGGTAACTCTTCGTAACTTTGTAACTCTTCAAACTTCACAACGCCTGTACAAAGCGTCTGATATAGTGGTCTCGCTGAAACCCGAGCGTTGGGTCAGTGGAATTGATAGCAATAAAATCGGAAAAATTAACTCTGGAACATTTATGCAAATATTTATAATTGTATGCGAATAACACAAGCGATAACTATGTTATAATTGTTGAGTTCATGGGAGTATATTATATTTGATATATTCTTCGTTCGTAACGTTTCTTAACTTCGTAACGTCGTAACTCTTCGTAAGTTCGTAACTTTTGGTAACTTCGTAACTCCTCGCAACTTCGTTCGCCTCCAGTCTGTCGGGAAATTGTCGGAATTTGCTTCTCGTTACACTTAACAACAACAGCTTCTCAAACGTCTTCTTCAAAACTATTTCCTTCCTTCGTCAAAATTCTTCTTTTTTCATAGAAACGTATAACTTCACATATTTCGTTCATCCATCTGCTCTTGTTCAATCGACCTTCACACAGTTGATAATCATCCCATCCCATATCCCCCGCAACATCACCAGATCAGCCGTCCACATTAACTGTGACTGCTCACAAGTGTCAAGTCTGGCATGCCGGGCGAATACGCATTGTCTACTTTATTACTTTTGGTCCCTCCCTTAGGCACTAGATCAGCATATTTCACAACAATATAAACAGCAGCGCAACAAAGGACGGCTGGATGCACAGTAAGTTGCAAATAACCAGCAGTACAGGCTTTGCCGAGGCTGCCCGTTGTCGCCCTATTATTTTGGCAGCGTAGATGTTTCTGGTTAACAGCAGATACGACCCTGACCTCATTGGCGTAAAATTTAAGAAACAAAGCATTTAAACTTATCCAATGTGAAGATGATTTTGGTTTGATGATGATACACCCCCCTCACCCCCGCCCCCCATGCGACGCCGCAATACGCAAAAAGTGGTGTGGTGTGCACTAAGGTCAGCCAGGGTGCCGTATAAGCTGTACCATTGGACAGACAGGGTTGGGGTGGGGGGGGGGGGGTCAATGATTATCTATGGCTCTTTGGCTAGCTGTGGTCAGTATGTGGCCTTTAAGATGACATTTTTGCGACACTGACCTTCATCAATTTGCTTCGGTCGTTTCTTTGGAACCAGGTCTGAGTCTGAGTCTGAGTCTGAGTCTGAGTCTGAGTCTATCGTTTCCGCGTTAGAAAGAGACAAATATAAATACATATTATATTTTGAAGATGTCCGCTATGAAGACATGTGCTAGAGACGCATCTGCATTGCCATAAATAGTTATAAATTGCCTTTCGTCAATATAAAATAAAAAAGATCCTGTTGTGGCACGATCTGGCGAGGGAGGGGTTCATCCCGACTCGTTCCGTCCGGTCACCATCTGGCTCTCTCATTTCTTACGAAAACTCTGAATACACGTCTAGAATAGTAGCTTAATTTATATAGAATCATATGGTTTTGAGTGACTGATGGCTGTGGTCATGTGATTACAAATCTGATCTTGTAATTGGCAACCACAAATCTTGCCTAGACCACCTGAGCACATATAACTGGTAACATTCAGAAAAAAATCTTACACTCCTATCAGGGAATCAAATGTGACTTCCAATTCAATACCAAATAATCTGGACAGAAGCTAAACGCCACAGCCCCTAGCCCCAGTTCTGTGGCTGTAGGACGGGCAAACACTTGACAGGGCCCGTCTACAGCTGACAGGGCCCGTCCACAGCTGACACGGCCTGTCTACAGCTTAAAGGCCCATTCACAGCTGACACGGCCTGTCTACAGCTTAAAGGCCCATTCACAGCTGACACGGCCTGTCTACAGTTTAAAGGCCCATTCACAGCTGACACGGCCTGTCTACAGCTTAAAGGCCCATTCACAGCTGACACGGCCTGTCTACAGCTTAAAGGCCCATTCACAGCTGACACGGCCTGTCTACAGCTTAAAGGCCCATTCACAGCTGACACGGCCTGTCTACAGCTTAAAGGCCCATTCACAGCTGACACGGCCTGTCTACAGTTTAAAGGCCCATTCACAGCTGACACGGCCTGTCTACAGCTTAAAGGCCCATTCACAGCTGACACGGCCTGTCTACAGCTTAAAGACCCATTCACAGCTGACACGGCCTGTCTACAGCTTAAAGGCCCATTCACAGCTGACACGGCCTGTCTACAGCTTAAAGGCCCATTCACAGCTGACACGGCCTGTCTACAGCTTAAAGGCCCATTCACAGCTGACACGGCCTGTCTACAGCTTAAAGGCCCATTCACAGCTGACACGGCCTGTCTACAGCTTAAAGGCCCATTCACAGCTGACACGGCCTGTCTACAGCTTAAAGGCCCATTCACAGCTGACACGGCCTGTCTACAGCTTAAAGGCCCATTCACAGCTGACACGGCCTGTCTACAGCTTAAAGGCCCATTCACAGCTGACACGGCCTGTCTACAGTTTAAAGGCCCATTCACAGCTGACACGGCCTGTCTACAGCTTAAAGGCCCATTCACAGCTGACACGGCCTGTCTACAGCTTAAAGGCCCATTCACAGCTGACACGGCCTGTCTACAGCTTAAAGGCCCATTCACAGCTGACACGGCCTGTCTACAGCTTAAAGGCCCATTCACAGCTGACACGGCCTGTCTACAGCTTAAAGGCCCATTCACAGCTGACACGGCCTGTCTACAGCTTAAAGGCCCATTCACAGCTGACACGGCCTGTCTACAGCTTAAAGGCCCATTCACAGCTGACAGGGCCTGTCTACAGCTTAAATGCCCATTCACAGCTGACACGGCCTGTCTACAGCTTAAAGGCCCATTCACAGCTGACACGGCCTGTCTACAGCTTAAAGGCCCATTCACAGCTGACACGGCCTGTCTACAGCTTAAAGGCCCATTCACAGCTGACACGGCCTGTCTACAGCTTAAAGGCCCATTCACAGCTGACACGGCCTGTCTACAGCTTAAAGGCCCATTCACAGCTGACACGGCCTGTCTACAGCTTAAAGGCCCATTCACAGCTGACAGGGCCCGTCTACAGCTGACACGGCCTGTCTACAGCTTAAAGGCCCATTCACAGCTGTAGACGGGCCCGGTCAGATTTTTGCCCGTCCTACAGCCACAGAATTGGGGCTACATAGCCCCCTGCCCCCACACCGACACACATTGGGTAATAACATGGTCTGCCTGTTTTGCAACACTGACCGTCAGTATCTTCAATCTTTATCGGTACTTTCTTTGGAATGGCCCACAAGGTCTGGTCTTCGTCCATCGTTTCTGTATGGGAAAGAGCCAAATATAAATTAGTAGTATGTAACAATATTATATATTGAAGATGTGCGCCACGTTTTGTTTTGAAGTTTGGGACGCAGCGAAATTGCCATATAGGGTGATAAATTGCCTGTCGTCAATATATATAAAGGATATCCGCAACTACATTCTGCAGCATCAGTGGATTCGGCCAAAACATGTTCCTGGCATTTTATGGAACGGAACTGAACCAAAAGAGCGGTAATTTCATATTAAAGGTTTGAATGTTACACGTGACAGCATGCACTTGACTTAATATACAGGCCCATTTCAGCCATTGTGATCAAACGCCATAGTAGTAACAGCTTTGACTCATTTACTTCAATTTAATCTGAAACCTGCGTTAATTAGACGGTATCATATTGTATACACCATGTCCATGTATAATACAAATTGCTATATATGGCGGTAAAACTAGTCGCAGTATCTTGACGATTAAGACGGTTTGTTGGTTTTAAGCCGGACGTTTTAACCTGTAGTTCATATCGCGGCAATGGGAAGGGTCAAGGCCGAGAGGAGCCATGTCTCGGGGAGTAACCCCCTAGTCTATACCTCTGTAGGTCATATCGTGGCAATGGGAAGGGTCAAGGCCGAGAGAAGCCACGTCTCGGGGTGTAACCCCCTAGTCTACACCTCTGTAGGTCATATCGCGGCCATGGGAAGGGTCAAGGTCGAGAGGAGCCATGTCTCGGGGAGTAACCCCCTAGTCTACACCTCTGTAGGTCATATCGCGGCAATGGGAAGGGTCAAGGTCGAGAGGAGCCATGTCTCGGGGAGTAACCCCCTAGTCTATACCTCTGTAGGTCATATCGCGGCAATGGGAAGGGTCAAGGTCGAGAGGAGCCATGTCTCGGGGAGTAACCCCCTAGTCTACATCTCTGTAGGTCATATCGCGGCAATGGGAAGGGTCAAGGTCGAGAGGAGCCATGTCTCGGGGTGTAACCCCCTAGTCTACACCTCTGTAGGTCATATCGCGGCAATGGGAAGGGTCAAGGTCGAGAGGAGCCATGTCTCGGGGAGTAACCCTCTAGTCTACACCTCTGTAGGTCATATCGCGGCAATGGGAAGGGTCAAGGTAGAGAGGAGCCACGTCTCGGGGAGTAACCCCCTAGTCTACACCTCTGTAGGTCATATCGCGGAAATGGGAAGGGTCAAGGTGGAGAGGAGCCATGTCTCGGGGTGAAACCCCCTAGTCTACACCTCTGTAGGTCATATCGCGGCAATGGGAAGGGTCAAGGTAGAGAGGAACCATGTCTCGGGGTGTAACCCCCTAGTCTACACCTCTGTAGGTCATATCGCGGCAATGGCAAGGGTCAAGGTAGAGAGGAGCCATGTCTCGGGGAGTAACCCCCTAGTCTACACCTCTGTAGGTCATATCGCGGCAATGGGAAGGGTCAAGGTAGAGAGGAGCCATGTCTCGGGGTGTAACCCCCTAGTCTACACCTCTGTAGGTCATATCGCGGCAATGGGAAGGGTCAAGGTAGAGAGGAGCCATGTCTCGGGGTGTAACCCCCTAGTCTACACCTCTGTAGGTCATATCGCGGCAATGGGAAGGGTCAAGGTAGAGAGGAGCCATGTCTCGGGGTGTAACCCCCTAGTCTATACCTCTGTAGGTCATATCGCGGCAATGGGAAGGGTCCCGGTAGAGAGGAGCCATGTCTCGGGGTGTAACCCCCTAGTCTATACCTCTGTAGGTCATATCGCGGCAATGGGAAGGGTCAAGGTAGAGAGGAGCCATGTCTCGGGGAGTAACCCCCTAGTCTACACCTCTGTAGGTCACATCGCGGCAATGGGAAGGGTCAAGGTAGAGAGGAGCCATGTCTCGGGGAGTAACCCCCTAGTCTACACCTCTGTAGGTCATATCGCGGCAATGGGAAGGGTCAAGGTAGAGAGGAGCCACGTCTCGGGGAGTAACCCCCTAGTCTATACCTCTGTAGGTCATATCGCGGCAATGGGAAGGGTCAAGGTAGAGAGGAGCCATGTCTCTAGGAGTAACCCCCTAGTCTACACCTCTGTAGGTCATATCGCGGCAATGGGAAGGGTCAAGGTAGAGAGGAGCCACGTCTCGGGGAGTAACCCCCTAGTCTATACCTCTGTAGGTCATATCGCGGCAATGGGAAGGATCAAGGTAGAGAGGAGCCATGTCTCTAGGAGTAACCCCCTAGTCTACACCTCTGTAGGTCATATCGCGGCAATGGGAAGGGTCAAGGTAGAGAGGAGCCATGTCTCGGGGTGTAACCCCCTAGTCTACACCTCTGTAGGTCATATCGCGGCAACGGGAAGGGTCAAGGTAGAGAGGAGCCATGTCTCCAGGAGTAACCCCCTAGTCTATAACTCTGTAGGTCATATCGCGGCAATGGGAAGGGTCAAGGTAGAGAGGAGCCATGTCTCCAGGAGTAACCCCCTAGTCTACACCTCTGTAGGTCACATCGCGGCAATGGGAAGGGTCAAGGTAGAGAGGAGCCATGTCTCGGGGTGTAACCCCCTAGTCTACACCTCTGTAGGTCATATCGCGGCAATGGGAAGGGTCAAGGTAGAGAGGAGCCATGTCTCCAGGAGTAACCCCCTAGTCTATACCTCTGTAGGTCATATCGCGGTAATGGGAAGGGTCAAGGTCGAGAGGAGCCACGTCTCGGGGAGTAACCCCCTAGTCTACACCTCTGTAGGTCATATCGCGGCAATGGGAAGGGTCAAGGTCGAGAGGAGCCACGTCTCGGGGTGTAACCCCCTAGTCTATACCTCTGTAGGTCATATCGCGGCAACGGGAAGGGTCAAGGTCGAGAGGAGCCACGTCTCGGGGTGTAACCCCCTAGTCTATACCTCTGTAGGTCATATCGCGGCAACGGGAAGGGTCAAGGTCGAGAGGAGCCACGTCTCGGGGAGTAACCCCCTAGTCTACACCTCTGTAAGTCATATCGAGACAATGGCAAGGGTCAAGGTAGAGAGGAGCCATGTCTCTAGGAGTAACCCCCTAGTCTACACCTCTGTAGGTCATATCGCGGCAACGGGAAGGGTCAAGGTAGAGAGGAGCCATGTCTCGGGGAGTAACCCCCTAGTCTATACCTCTGTAGTTCATATCGCGGCAATGGGAAGGGTCAAGGTGGAGAGGAGACACGTCTGCACGATCATAGATATTTGCACATGTGGAATGCGAACCACGCACCGGACGCTTGGCTGGAATGGAGTAGCACGCTCGACAATAGCCGCGGATACTTTAAACAGGTATTTGCTGGGATATATATTGCTATGTGGGCGAAGTACTGGTCTTACGCTGCCAAATGTTGTTGTTGTCGGCATCCGTCCGTCTGCGAAAGACGATGGATTTTTTTAGCTTTGTTTCATTTCAGGTGATACTATTTGCGTCGCGGCATGTGCGCTTATGACTGAATAAGCCTATCTGTGGCCGACAGAGCTTGCCGCAGTCGTCGCATCGGTGACCTGTCGATAGGTCTTGGTTTGTACTCGCTGGTGGACGCCTAGATTGGCGTTTCAAGTCCAGTTTTTCAAACCATTCCCAGACCATTCCCTCTTTTCGAACGCTAGATCCTCCCAAGAATTTGAATAGATGCCGAAACCCTTCATGTCACGCTTGCAAACCTTCTTAAACCTGAGCTTTGGCCGTCCAGTTGGCCCTTTGCCATCGGCAAGCTCACCGTAGAGCACATCCTTTGGAATGCGTTTATCTTGCATACGATGAACGTTTCCAAGCCAACGAAGGCGTCGTTGTTTCACAAGAGCAAGAATGCTTGGTAAGTTGCGCTACCTACCAATGTTACGCCACGTTACGCTACTACTGTTACGTTACTGTTACGCTACGTTACGCTAACAACCACTGTTTAAAACAGTACCGTGGATTTTTACCGTCGCTTTGACCCCGGATGGTGGGTTAAGATGTTTACCCTCACTTATAGGTGTGGCAGAATGGGCCAGATGGTGTCAGTAGCCGCGTGTTCTGTGCTATGGGCGGGGCTATAAGCAGGATTGACTGAGCTATTCCAAACGTCCCTAGATACTAACCAGGTATCAGACACATGTCATGCATATCATACATGCCATTGCATAAGTCAACAAGATCAGGCCCATAACTTGGCATCAGATCATTTATTCTGAATAATCACGAAGGAATCATATTAGCATATAAACAAGAACTCAGTGGGACACTGATGATGACGAAAATCGACTTTAGGTCAAGGACCGTGTCTATCTGAACATGTTGATCGAAACCGCGACCGTCCACGATGAGTATTAAGGAAATTATGGCCACATCTAGATTCCAGTACATTGAGTACATATGCTCGGTCCCCTGGCTTGAACTTAACATTGAATATGATAGCGTGGTTTTGAGGTCAAGACGGGGCCTCGGAATTAGGTCAGCGGCTTGAGTGAATGGTATTACAAATGCTCGTGCCGACCTAGTGTGGAAAAAAAAAAAGTAAAAAGTTAGTGGCCCAAATGGTGTGTATTGTTGCCCAAGGTCGTCTCTCACATTGCCGCTGCATGACATTTTTGTGAAATTTTCCCCAAATTTTGTTTCCGGATTTCCTCGGGGTGTGTGTTGGGATGACAGCACCGTGGTCACTGGTCATTCATTAGAGGACTAAACAAAATCACCCTGAAGTGATCAGGCGTGTATCGATGATGCCTTGGGTTGTCCTCCGCAAGTGGCGGTCCGCAGGGTCTTCGAATAGGGATGCTAATCAGGATTCGGGGGACCAATAGGGATCTGATGGGTCGATTAGGGTTGTGTGGGACAAATCGAGATGTGCAGGGTCGAAGTCGACGGTTCGAAACGGGATCCGTGGGACACATTGGTATACGACGGGTCAAAGCTGGTTTCGTTGGGTTCAATCTGGATTAGCAATGTTCAATCAGGATCACCAAGGTCGAATCGGGATCTGAAGGTCAAATAGGGATGCGACGGGTCAATCTGCATCCTAGTTGTCAAATCTCTATCTGGCGGCTTCCATCAGGTTCTGAGGGAGTCAATAAAAATCATATGAGTCCAATCTGGATCCGACAGATTAAATCTGGGTCTGACGGGTGGGGATGCCAGATGACTACTCGGGATCTGAGAGGGCAAATGTGGATGTCCAGGTCGAATGGGGAGCTGAAAAGGTCAATATGGATCTGAGAGGTAAAATAGGCGTCTGTGAATGATAACTGGATCTGAGGGATCAATATGGATCTGAGAGGTCAAGTCTGGATCTGATACGTCAAATCTGGATCTGAAGGATCACTCTGGATCTGAATGGTCAATCAGGATCTGAGAGGTCAAATCTAGATCTGAGAGGTCAATTCTGGGTCTGAGAGGTCTAATCTGGATCTGAAGGATCAAATCTGGATCTGAGGGATCAAATCTGGATCTGAGGGTCAAATCTGGATCTGAGGGATCAAATCTGGATCTGAAGGGTCAAATCTTGATCTGAGGGTCAACTCTCGATCTGAGGGGTCAATCTGGATCTGAGGGATCAAATCTGGATCTGAGGGATCAAGTCTGGATCTGAAGGATCAAATCTGGATCTGAGGGGTCAATCTGGATCTGAGAGGTCAAATCTGGATCTGAGAGGTCAAATCTTGATCTGAGAGGTCAAATCTGGATCTGAGGGATCAAATCTGGATCTGAGGATCAAATCTGGATCTAAGGGGTCAAATCTGGATCTGAGGGTCAAATCTGAATCTGAGGGGTCAATCTGGATCTGAGAGGACAAATATGGATCTGAGAGGTCAAATCTGGATCTGAGGGATCAAATCTGGATTTGAAGGGTCAAATCTGGATCTGAGGGGTCAATTTGGATCTGAGGTGTCAATCTAGATCTGAGAGGTCAAATCTGGATCTGAGGGGTCAATCTGGATCTGAGAGGTCAAATCTGGATCTGAGGGGTCAAATCGGGATCTGAGGGGTCAATTAGTGCCTTCACTTGACAATTTGGATCAAATAGAGGTTTCAGCGGGCAAAATAGAGTTTTAGTGAGTAAATTTGACCCAGTAGGCCATTACACATACAATTTGGCCCAAATAGAGCTTTTAAGGTACAATCTGGGGTAAATAGTGCTTTTGCTGGGCCAAATATGACCTTCAGAGAGCAATTGAGCATAGATATCGGCATGGGATAGCAACTTATTCCAAATATAGCTTTCTGTTTACTAAATAGCGCTTTCTGTTTACAAAATCGAGCTTTTTGTTGACAACATGGAGTTTTGGTTCGCAAAATAGAGCTTTCTGTTGGCAAAATGGAGCTTTTGGTTCGCAAACTAGAGCTTTCAGCATGCAATTTGAGCTAAATATCGCACATACCTGGCAATTTGGGCTAAATAGCAAGTATAACAGGACATTCTAGGTACACTGGGCATCTAAGGGGCAATTTAGGGTAAACAGCGCGTATAACGAGCTATTTGGGCTCAATTGCGCATGTAGCGGGTAATTGTCAGTTAAAAAGCGCATGTAACGCTCAATTTATGCTAAATAGCGAATATAACGGGCTTTTTGAGCTGAACAGCGCATATAGCGGGCAATTTTGGATAAACAGCGCGTATACGGGGACAATTCGGGCTAAACAGCGCGCATAACGGGAAATTTGAGCCAAATAGCGCATTCATCCGACAACGTGCGCACCGCAGGCTCTATTTTGAGCAATGTGCAATGAGCAATTAACCGATATTAACAAAATTACAGGTAACACCGTCGTTTGTGCCGATGACGTGAGGATCGCGTCGTGTAACGCATCTTCCGCCCGCCAATTTAATGCCATATTAGAGTTTAAGTAAACATGATTTTTTTTTCTCAAGAGCGATTGCTTGACTCATTATGAATGGCGCTACGAATTTTACTTTTTATCTAATAATACGTCATCGTGACGCGACATGACGTCATTTGACGTTTGCAAAAATGCTTAAGATGGCTTCTATTTCTTATCAACTCGTTCTATGACAGCTATTGCCAAAGTGGCTGAAAATGAAGCAAATCCAACATGTCGTAGGAGCACGTTAGCTATGACGTCATTTTTGACGCATCCCCTGCGCCAAAAAAGTTACACAGGGCATAAACTGTTCCTGAACACGACCTGCAACGTCAAGTAACCCGAAAGTCGCCATACCTTGTAATAGCTGAGTAATAGCCTACGTAAGATATGTGACGTCATGACGTCATGGTGACGTTATGACGTGACGCACGACAACGTCCAAGCGGCAATATGCCAAGCTTTACTGCCACAACTTATTCGATTAAAGAGCTAGGCGATAGAAAGACTAGTCCTTCAGCTATGGCTTGGCGAAATGGCCAAAAATTGCATTAGCTTATCATTGCGGAAACACGGAGACCGACGACAAGAACAAAGAACACTGTAGGCGAAGCGATATAGCAACCAATTTGTTTCTTTTACTATTTTTCTGACCATCAATGTTCCCTACCATTTGACGCAAACGTCACAGCTCTAGCTTGTTTTTCTGATTTTTGACGTTGTTTTCAAGATGGACACAATCTCCATTCACTCATCATTGGCGGCCCCGCGAAGGTGTCGTCCCACTTCGGAGCGCTCTAGCGCCATAACTAGACAAGATCCGCCTAGTTAAAGCACTAAGTGATCTGAAGATGCTTATTGGCAACTAGTTGGCGAAAAGAATGCAATTTTAGCATTGTTATCTGATTTTTGACGATTTTTCTTTCAATGGCAGGAATCTGTATGTTTATCATTAGGCCAGTGGCTTCGTTGCCATGGAAACAAAAAGTAATACAGAGATCGCCGTGTGTTTCTTATAACTTGCTTTAAGATGATATTATCTCACTGTGTGGCGAAGGAGACTGAAATAGCTTGAACGGAAGTAGGTCATATTCGATCAAGTTCATTTTTCCCCATAGGATCCCATGTTAAACGATTTCGACTATTTACCGAAAAGTAATGTGGCTATGGAACCATGTTGACAGATTATGACTCAGCTTAGTATTATCCATCCACAGCTGCAAGCATTGAGTGATGGCTTGAATAGAACACCCGTGGGAGCCTCTGCTAACACCAAAAAGCCGTATCTTTCACCATTGGTTAAATTTCCAAAAAATCCTGTGACGTCACTATTTGCTCTAATTGCGTATGGTAAGCACTGTGGCTACTAGACGTCATGTTCAACTAACGAAAAAATCCCGGTGTTGTTTGCTGGAGGCACTTGCGACATACATGACAAAACATTTTTTCCCAGCCTAAAGATACAGCCCTTTTAACATGGGAAATCCCATAGAGAAATTCCCCCGGCCCTGGAACCGGAAGTAAGATAGGAACGTATTGTTTTTAGTTTGTAGCTATACGAGGAACTACTTTTCCTACAATATAATGTTACTCTCGCATTTTTGTGATTTTTTTCTGATTTTTGATAATTTTTTGCAAGTACCGAAAGTGACGTCATCGTGACGTCACGTGACGTATCAGAAAACTCTAAGATTCAACACAAGTCATCACAATTCATATTTCTATGACATATTTGAACATCATAGCGATAGCTTGATGGCAAATGTGCCAAAAAGCAAAAAAACTGACAGAGGTCATTTAGTGCGTTATCCGCAAAACCTATGACCTCGTTTTCCTCGAAAATGAGTATTACGCATCAAAAAGTAAACAATACCCGAAAACTGCACCTGAAAGAGGGGCACATTCTGAAACTAATCCGAGATCTCTAGCTTTAATATTAACGGAGATATAAGCGTTTTTAGTTATTTTTTCAAAAAATCGCTGTGACCTTGACCTTTGACCTTTTAACCTGGATGACGAGTATGGTGTAGCCCTATAGCCTAGCTATTAGGTACTAAAGACTGCGAACTAATACATACAGCCGTTAGGCCACAAGGAGACTTCCCGTTTTCGAGTGAAACAGACATACATACATACATACATACATACATACATACATACATACATACATACATACATACATACATACATACATACATACATACATACATACATACATACATACATACATACATACATACATACATACATACATACATACATACATACATACATACATACATACATACATACATACATACATACAAGAAGTCAGTGAGGACACTGATGATGACGAAAATCGACTCTAGGTCGAAGAGCGTGTCTATCTGAACATGTTGATCGAAACCGCGACCGCCCACGATGATTATTAAGGGAATGAGGGCCATTTCTAGATTGCGATTTGAGCTGAACAGCGCATATAGGGGGCAATTTTGGATAAACGGCGCGTATACGGGACAATTCGGGCTAAACAGCGCGTACAACGGGAAATTTAACTCAAATAGCGCATTCATCCGACAACGTGCGCACCGCAGGCTCTATTTTGAGCAGTGTGCAATGAGCAATTAACCGATATTAACGGAATTACAGGTAAAACCGTCGCTTGTGCCGATGACGTGACAATCGCGTCATGTGACGAATCTTCCGCCCAAGAATTTAATGCCATATTAGAGTTTAAGTGAACATGAAATTTTCTCAAGAGCGATTGCTTAACTCATTGTGAATGGCGCTACGAATTTTACTTGTTATCTAATAATACGTCATCGTGACGCGACATGACGTCGTTTGACGTTTGCAAAAATGCTTAAGATGGCTTCTATTTCTTTAATATACCTACGTATCAACTCGTTCTATGACAGCTATTGCCAAAGTGGCTGAAAATAAAGCAAACCCAACATGTCGTAGGAGCACGTTAGCTATGACGTCATTTTGGACGCATACTTATCCCCTGCGCCAAACAAGTTACACACGGCACAAAATGTCCCTGAACACGACCTGCAACGTCAAGCAACCCGAAAGTCGCCATACCTTGTAATAGCTGAGTAATAGCCTACTTAAGATATGTGACGTCATGACGTCATGGTGACGTTATGACGTGACGCACGACAACGTCCAAGCGGCAATATGCCAAGCTTTACTGCCACAACTTATTCGATTAAAGAGCTAGCCGATAGTAAGATTAGTCCTTCAGCTATGGCTTGGCGAAATGGTCAAAAATTGCATTAGCTTATCATTGCGGAAACACGGAGACCGACGACAAGAACAAAGAACACTGTAAGCGAAGTGACATAGCAACTAATTTGTTTCTTTCACTATTTTTCTGACCATCAATGTTCCCTACCATTTGACGCAAACGTCACAGCTCTAGCTTGTTTTTCTGATTTTTGACGATTTTTTCAAGATGGACACGATCTCCATTCACTCATCATTGGCGGCCCCGCAAAGGTGTCGTCCCACTTCGGAGCGCTCTAGCACCATAACTAGACAACCTCCGCCTAATTAAAGCACTAAGTGATCTGAAGATGCTTATTGGCAACTAGTTGGCGAAAAGATTGCAATTTTAGCATTTGTATTTGATTTCTGACAATTTTTCTTTAAATGGCCAGAATCTGTATGTTTATCATTAGGCCAGTGGCTTCGTTGCCATGGAAACAAAAAGTAATACAGAGATCGCCGGGTTTTTCTTATAAATTGCTTTAAGGTGATATTACCTCACTGTGTGGCGAAGGAGACTGAAATAGCTTGAGCGAAAGTAGGTCATATTCGACCAAGTTCATTTTTCCCCTTAGGATCCAATGTTAAACGATTTCGACTATATACCGAAAAGTAATAATGCTATGTCACCATGTTCACAGATTATGACGCAGCTTAGCATTATCCATATACAGCTGCAAGTATTGAGCGATGGCTTGAATAGGACGCCCGTGGGAGCCGCTGCTAGTGCCAAAAAGCCGTATCTTTCACCATTGGCCAAATTTCGAAAAAATCCTGTGACGTCACTTTCATCTCCAATTGCATATGATAAGCACTGTTGCTACTAGGTATCATGTTTAACTAAGACAAAAATCCCCGTGTTGTTTGCTGGGGGCACTTGCGACATACGCGACAAAACATTTTTTCCCAGCTTAAAGATACAGCCCTTTTAACATGGGAAGTCCCATAGAGAAATTCCCCCGGCCCTGGAACCGGAAGTAAGATAGGAAGGTATTGTTTTTAGTTTGTAGCTATACGAGGAATTACTTTTCCTACAATATAATGCTACTCTCGCATTTTTGTGATTTTTTTCTGATTTTTTCTGATTTTTTGTAAGTACCGAAAGTGACGTTATCGTGACGTCACGTGACGTATCAGAAAAGTCTAAGATTCAACGCAAGTCCTCACAATTCATATTTCTATGACATATTTAAACATAATAGCGATAGCTTGATGGCAAATGTGCCAAAAAGCGAAAAAACTGACAGAGGTCATTTAGTGCGTTTTCCGCAAAACCTATGATCTCGTTTTCCTCGAAAATGAGTATTACGCATCAAAAAGTGAACAATACCCAAACACTGCATGTAAAAGAGGGGCACATTCTGAAACTAATTCGAGATCTCTATCTTTAATATTAACGGAGATATAAGCGTTTTTAGTTATTTTTTCAAAAAATCGCTGTGACCTTGATCTTTGACCTTTCGACCTGCGTGACGAGAATGTTGTAGCCCTATTAGCTGGCTATAAGATGTTAAAGATTGCGAAACGATACATGCAGCAGTTAGGCCACAAAGAGACTTTCCGTTTTTGAGTGGGACAGACATACATACATACATACATACATACACACAAACACGACCAACCGACATATGCCGAAAATTGAAAATTTCAATTTTCGTCATAACAAACAAACATACAAACACGACCGACCGACATATGACGAAAATTGAAAATTTTCGTCATAATAACTATATAAGACATGGATAATTCATAACCTTCCAGATATTAGATCTAACTGGGATTGAACAGTTACCAAAAGGTGATGTAGGCTTCTGAAATTTCCTGATTTTCCCTCGTTTTGGCTTGAAAATGAAATCCCTGATTTTTTTTTCTGCGTTGAATTTTTTCATCATTTTCCATGACCTGTGGGAACCCTGCTATCAGCATACATTAACTGACCTATTTCAAACTTCGTTAGATAAGCTAATAATGTATCCGATACACGGAAGAAAGGCAACATGACCTTTGCACGGTATGCATGTTATTCCTGTTATGTTTAGTTTAGAGTTAACCATGTCTATTGGGAAGGTTCACGAACAGGATAATGTTTTTATTTCATGAAATAACTAAATAACTAAAGGGTATTAATCAAAAATAGCGGACATAGGTTGGACTCGTTCATTACTGGGAGCTTTGCATATGAACGCTATAAATTAAGCTCTCAATCTTCAATAGGCATGATAGCATCTAGAATTGTATGTAAATATAAACTAGTTTTTGTTAAGGACCAGAATACAGGTCTGTGTAACCACGTGCACAATGTGTCTGTCCATTAATCGACTGCACTTTCTACAAATTTAGACATGTCTTTGACAGCTATTCCATATAAGAACTTACCGTCGCCATCCCTGTTAATTAATTGTTCAACCTTTTCCTCCAACGTGTTGATGCGTTTGGCAAAATCTTGGTTGATGAACTGTTGTAGATCACCCATTTCTCCGCCAAGCGACAGCAACTCACTAATACAAAACGAAGTTGTATGCGTCCACCAGACTCGTCCAATGTACCTGCAATGAAAATAATGTTACAGCACAGTAAGGTTATATCTTATTCCAACTAATGTGCAACCAAAGACCTTACTATGATAAGACACCACACTCAGTACAGCCCAATGGCAACTTCCGTTATGCGAGCGACAGTGGCGACGCCATGCGGATGGAGTTAGCGAGAGAAAAAGAACCGCCCAGTTTGGCTGTGCGCCGTGCGATTCTCGCGGATGCGATCGGTTTACGCAAGCTTTTTCGATACAGGCAGAACATTTGCCGCCCAATTAAACACCCTAGGACTATTTGGAAGTATTCAGACATATAATAGGTAAACATTAATAGCTGGGAGAAATTTTTGCGCTGTCAGGGGAGGGCGGGGGGTGGGGGGTCACCGGCTCCTATCTGATTAAGCAAGCAATATCGGTATGAAGACAAAACAACTTGCCTTTCTGATTAATTGCCTTAGGACCATATGGAAGTATTTAGACATACATTCGGTCAAAAATAATAACCTGGACTATTTTTGGTGCCGTTGGAGGTGGTAGGAGGGAGGGTTCTAGCGCCATACGATTTTCGCGGGTCTGATCTGTTTAAGCAAGCTTTATCGGTAAAGACAGAACAACTTGCCCTGAGATTAATTACCCCTGGACGAAATAGAAGTACTGAGTTACGTATTAGGTAATAATAATTAATACTCTGTTGGGAGGGGGGGGGGTCCCAGCGAACTTTAGCGGTAGAGAAAAATAAAATGTAATTACTCATGCAGTGACGATGTGGAATTTATATTGCGTAACAAAGTTCATAACTGGGACTGTAGTGCTGACACTGCTGGATGATGCTAGGGCTCGTTAGGGCCTGCTTCTTGGGACTATCAGCGGGAATGGCCTAGTTATTTTATTATTTTCGCATTAATTGTGTCATTCATTCATGTTTGTATTATGTAAATAATGAATAGACCCCTACTTACTAAAAAAAAATGGGAGTGGCTATTCACCCGACCGTCGGGCGAATAAGCGGCAGTTTCTTATTTTCCCGACGACGGATGGTGCGCATGCGCAATTTCTCCACTGTGGGTGGGCAAGATGGCGGACGGAACAGAGCTGTCTCCTGGCTCGACAAAGAAACAAAAGATATCGTCGTAATAACGGAGACTTTAAGCAAAATAACAAAGTAAGTTGTAAGATACATACTTCCAGACACTATTGCCATACTCAAAAAAGTTCTCGCCATCAAAACCGCTTCTCGCCACGCATGTTTAAGCAGTACAGACAGTTCAGCCTTCAGGATCTGAGTGATGCCAGTGACCAGGAGGTGCATGCACTGTACACAGACACAGTGCATGCAGTGACAGTCAGAGCTAGCCTGTATCTGTCAGCATGTAGCGCTTCAGGCCAACACACGGACAAAGTAAATAGGCTGCGTTAGACGGTTAGTGAGGTGATTGCAAAGACATAGTCAAACTTTCAAAGTCAAAACTCAAGTTCTGCATTACCTCGCTACTGCTCGACCTCTAGCACAGGCGCTCAGATCTGCTGACAGAACCCCGAAGTAAATAAACAACGCCCCCCTCTCAGGCACCGCCTATAATCAGATAATAGAAAGACTTTCTATTTTTCTATTATAGGCGGTGCCTGAGAGGGGGAGTTGTTTATTTACTTCGCGGGTTCTGTCGGCAGATCTGAGCACCTGTGACCTCTAGGCTCGCCTAGGGTCCTGAACTTGCTGAAGTGCAGCCTGCATGTTAGAAGTTAGACTGTTAGTGACACTACAGACACCCCCCCCCTTCCATCCATACACCCCCTCCCCTAACCCTAGGCTAGGGTTACCATCCCTAGGTGGGGCTGGCGCGATAGCTCAGTGGGCTAGACGCTCGCATTGAGTGCTCTGGTCACCTGAGAGGCTAACGGCACATGGGTCGCTGGTTCGAGCCCTGCTGTGGCCATGTCTGTGTGGTCGCAGGATAAAGATCCCATGTCCTTCGTAAAGAGTAGGGGGTTACCCCCGGGGACATGGCTCTCTCCCTTCCTTCTCCCATTGACGCGATATGACCAAAAGTGGTTAAAGCGTCCTGAATAACCAACCAACCAACCATCCTTAGGTTACCATATATCAGCAGAGGGGAGTGGGGGGGGGGGGGGCATTCACCATCTATTGGCTATGGTATGGCCGGTGTAGGCACACCTTGACCGCTGGATGATTAGTATCCAAAAAAAGTGTATATTTCCATATAAATGGTTAATTGTATATATTTGGGATGATTTAACCAAGTTGTTAACCAATTCTGATCATATCGCATCAATGGGAGAAGGAAGGGAAGAGTGGAGCAGACATATTATGTGTGTATTTAAATATATGGTATTTAGCACAAAATCAGGTCAAGCTAATATAAATGGAAAACATTAGTTATCATGCCATGAAAATCTGTCATCAGCATTATAAACATTAGGCATATAGTTACGGTTACCAAAATTTATACTATATTGATATCTTATTTAAAAAGTTGCCTTATTAGCTATTTAACATGTGTTAGTATCATCTTGTATATATACATGATGTTGTAATATCAAGGCCAATAAGGCCAGAAGTACGAAATAACCTTTACTTAAAATAACCAGTCAAACTGGACCTTATTAGAGCAGCTTAACTTAGGGATCAACCCCCCCCCCCCACCTGTCAGCCCCTCCTATCCCCTTCCCCACCCTGTCAACATGTGCCTTATTCATGCTAGCTTGTTAGTGGCAACTAGATAAGAAGGGTATTAGAAGAGGAATATTATAGGTGTTATTCAGCCTCAACAAAAAATACAAATTTTAAAAGAACTTCCAGTAGTGATCACAGTAGTGTTTTCCACTTTATTTTCAAGTTGTTTTCATATTGTCTTTCCATACTTGCCAAACCTGAGTAATAATTTGTATCATACTGAGCAGATTAATAATTTTACAACAGCACAATATGCTTAACAAATTGTTAATCTTTCCATTCCCACATAATATTAAGTTTGAAAATGGTACCAGAGCAATTTTAATATCATCTGAACTTGTGTACACTATGTAATTACATATCCTGTTACAAACGAGATTCAAAGTATATATGTGGACACATTAGTGCATATTGCTAGTTATTACTTGTTATTGCACAATTGTTTATTCATACCTCTGTGCTAATTTATTCCACTGAATGATAGTCTAATGCTGAATGAAACAGGCTTGCCCATTTCTCATTTAATTGTGTACAATTAAATATGTTGTCTTTCATTACTTGAAGCAGGATGGTTGGTGTTGTAAATCCTTTGACATTTGGCGTTGCAATGCCCAAGCGAACATGGGTGTGATTTTGCGTAAGCGATGGCTAATTATTGACCGAAGCTGGGTTTTTTTTTCCAACATGTGTATTCTATGGTGAGTGTACAGTTTATAGACAGTTTTTTTGTCCCATTATAGGTTGGCTCATTTGGAGACGAAGATGCTTCACTGGGTCAAGATATTTGAAGAGTATCTACAACAACCGGCGACTGCAGCCGAAAAGATCTTTTAGGAACATCCAGATACATGCTGTCTGACCTAGTATCTAAGAAAGCAAGAACTCTTATAAGTAAAAAAGATAACAGTTTGTGGTATACTGTGGTGTACTGTGTTACAAGTGTTTTGGTGTACCATCAGCAAGTTGCTCTACCACTGTCCACGGTAAACAGTATCACAATGCTCCAACATTATGTATTGCAAGCTAGAGACAATTGCAATTTGCAAGTATATGACGTACATACCACTGGCATTATCTTCATGTTTAGTTAGAAACCTTGAAGATCATTATAGTGACCCCTGCGCTGTACGACCCCTGTATTATACGCCGGTCTCCGTTGTACGACCTTCTATCAAGGGACGAGCACGCTTTTCACTTGTTGGCACCTCTATTATGCGACACCTTGAGTTGTACTATCTCGTCGGCCAGTCCCTCGTAACGTTTTTAATTCACCTAATATCTGCAACTTACCAGAGCGTATTGTGATGTGATTAAACACACATACTGTAAATGACCTTTTCATAAATACTAAAACAAGTTAATATCAATAATATCACATGCCCTATATATATATGGAAGTGACATTGATCGTATTTTTATCGTAGGGCAATATATTTCGGCCATATTATTATTTAAGCTAACTGGACACAAATTTCGCTTCATTGTCCGTTATAATAAAATTTGTCTAAGCTATGTATTGCTCCGTACAATGACTGTATGTTTAGTGGAATTTTTGGGTATTCCCATCAATGAGAGTTCTTTTTACATCTTTTTGTGTGTGTAAACAATATTTATTCACTGGACTCTATTATTGTTTTCACACAACAACAAAAACATGTAAAAAGAACTTTTTACATGTTTTTGTTTGAAAATTTTCCTAGCTATACACTATGTAAGTTGCTTGCAGGATTTAGGTGCGCTATCGGTGTGTCTCAAACATTTAGTCGCACTGACAGAAGCGACGAAGGATATTTTTGTAATTTTTTTTGCCAAGCCGCCGACAACGGCATGGATGTAATAGATGCACGGTGTGCCGGGTTATTATTTATTATTACTATTTATTATTACATTGTATAATAGTTGAAGGTCTGCGTTCATCAAACCAATTAAAAAAACAGGACTGGATAGGCAACAATAAATTCAGTGAAATTATGCAGACTGAAAGCGCCAAAGTTGTACATAATTTGGCAACTTTTATTCGTTCTACATTGAAATTGTAGGAAGAACAATTTGTAACATAATTTTCCTTTATATCATTATGTCTTTGTTGCTTGCGTCACCATTAATTGTATTTATGATTTTTAGTTGCATGGGCCGTCGGCCTTACAGTATACAATAAACATTATTTTATTAAGCTAAAGTTGGTTTGTCGCATTTCATTCATTATTTAAGTGAGTCCAAACCCATTCTCGTAACATATTGCATCAAATCCCTACACAATTTTTTATCATTATACGTAGCTATTATACCGTTCGCTGTTAAGCAAGTGCCGACCAATAAAAAGAAAGAAGAATATAACCGAGACGTTTCTGTGGTGACGGGATGTATTTTATCGAAACAAATATTCCGGGGGCCGTGGGGGGTGGGACCAACAAAAACGGGGGGGGGGGTTATCCACACCTCAGATGACATGTATACACTTTGCATTGAAAGACGGCATTCTTCCCCAAAAGGGGGGGGTGCGGGTCTGGACCCTCTGGAGTTTTCTATGGCTCCAGCAATGGTAAAAGGCATTGCTTTAGCCCCATTGTCACCTGCGGTCGGGTAAATAACGTCATTATGTACCCTTATTTACCCGACGGTCGGGTAAATAACGTCATTATGTACCCTTATTTACCCGACGGTCGGGTAAATAACGTCACAATCTACCCTTATTTACCCGACGGTCGGGTAAATAACGTCACGATCTACCCTTATTTACCAGACGGTCGGGTAAATAACGTCACAATCTACCCTTATTTACCCGACGGTCGGGTAAATAACGTCACGATCTACCCTTATTTACCAGACGGTCGGGTAAATAACGTCACAATCTACCCTTATTTACCCGACGGTCGGGTAAATAACGTCACGATCTACCCTTATTTACCCGACGGTCGGGTAAATAACGTCACAATCTACCCTTATTTACCCGACGGTCGGGTAAATAACGTCATAATGTACCCTTATTTACCCGACGGTCGGGCGAATAGTCTCGCCCAAAAAAAATTTGTCACCATAACAGACCAGGTTTATTGATTTATTTCCATTTATTTCGTATGAAGCTTACACAGCTAGGCACCACTTGGGGGCACCCAGGACATTCACGGGGGACTAAAACAATAGTTAATGATAAGGAGAAATAAATAAAAATAAAGAAAATAAATAATCTCATTTCGCAGTGGGTTTCAGAGCAACAAAATCAACGTTTGCGAGTGTCTCTTTCTTAAAACATGTCACATATTATCAATGTAATGACTACACACACAGATCATAATAGTCAAGGGGCCCTCCCTGGTGTAGTGGTTAGCGCACTAGACCGCAGATCAATAGGTCCTGGGTTCGAATCCGGGCTCGGGCACCTAATCTGGGGCATGTTTCATTCCTTCATCCTTCATCGTCTCAGGAGGTTCCTTGGCCCAATTTAGCCTGTATGTGCACAAAAGTGGCCTAAAACACCAACATTCCATTCCATTCATAATAGTCAAACCAATTATTTGCAACAATTACCCAAGAGCGAATGATTTCATTAATGAGTTCAAGCAATATTACACAAGGGGTTCACAGACTGCCCCGATCTCATATCTAGATACTCTTCGATTTTTCACCTATCAGGTGAAATGCTTCAAAGCTCACATAGAATAAGGAAGACTTGTGCTGAGATAAACTCATCTCCTACTTGAACCAATGCTATATATGCATATGTGAGTATCAAGGCATCAAAATCGATCCACAAGAAAGCTTAAATCAGTCACAGCAATCATCTTAATTTCACAAAAGAGACTAATACTCTAAAGATACATATAAGTATATTCCATACTATATGCATGTAAAGCAAATTCTAGGAATTAGTTCTAATATCTTCATATAGGATGAAGTTATTAAGTTTAAATACACAAACTACAGGTATTCATGATTTCTTCTGCATATTTTCAAGCTGAGCTATCTTTATTTGAGCTCTGCGCTGTGCCAATTCAATTTCTGCAGCTGACATTTTAACTTCCTCTTGCCAGGGGAGATCCAGGGAGTGCTAGGTTGATGATGTGGTGTAGTACTTTCCACAACTGAGGTATGGGCATCTTAACAAGAAGAAATACATTAATGTTAGCATTGGTAACATCACCAATAGGAATGTTAAGCCCTGATTACCAGTAACTGAGACTACTTGAACAATTTGATATCAACCCTGATTTGACAACCATTGGGAAGCACACTGGATGATAGCTGAACCTATACACAAGCCCCAAATTAAGGGCCAGTACTAAATAAATATGTGCCATTCTTCACAAAAAGTAGTTGATTACTCCATGTAGACATGGATATTTATATAGATATTGCTCTAAATTCAGCCAAAATAACGCCTGAAGTGGAACTTTTTTTACAACAAACCTTTCAATCTTTTTGCATGCATCACGATATAACTTTATAATAATGCATCCTACTTATATCAACAGGGTTCATACAGGCAAGGTTTCATCAAATTCAAGCCGTTTTAAGGCAAGCACCAGACAAATTTAAGGACTTTTCAAGGACAATTTTTACCTTCTCTGGTCAATTTTAAGCATACAAATTACAAACTTGGAACTAAATTTTATGTATATAATCTTTGATATGCAGAAATAAGGAATGACAAGAAGGCAGTCAGTCCATGTTTATTTATTACCAACCAACAGCATTTATTGGAGTTCACTTTATTTTATTAATTGCTACTTCTTCAATTCAGCCAGCTTTTGTTTCATTTTTGCTTGGTTCTTTGCCAGTGCACAGTCCAGTTTGAAATCAAGCACTTTTCATGGTAACTTCCCTATTTTCAAGCAAATTCAAGTACATTGGATCGACCTCAAGGCCCATTTCTGTTTTTATGATCTTTTTCAGGCATCAGTCAAAATTCAAGCACTTTTCAAGCCTGTGCGCACCCTGATCAATTACCAGGCCTGTCTCTACCTTATCACGGGGTGCCGTTAGAGCCAGGCAGCATTTGCTGTCTTTGCAGTCTTGCAGCGCATAATGGCGCGGCTGGCGCTGATCGAATAAATGTGCCCAGAAAAAGCTCTGACATTGCAAGTTAAGACAATAAATCAAAGTATTTTCCTTCCGCCAGGTCAGTAAATTGCATAAGGATTCTGGAAAGATCCATATTTTGTCGGCTAGTTAAAAACTGTGCGCCCTATACGCGAAAATATGCGCTGCAACATCGCAAAGACAGCAAATGCTGCCTGGCTCTAACGGCACCCCGTGATGCGTTGGAGACAGGCCTGGTAACCTGATCAATTGACAACCACTGGCAGCTAGGCTAAAATCTGATAAATTGATATTATAATTACACTATTAAGCTTATAATATAGTTATTAAATTCTACCTGACTGCCGCTGTTATTGGATATGAATATATGCACTAATATTATTCATGCATGCAATGCAAAGACCTCTATGAGGACAGAACCATCACCATTTCACTGCAGTGCATTTGTCTAACTTGGCGCAAGTGCCCCCAGGCAAGTCCGCTTCTCTAGGGGCACAACGGTAACAATGTTAAAATCCTTCGACGTTAGTAGGGAATCGACTGTAGCTTTTATTATAATGCGAGCGCGTACAATAATAGTGCTTACGTATTCTATATACCTTGTTCTATCTTCTGACATCAAGAAAGTGTGTCAACACTAGATTGTTCCAGTCATATTTTCGCGAACAAATGTTGGAGCATGCGACTTTTCCCTACCAACCGCCATGTGTATGCAGCGCCACCTGGCGAATCCCGCCACCATTTGAACCATATGTAGCCTGGGTCCCAAACTTTGTAACAGTCAATGACCTGTGAAAGAGGGCGCTGCTGTTGTCCTTAAGTTCAAAGTGAGCGACTGACAAGGCCCTCTAGCGGAGAGTCATATGCTAACGGAGAGGAGGAACCAACTCGCATTCACAGGTACCGACATCCGCCAAAAACAAATATGGCGGATGGCTGGTCGGGAACAGTTGTGTGCTCCAACATTTCTTCGCGAAAATATAATCGAAACAACCTAGTGTCGACACACTTTTTTGATCTCAGATGATAGAACAAGGTATATAGAATACGTAAACACTATGATTGTTCGAGGACACATTATAATAAAAGCTACAGTCGATTCCCTACTAACGTCGAAGGATTGTAACATTGTTACCGTTGTGCCCCTAGAGAAGCGGACTTGCCTGGGGGCACTTGCGCCAATTGTCTAACATGTCAGCTAGAAAGCAGTTTGGCGCTGAAGAGAGGTAATATGGATATGATTATTCACTAGTACTATTATAAATATATTGGTTTCAATTCATACTCAATGAATCCTTCAAATGACATCTGGTTAACAGAAACACAATAATTTAATTTGTCTGCCTCTAGTCTCTAACTTCACGCCGCTTCCCCAGCAACTCCAAATTATCATCAATTATCGCTCATAATTAATTTCATATATTTTGCGATTAACGCCATAAATGTTTATTCAGAGTAAAAATTACCTTTGCTTGTTCTTTGGGAAACGAAAAAATGATAGTTCGGGTTGCTGTTGTTTGTTGTTGCTGCAGCCAAAACGCTAAACAATAGGTTGAGTAGCAGCAGCCAGTCGTTTCACCCGACATTGTTTTGACAGCGGGCATCTAACTCCATCCGCTTGGCGGCGCTGCAGTCGCGCGATAACCATTGGGCCCGCTGAGTGTGGCGTCTTATCATAGTAAGGTCTTTGGTGCAACACATATAGCTTATAGGTAGGTGGTAAGTTCATTTTGGACCTTAGGTCTGATTGTGTACTAGGTGTCAGCATCATTAAACCGATATATATGTAAACATCCAAAATAATGAAATACATGATGCATCCAAGCAATTGGAGTACACTCAGTTGCTAAGCCTTTCAAGAGTAGTGTCGGTATATGTCATATATAGATATAACAGGTCTCCCGAGACAAGTTAAGAATATCTCTTTGACGAGTCCGTCATTAATGTTTCGCTAACATTGGTTACTATAACATGTTGCCGCGTCCCGACACTAAAGCAAAAATAAATAAAAAATAAAACAAAATTCAACTACTCAAATGACAATAGTTTATACATGGGGCCGGTGTCATGAAGAAGTGTCTCACCTTATGATCGGGTGTAGAAGCAAGGCCCCGAATTGACCATTCTAACGATTCGGTCATAATTTAACCACGTTTCATCAACCAAAAAACTGGGGGGTGGGGGGGGGGGGTCTCCCCAGGGGGAGCTATCACGCATACCACAGCGGTCGCAAACGCAGGGCATGTAGAATCGTTTTGGAAAAAAAGGTTGCTCTTGTGCAAATGTACAAAAAAAGTAATTTGGCCTTGAATTAAAAAACAAAAACAAAAAAAAAACAAGATGTTGCCTGGGCACGAATATAACTGCTAAAGTTAATCACCACACCAGAGAAGACTCGGGATGTCAGGCTATGAATATCCTGTCGACAGACGGTTGGGAGAGGGGCAGACATATTGCAACGAATGTAGCACCTTATACACCTTATAATTTTTTCGCATTTTATTTAAAAACCGAATCATGGCCTTTACACACTGCGATAAGACGTAATATGAAACATTTATATATCATCAGTTATAGTTCATTACTCTGTCTAATAAATTAGGCGAACATTTTGCTACGATGAAACTTCTTCCAAACTACTTACTTGTTGATGAACGAGGTCATTATTACCGGGTAAGATAC